>CM035845.1:322647935-323215435 GCA_020510985.1 Pholidichthys leucotaenia
CGGCTCAAACCCGCAAACCAAGGATTAAGACTACTTTAGGTGTGCCAAATTGTACACCAGTTCCAAAAAGAAGAGAGCGCATCACTCCGCCATCACAACAACAACATCGACAAAATTATCCACCACTTAAGAAACCACCGACAAAGCCCCCCCAAATGATGCTGGTAACTGGTGACTCGATTATGAGGGACGTCAGAAGCAGGTACTGTATCACTAAATTTTTTCCTGGGGCTAAAGTGTCTGACATTGAGGCTCTTACCCCTGACCTATTAAATGAATTCCCCCATGCTAAAACTGTCCTAGTATATGTTGGATGCAACAACATCCCAGATAAAACGTCGGAGATCTTAAAGAGTGACTTCAGGAGCCTTTTGTCCACTCTTATGAACTGTGGCAGACATGTATATATCTCTGGGCCTTTGGCCCCATTCAGACGAAGTTGCAATTATTTTAGGAGAACTCTCAGTCTTAATACTTGGTTGTGTTCTACATGTCCTACTTTTAACATTGGTTTTGTTGACAATTTCAACCTGTTTTGGAACCGCCCATCACTTATGAGGCCAGATGGCATCCATCCAAATAGACTTGGTGCACGTGTTTTAAGGGACAATCTGTTCTATTCGATTCAGCGTTTTTTAATACAGTAACTGAAATTTGGTGTGTTAACTCACTCCGAAGTTCCTGGGTCTGCCAACCAGCCCCTTTTTTTGTTTCCACTTCTCATATTAATCCTATTAATCTATATAATCGTCACTGTTTAGATTAGTCTTCAATCTCTAACCCCACAGAGATCTGGGCTGTCTCCCATTACCCAAAATATTATAACCCAAGACAGATACAACACAACTTGATAAATACATGTCTTTCTGCAGCTCCTCCTTATCCACCACCCCTCAACTTTGCCCCTGTCTTCTCCCTTAGAGATCCTTTGTCTATTCCCCCTAAAGTTAATAAAAATACAATGCATAAACATCCCATAGTGATTAAACAAAATGTTGGTAAAACTCAAATCAAACCTCAAGTCTCTAAATTTAATAATTCGGCCTCTGTTCCTAGTCATAATTTAAAAATTAGATGTGGTTTGTTAAATATTAGGTCTCTAACTCCCAAGTCTCTACTAGTTCATGATCTATTAATTGAGCATCAGATCGATTTAATATCCCTGACAGAGACTTGGGTAGGGCAAAATGATTATGTCCGTTTGAATGAATCAACTCCCTCTGGTTATCTAAACTGTTGGGAAAAATTGTATATACTGTATGCATATAAACAGTTATCATTTTATTAATGATTCATGAAATGAAGATTGATATTCTTATATGTATGATGTTTTTTTTATTAGTCATAAATACAACTTGTGCTTCTTATAATCACTGTTAGTGACTAAGCTGCATCACCCTTCTGTTTATTCATCTGATGTGTGATAAAAGAGTGTTGACATATATGCTGTATCAAGACTTGTCCCCTGTACACCCTGTGTGTGCAGGGGACATTGCATGAACAGAGTGTTCATGCAATTTATCTCCTACACACACTTGAAGACATACAGAGCATACTTTTGCTTATGTGGTAATTCTGTTTGTTCTGCTTTTGCTGAGTTTGTCACATGCACCATGGCACTATCATTGTATATAAAGAAGGCGCTACGGGATTGCCCCCCAGCATTTTCATCTTCACACTGCCTGTGTGTGTGATTGCTCCTTGCATTGCTCCTTGTGCAAGTAAAACTTCTAATTTCTAAAGGCTCTGCGTGTCTTAAGTCTGATCTTTGATTCAGTCTAATACCTTTTGTACTCTGTATTTGTGAGGTTATATTTCAGACTTCTGACATAGCTGGTGCCGAAACCCGGGACAGCTGAGATCCAGGTGGAGCGGGAAGGGATGTGTGTCCTGCAGGTTGAAAATTGGAAACCCGACTTGAGGGAACTGCCAGAGACTCTCCTTCTCCCGGCTCTAATCTGGTGACGGCTGTCCTTACTGATAGAGCCTAAAAAGTAAGTTACAAATTTTTCCCTTTTCAGATTGACTGTAGTAGACGTATATGAAGAATAACCGAGCCTCACAATTCACAATTTCCCATTTTTAAAGAACCACGGGTCAGCTGACGAGCAAGTAATGGTGGTACAAGGCGGCGTCCTGTACTTTTCCTTGTGGTTAAAAACCGCTGCAGGAATGCAGTGGTCTTAGGAAGTAACGTGACGGCGATTCACGGTTACTGACCGGTCAGGTTTTAAAATAAAGAGGGGTGCAAGAGACAGTGTGACGGCGATTCACGACTGTTTGGTGGTCAGGTTTTAAAATAAGTAGAGTGAAGGAATTCACCCCAAATTGGGCGGTAATAGTGTTGCAGTCGGCGTACTGTTCAACGTTCCTGGCCATCTAAAAATGGGGAATTGTGTTAGAAGACCAGATAGGCAGACGAATAAACAGAAGAAAAACAGGCATAGCGCGCGCAGCTGTAAAATTACAATAACAGACAAAATGAAAAGGAGAAAAATAAAGGATCCAGAAAAAATACTTAATAAATGGAAAAAAGGGATTTCTCATTCAAGCCCACGTTGAACGGGGATGAATGCAAGCCATTGTTAACAACCATTAAAATGACGGTCTAATAAACCTGTTCAAACAGGCAAAACCCAGTGCGGAGCTCCAATGGTGCCATCTTGTGGTCACAAGCGGGGCAGAGGCTTCCCAACGGAAAGCTGATGAAGCCAGAGAAAGCAGAAACAAATGAAAACTCCACTATTGGAAAATCCACCCCCATACCCCAAAACCGGGACCTAAGGCGGGCCCGTATTCCACTCTTTCACACGGGAAAAGGAGGAAGCAAATAAAATCATAATTAAATGGCAGCAAAACTGGATAACGTTAAAAATGGACAATGAGAACGTTGTTTTATCTATTACTATTCTCTGTGTGTGTGTGTGTGTGTGGTGTGTGTGTGTGTGTGTGTGTGTGTGTGTGTGTGTGTGTGTGGTTGATCTGTGAAGAAAGTGGTCTAAATATAGGTGTACTTTTACAAAGTTTTGGGTTTTTTATTTTTTCAATTTAACTCTGTGGGGTCTTGATTAATGTTGCGTACGTGATAAACTGTTTACATATTTAAAAAAAAGGAGAAAAAAGCAATTTTGACGCATTCTGACCTTTGTCCTTGACTGAAATATGACAGTGCACTTATAGGAAAAAAAGGACTGACGTGTGACAATGTGACTACAGGCCATACTATGATCATATTATGATGTCATTTAATAATGCCTAATCACTGAAGATTTTATGTTTACCCTATATCACATGATTTAGAGCACAGAGGATCAAAACAGATTGATAATTAATGTGGTCTGTGCATATGATCTGCCAGAGGCTGTGGATTATCAGACAAGGTCTTGGAGAAAGAATCACTTTTTGAAGCCAAGTATGACTTTGTATGACATTGTAGATAACATAAGATGTACTGATTCAAATGACTGACTTTACAAATGTAATGTTTATATGATTTTGTACTGATATTACTCACCACATAATGGTGCGGTAACAATATATTTCAGAAATGTGACAGCAATGAGGGATGTGCTTCTCCTGATTCAGCGGTGGCCAAGCTGGGTCAGGGTGAACTACATTGCACTCATAATTTACCAAGGAATGTATGAAATAGGACATTCCTTGTAAAACATTAAATCGAATTCTAAATTAGGCAAAACGTCCGCCTTTCCTTTGACTGAAAGAATGTGACACAATATTTCAAATTCAACCCATCTGTGTTCAATGGACAAACTGATCTTATTTATCAATGCTGAAGCAATATCAAAAATGCACAGATAGTTTATTTTGTTTTTTCTTAAATGAAATTTGTAAACTATTTCAAGAGAGGTCAAATAATAGCAATCCTCAGAAAAATAGATAATGCATAAAAATTATCAATAAATGCAAATTTTATTTACATAAGTGCTTTCATTTCATTTTCTGTAGTGCCCAGGATAAACATATGGCTGCAGTTATAACTCAAATTACAGGCTGGGCAATACAGACCACCTTTTTATTGTTTATGGGATAATACAAATAATAAGATCATGCCCTCTATTATCCTACATATTTCCCATGTTGTGGAGGAGGGGGCGAACAGCAAACTCTCTCCCTCTCTCTACTAGCAAAGGAAGAAGCGAGCGATAGGCTTGCTCTGTAAAAATAGAAGTGTGCTTATGCTGTAATGGTGTTGTCTGGGGTTAACTTATCTGTATTCTGTACAGATAGTAAATATGCTTATAGCACATGCCACCTGCATACGCTACTCACTGTGCTGCTATTGGTCTTTAGGAACCGTCAGTCTTATTAATAATGTTGATGTTTTAAAAGACTGTCAGAATAATATGGACCTTCCTCCTGTTTTCATGTGTAAATAATTAGCTATACATTTGCTTGTCTGATGAAAATTGCTCTGCCACCCACATTATACAGATGAGCTGTCCTGGTGGCACATGGCCAACATGTGCCAACAGGAGGAAATCAATGATGAGGATTTTGGAAAAAACTGTCCTAATATTTTGAAAGAAGTAACAAAAACATGCCAAAAGTGCATCATTTGTTTATAAAATAATGCTCAAGGAGCAATGGAAAGCTTAATCAAGCTGTAAGAAGTAAGATCAAATTTCATAGTATCTGTACAATCAAACAAATGCTGGCAAAAACCACACATGGAAAGGGTGTTACTGGCCAGAAGCTCTGAAAATTAGTCAGACTAACCATTAACTCTATACTAGACCCAAAGACAGGATTATCACCTTTTGAATGTGTTTTTCTCGCCATCCTTATGTATTACCTGACCTCTCACCACTAACCACACCTAACAAATACACAGATCTTGGTGAACATCTCAGGGAATGTTTTGATTCTGTCAGAAGCTGCTCCACAGAAAGAAACGGATCAACCTGGAGACTATATCCCACCCCACTGCAGTACGTATTGCTGAATGACCATCTCGATTCACCTTTCACACGCTAAAAGACTACGGGTGCCTGTAAGTGAACCTAACTAACTTGTTTCCCTGAGTAAGTCCAGTACAAAGGGGGCATGTCCTTTTAAGGGACAAGGCCATCTCAACCCTGGTGAAGAAAGAGGCCCGGGAGGGGTACTCTCTCAGCGTGGAAGCATGGCACCAAACTATTGATGACTCTGTGTTCAGCACTTCTCCTGGCAGTGGGGTGGTAATCTCTTTCTGATTCAAGGACAAGGAACCCACGAAGCACGGACAATGAACAATACGCATAACCTATGGTACCAGACAATGGTGGTTTCGGTGAGAGACTGGGAATCGATACTTCTTGCTATGTGTGTTCACTGCTACCCCATTTACACAAGACTGCAATACCCATGATTGACTACAATACCCATGATCCCTGTTCCACTGAGTGAAGAGAAAACGCCCGGAGCGACAATAGCGATGAACTCTCGTCTCAGTCTGTTTTAATACAAGCAATTAAAGTTGGACATTGGATGGTGGGGAATTTGTCAGAAAGGTATCTTAATAGATTGAATGTCACTATTACTGATTACACTGGGTCCAAGATTAGAATATTTAAATATTATTGGGATTGAACTTCTTTGCTTGCAGTTAAGAAGCATTTAATGAAAGTAAATCCTACACTGTTTACTTCACCAATCTGCTTTCACAAAAATTGTAGTAAAAACAGTTTCAACCTGGGTATTTCACAAAGATGCAATGATACTAAGGAAGTGACCTGTGAAGTGTCATATTATGATTCTGTCTGTAGAAATGTATTTCACTTTCCCTATATTGCTGCTGGAAAATTCACCTTAAAGAGGAAAAATTGTACTTTTAACTGTAGCAATAATCCTACTGTTTTTTGGCCAAATGATGAGGGGTATGGATTCTTGGAAAACCATTGGGTACTCTTTTTCCAATGTATGGCAGTGCTCTAGCTATACGCCACATGAATGCTTAATGATGTCAATATAGGAAATCTTTTGAAGTTACATTATACTGATAATTGCATATGATTAAAAAGATTAATAAAATAATAAACAGGAGGAAAATGTTGGGAAAAATTGTATATACTGTATGCATATAAACAGTTATCATTTTATTAATGATTCATGAAATGAAGATTGATATTCTTATATGTATGATGTTTTTTTTATTAGTCATAAATACAACTTGTGCTTCTTATAATCACTGTTAGTGACTAAGCTGCATCATCCTTCTGTTTATTCATCTGATGTGTGATAAAAGAGTGTTGACATATATGCTGTATCAAGACTTGTCCCCTGTACACCCTGTGTGTGCAGGGGACATTGCATGAACAGAGTGTTCATGCAATTTATCTCCTACACACACTTGAAGACATACAGAGCGTACTTTTGCTTATGTGGTAATTCTGTTTGTTCTGCTTTTGCTGAGTTTGTCACATGCACCATGGCACTATCATTGTATATAAAGAAGGCGCTACGGGATTGCCCCCCAGCATTTTCATCTTCACACTGCCTGTGTGTGTGATTGCTCCTTGCATTGCTCCTTGTGCAAGTAAAACTTCTAATTTCTAAAAGGCTCTGCGTGTCTTAAGTCTGATCTTTGATTCAGTCTAATACCTTTTTGTACTCTGTATTTGTGAGGTTATATTTCAGACTTCTGACATAAACTGTCATAATCCCAGAAGTTCTGGTCGTGGAGGTGGAGTAGCGGCAATTTTCCATTCTAAATTACTAGTTAATGTAAAGCAAAAATCGTGTTTTACAACATGTTGGGGGGGGACCAGTGTGGGGCATGTTGGCTATCTTGGCTTGAACCCAATTTTCTTTGCCATAGTTTACCATCCTCCCTCAGTCTACTACTGAATTTGCTGAATTTTTAGCTGATTTAGTGCTGAAATCAGATAGAATAATTATAGTCGGGGATTTTAATATACATGTTGATGTAGATAGTGACTGTCTCAATAAGGCATTCAATTCAATTTTAGACTCAATGGGGTTTTCCCAGAAAGTACAAAATTCTACCCATTATCTCCACCACACATTGGACCTGGTTCTGACTTATGGTATAGAAATCGAAAATCTGGTAGTGTCGCCTCACAATCCTGTACTGTAAGGACCACTGTCTGTTAACCTTTGATTTCACTATTTCTGCTTATTTGGACTCCTAAAGAAAAATATTACTGCAGCAGATGTCTTTCAGATGACGTTGTTACCAAAGTTTTGCAGATTGTCTCCTTACACCATGGTCAACACAATGGAAATAAAAGATGGAGAGCCTGCTTCTTCCGTAATTGATAGCGTGGTAGATAGTGTTACAGCTTCTCTGCATCAGACTCTAGGATTTGTGGCCCTTTAAAAAAGAAAAAGTCTAACCAGAGATTTCTAACCCCTTGGTTTAACACAGAACTCGTAGCTTAAAACAGAAGACTCGTCAATTAGAAAGAAAATGGCATTCTACAATTTACATGAATTCTATTTACCGTGAGAAATCATCTCTTAATTTATTAAAAAAATCTTCATAGAAAAGCTAGAACAAAGTTATTACTCTGCATTAGTAGAAGAGACAAGAATAATCCCCAAGTTTCTTTTCAACACTATAGCCAGGCTGACAAAGGAGTCAGGACTCGGTCAATCCCCACATCCCCCCAGAGTTTTCTAGTCAGGACTTTGTGACTTTTTCAATCATAAAATTTTTATCTATTAGAGATATAATCAGGCGGATTCTTCCACCGCAAACTTAAGTACAGCAGCTACCACAACTCCTTCAATTGATATCTGTTTAGATAAAATTTACTCCAATTGACCCTTTTAGAGTTAGATAAAAAAATTATCTCCTCATCCAAGCCGTCATCTTGTCTTTTAGACCCTATTACTACCAGGTTATTTAAAATAGTCTTCACAATTATTGGTAGCGTATTCTTCATATAATTATTTCTTCTTTAACTTTGGGTTATTTTCCGCAGGCTTTTAAAATTGCGTAATTAAACCCTTACTCAAGAAGCCAATGCTCGATCCATCTCTAATCTGCCTTTCATTTCAAAATCTTAGAAAGCTTGTTGCTGCACAATTGTTTGACCACTTGCAGGGAAATGGTTTATTTGAAGAGTTTCAATCTGGGTTTCAGAGTTCATCACAGCACTGAAACAGCCTTAGTTGAAAGTCACTAATGACCTCCTTATCACATCTGATAATGGACTGGTTTCTGTACTTGTCCTTTTAGATCTTAGTGCAGCCTTTGATACTATCGATCATGACATTCTACTTGATTGATTAGAACACTATGTTGGACTAAATGGAACTTCACTGCAGTGTTTAGATCTTATTTGTCCGATAGACTTCAGTTTGTTCACATCAATGAAGAGTTTTCTTCCAACTCTAAGCTCAGTCACGAAGTTCCACAGGGATCTGTGTTAGGCCCGACTCTTTTTAGTTTATATATGCTTCCGTTAGGCAATATCATTAGAAAGCACTGTATACATTTTCATTGTTACGCAGAGGACACACAATTATACCTGTCAATGAAGCCATGATAGAAATCAATTAGCCAAGTTAGATGCCTGTCTTAAGGAAATCAAAGCTTGGATGACTTGTAATTTTCTGCTATTAAAACCCAGATAAGACTGAAATCATTCTTGTTGTTCCAAAAAAACCTTAGAAATACCTTTTCAAATCAAACTCTTAATTTGGATGCCCCTACTCTCACTCTGAATAGTTCTGTGAGGAACCTTGGGGTTATTTTTGATCAAGATTGGTTCTTTAATTCACATATTAAATTTGTTTTAAGACTGCCTTCTATTCATCTGCGCAATATTGCCAAGATTACGAGCATCTGGTCTCTGAATGATGCTGAGAAACTGATCCACCGCTTTTGTTAGTTCTAGATTATTGTAATTCGTTATTATCAGGTTGTCCTAAAATATCTCTAAAAACGTCTTCAGTTGATCCAAAATGCTGCTGCAAGACTTTTAACTGGTTCATACAAAAAGAGATCATATCTCTCCAGTTCTGGCCTCCCTTCATTGGCTTCCCATAGGGTTTAGAATTAAAGTTTAAAATCCTTCTTCTCACTTACAAAGCTCTTAATAATCATGCCCCCTTATATACTGTATACAAAGATCTGATATTACCCTATCATCCTAACAGAGCACTACACTCCCAAAATGCAGGATTACTTGTAATACCTAGAATCTCCAAAAGTACAATGGAAGGCAGAGCCTTTTGCTATCAAGCTCCTTTCCTGTGGAACCAGTTACCACTCTGGGTCCGGGAGTCAGACTCGATCTCTGTTTTTAAGAATAGGGTAAAAACCTCCTTTTCAATATAGCCTATGATTAGGGAGGGATCATGTGTCTCTTCACCCCCCTTTTGTTTTGCTGTTAATAGATTCAGACTGCCAGGTGACCTCCAATAATGTACTTGGCTTCTCACGTTAATGTTTCCTCTCTACATGTCTGTTCTTTTCTTCTTCTCTATCCCCTCACCCCCAGCCAGTCGCAGCAGATGACTGCCTCCCCTGAGCCCGGTTCTGCTAGAGGTTTCTTCCTGTTAAATGGGAGGTTTTTCCTCTCCACCGTCGCTAAATGCTTGCTCACAGGGGATTGTCTGATTGCTGGGTCTTCTGCAATTGTGGGGTTTTCCCTACATTTGATAGTGCTATGAAATGACTTTTGTTGTGATATGGCGCTATATAAATAAAGTTGAATTAATTGAATTGAGTACAGGAGGGTCATCTCTGACTTCATCATCTAGTGTGAATTCAACCATCTTCACATCCCCATCAACAACTGTACTGGTGAATAGCCATGGTCTGGACATTGAGGTAGTGGATAGTTACAAATTCTTGGGTGCTCTCCTCAATAACAAATTGGACCGGTCAGATAACACCTAAGCTCTGTGCAAAAAGGGCCAAAGTTGGCTCCATCTGTTGGGTAGACTGAGGTCATCTGGGGTCTGCAGGTCATTATTAAGGACTTTTTACAATACTGTAGTGGCCACTGCAATTTTTTATGCAGTTGTTTGCTGGGGTAGTGGTAGCACAGAGAGGGACAGGAAACGTTTGAACAGATTGGTCAAGAGGGCGAGTTCTGCCGTAGCTGGTCCCTTGGATTCCATTGAAGTG
Source organism: Pholidichthys leucotaenia (assembly GCA_020510985.1). Lineage (NCBI taxonomy): Eukaryota > Metazoa > Chordata > Actinopteri > Cichliformes > Pholidichthyidae > Pholidichthys > Pholidichthys leucotaenia. Next base: position 322,658,038 of record CM035845.1, read on the forward strand.
GTAGGGGAGAGAAGGATGTTAGCTAAACTAATGTCTACTATGGACAACACCTCTAACCCTCTACATGAGTCTGTGGAGGCCTTGAGCACCTCCTTTAGTAGTAGACTGTTACAGCCACTGTGTCGGACTAAACGTTACTGTCGGTCCTTCATCCCGACAGCAGTTAGACTGTATAATATATACATAGGATAAATACTTGCCATAAACGTGCATGTATGTATATTATCTTTATTGATGTATCCACCTTATTCCTGGGGGTGCCGCTGTAGGAACGATTATGGGCGGAACTTCCGGTTTCGGCTGAAGTCGTGTTAAATCAGTCAGCAAGAGTGGAGTCATGGGGCATTTAAAATAGTGTTTTTACAAGTTTTTCAAATTCATTTTAATGTTTAGTCCCCATATGTGTTTTGCAGTCAAGTGGCAGCTAATTTCAGCACATAGTTTTTGTATTTTTTGAATGTTTTGGTGTAGTTCTGGCATTTGTTACTGGTGTTCATGGTTGTGCCAGATTGTATAAATGGAGGCTTCTCACCGGCAATGCACAGATCATGCACTGAAAACTAAAAAGGACTGTAGGTGTGATTGGTGGTCCAGATGCAAGAGCACCAGGTATGTTTTCACCAGGGATGGCAATTTTCCGCCGATTTATTTTCAAATTGATCATTTCTGTGAATCGTCTAAATCCATTGAGAAAATTTTAGGGGGGGTAAGGTACCTTATTGTTACCGATTTTAGCGAAAATCAACACGATTACATAAGCGCTCAGCGCTTCCCCGGAAGTCGTCTCCCGCGATAACCCGGATGTGTTGTGTTCAAGCTACTGCTGTATTGCAGTAGCTTGACAGCCCTGCGATTGGAGAGTTGCAAACGATTGGACCGATCTGTCATATCCGGCTCTAGGGAGCCGGGCAATCAGAGCCAGGGACAAGCCAGTGAGTCGAGAGGTTTTATTTTGGGTAAGGGATAAGGGATGAGGAGAGCACAGACACTCATACAGACGTACATTCTCAGGCTGCACAGCGCAGGGGTAGGTAGCTCGTACCAGACATGGGGGTAACAAGACGTGCATACTCACAGCGGGATACAAACACCGGAATGCTGCAAGGGGAGTTGAGGCTGACACCAGACGAAGGGGCTTCAGCCTAGCAGTGCTTATGTCGCAGCCCCGAGTCATCGAGGCTGCTCCTATTTATCCTCATTGGCAGCGCCCCAGCTGATGAGGACTAATTGGCCCCAGCCGTCCGTAATGCTGCCAGCTGGGAGCCTGCTGAGACGCTGCTCAATGGGAAAAGGGAAAACATGGGCTGAGTGCCGAGACGGCATCCCAACCCATGGTGACAGAGCCCCCCCCTCAAGGTCGGGCTCCTGAACGACCAGGAACATCCCAGCCCCCCCCCCACACCTAGGGTGGGGGGAAGGGAGGCAGGACCGGAGGGGAAGAAGCCAAGGGAAGGACAACACCAATGGGGCAATGTAGGGTAGCGGGAAAAAAAAAAAAAAACCAAACACAACACTGACAAAACAGGGAATAATTAACCCAAGTGCAGATGGGGAGAAGAACTGGGTCAGCACGCCGGTTACACATTACTCAGAGAGTACCAACAATGCGTGACCCAGAACAAGGAAAAAAAACCACCAAAAAGGTACAGGGCAAAAATGCTGAGTATGGTTAAATAAAGGGGAAACTATACACAGCGCTAATTTAAGTACATACACACACAGTCACCAAGAAAAGTGAGGGTGACTGGAACAAATGGACAATTACAGAGCATGGTGTTACGGAAAACAAGACACATGACTCTATAATGAACAGACAGGGCATAAAAAAGAAATACTGAGTGCGGGCAAAGGAAAACCCACACACACGAATATATAAGTACCCACAGTCACCTAAAGAAATGAAAGTGAGTGGAATGAATGGACAACTGCAGAGTATGGTCTGAAAGGAAACAAAACATAACTCTACAATGCAAAAAACGAGGCTAAAAACATGGTACAAGAAAAAAAAATAAAATGCTGAGTATGTGAGATGGAAAACACAGCACAATAAATACGAATCCACCAACGGGACAAAATACTACACCCGAGATGCATGGCAGGCAGAGTCCAAAAATAGCCGAGATGGCTCCGGAGATCTCCCCGCCCATTGTCCAGCTGGCGAATCAGGGAAAGAGAAGTATTCGGACGGCGAACTCCGGACCCAGATCCCAGGAATCCAGTCCACCGGCAGCCGAACCAGGCCGCCCAGAGGGAAACACAAACCAGTGGGGGGAACCAGATCACCGAACCGAAAGTTCTGTGGGTCGGGTCGTCGACCCGCATCACTCAACCACCAGGACCGTTGAGACGGGCGAAGGATCAGAGCGGATCCCGGTGGAAGAGGCTCAGGGGAGAGCCGATGACGAGGGCGGCGGGCGTCAGGCCGCAGGGAAACGGCCACCTCCTCACCGGACCTGGACAATACTGGGGCAGCACCCATGTCGGACCCTGATCGGGCCTCAGGCGAACCCACGTTGGACCCCGATTGGGTCTCGGGCGAACCCACGTTGGACACTGCACCAGAACCGACCTCCAACGTTGAACCCGGACCCTCCAGCACCACGAGGAACAGCAACTCCTCGCCGGTGACCCTGGAAGAAGGCTCAGAAGAGAAAACAGAACCGGGATCAGGATCACCGGCAGCGCCAGAACCCAGCGAGACGAGCTCAGACGCAGCGGGCGGCTGCACCCTGCTCGTCTCCCCTAGAGATAGGCTGAAGTGCTCAAAGATAAAAAGAGAGAAAGGAAAGGAGAGCACTCGCCTGATCTCGGGTTCTGACGCCGTCCAGGACTGCGAAGATCCAGGATCCGTCGTCAGGAGGTCGTTGTCAGGCTCCCATCTAGCCGCGTCAGGCCCCGCAGCCAGCACGATGGTCAGCGCAGCTTGAGATTCCTCCAGCTCCGGTGACCCCGCCGACGATCCACTCGGCGTGAAGCCAGAAGAATCTCGTCCCGCTGGACCGAACCGCTCCTCCGTGGAGACCCGGGGACGCTCAATCGTCGGCGTAGACTCCACGCAGCAGTCAGTCCCCCTCCTCCGTCCGCAATGTAGCTGCGGAACCACAGGCCCTCTCCATATCCCACCACGTCGACCCGGAGCCGGGGACCGCTCGGCGGAGAGAGACACAGAGGATGCGGGATTAGGAATACAGGTTACAGCAGGTGGAGGGAGTTCAGGGAGCTGCGAACCCTGAACTTCTCCTCCAGGGATGTGACAGAGCAAATCATTAAGCAGGTGTGAAAAAACAATGACTTGCCTGCCCCCTGGAGGTTGAGTATCGCCTGCTGTAGTGGATTCTGCTTCTTCCTCTCCCCGCCCGGCGATAACGGAGGACCCCCCGGGAGTTCGTCTGAGGATCGCTCGCGTTGTCTCCAGCAGAGAGCTCACCAGGCCGGAATTCCAGGCACACACAGCAGTCAGGAAGCGCGTCGAGGAGGAGGGGAAAACAGCCGGGGTGAGCCAGCCCGAATGTCCAGGAATGACAGCGGGGAAATGAGGCTCAGGGAACGGGGCTGTAGAATCTCCACACAGACGAGGCGAAGAGGTGACAGCTGCGTGGGAGGAACTGTCCTGACGATGGCCCAGAACCGGATCCGGACGAGGTTCGTGCAGAGGTGACTCGGCAATGTGATGACGACTACTCCCAGGGGACGAAGCGAGGGGGAAACCCAGGATTCGCCGCTCCAGATCGGAGATTGAGACGAGGAAGGCGTCGAGCACGGGAAAGCTTCGTAGCCCTGAAGTCCTCACCATCAATCTCACTGCCGCCGCCACATGCCTGAAGGTGGTGACAGGAAACACAGTAGAGCTCGTGACAGCCACTCGACCCCGGACATAACTGCTGTCAGCTGCGGCTCCTTGAAGGGAATCCCGAGTGACGTGGCGCAGGTCGGGGGAAGTCCTCTGGTTGGCGCGAACTCCCGGACTGGAATGGCGGCAGGAACGGGACTCCGAAGCGGGGAAAGACGTCGCCCACTTCGACTCCCTGCCGGGATTTCCATCCACCCCGTGGAGCTTCTCTCGCTGTGTACCTGCAGCGTCTATCCTGGCACTGTCCTCCAGATGGTACAGAGAGTGAGGGTGACAGTCCAGGAGTTCCTCAGCACGGCCCGGATGCCAGCGTCTCGCGTTGGAGGCGTCGTGCAGGGTGAAGAACGTCCCGTCGACAGCCTCCGAGATGGACCTCAGCTCGTCGCCCTGGCGCCGGAAGTGACTCCTGGGAAACGGCATGCTAGCAGCGCTGACACCCGGACAGAAAGGTACATTTCCACGGTGACTCACGGCCGCCGGTAGCTCTTCTGGCTGCGACATACTGTCATATCCGGCTCTAGGGAGCCGGGCAATCAGAGCCAGGGACAAGCCAGTGAGTTGAGAGGTTTTATTTTGGGTAAGGGATAAGGGATGAGGAGAGCACAGACACTCATACAGACGTACATTCTCAGGCTGCACAGCGCAGGGGTAGGTAGCTCGTACCAGACATGGGGGTAACAAGACGTGCATACTCACAGCGGGATACAAACACCGGAATGCTGCAAGGGGAGTTGAGGATGACACCAGACGAAGGGGCTTCAGCCTAGCAGTGCTTATGTCGCAGCCCCGAGTCATCGAGGCTGCTCCTATTTATCCTCATTGGCAGCGCCCCAGCTGATGAGGACTAATTGGCCCCAGCCGTCCGTAATGCTGCCAGCTGGGAGCTTGCTGAGACGCTGCTCAATGGGAAAAGGGAAAACATGGGCTGAGTGCCGAGACGGCATCCCAACCCATGGTGACACGATCAAATGGCTCGTTGTATGCTTTTTCAAAAATTCATGGCAGCGTGTTCTCAGGGATGTGATTTTCTGCTAATTCGCCAAATTCCGCTTTATTTTATCTTCCAGGAAGATAAAGTATGTTAAGTACGTTAGCGGCTTGTGGTCCTCGAACGCAGTGAAGGTGCGCCCTTTCAGGCAGGACTGGAAGTGGCGTATGGCCAGGTGGAGAGCCATTAACTCTCTGTTACTGGCGGCGTACAACGGCTGTATGAGCTGGGCTGCACGGGGGAGGAAACGGTAATAAAAGTTAACCATCCCCTTTTATGATTCCAAACAGTTTGAAATTGACAGTGCACAGTGGACATTGACTCATAACTTTTGAATATTTCTAAGACTTGGCTACATCAGTGATTGTGCAAAATGAACTGCTCAAGTCTCAATGGAGATTGAAACTGGTGATCTGAAATGAATGCTGAAATTATAAAAAGTAATGGTATGTTGGAATTTTATTTCTATTATGGAATAGATAAAATCAACTGATTTTGATTTGATCAAGTGTTAAAGCATGTGATGGATAATGCTTGTTGGAATATTTTAAGAATGCTATCTTCTTCAGAATCAGAATCAGCTTTATTGGCCAAGTATGCACAACACATACAAGGAATTTGACTTTGGCTAAAAACTTGCTCTCCTTGTTCAGGTGGAGGATTTAAATAAGGATTCAATGACAAACAGAGTATGTACAGTAAATTACAGTCTGTCCACGTTTCTATAAAAGGATGCAAATATATACAGGAATATATGCAGTTATTTACTCAGACTAACCACACTTTGCAGAAATATATAAAAAATATACAGTCACACAGTATTTCAATGTGAACTCAGATTCAGTGATATAATGTGAATGAAGTAAAAAGCAGTGTGAGAGTTATGTGCAATTGTAATAATGGATGAAAAGTCATGAGTACAGCAACAGGTAGGACTAGGTGAATGTTAGGAGTTCATCAGAGTGTTGGCTTGAGGAAAGAAACTGTTCCTGTGACGGGTGGTTTTGACCTTCAGTGATCTGTAACGACGACCAGAAGATAGAAGTTCAAACAGTTTGTGGCCGGGGTGTGATGGGTCAGCACAGATGTTTCCCGCCTGTTTCCTGGTTATGGACCGATATAAGTTCTCAATGGAGGGTAGGTCGGTACCAATGATCCACTCCGCAGACTTAATGATCCGCTGCAGTCTGGTCTTGTCCTGTTTAGTGGCAGATCCAAACCAGACAGTGATGGAAAAGCAGAGGACAGATTGGATGATGGCGGTGTAGAAGACAACCAGCAGCTCCTGAGGCAATCAAACTTCTTGAGCTGACGCAGAAAAAACAACCTCTGCTGGGCCTTTTTCCGGACAGTGTCTATATGGGAGGAACACTTCAGGTTCCGGGAGATTGTGGTACCCAGAAACTTGAAGGAGTCCACAGTGGACACTGTGCTGTTGAGGATAGTGAGTGGGGGGAATGAAGGGGGGTGTTGCCTGAAATCCACAGTCATCTCCACCGTTTTGGCTGGGTTAAGTTCAAGATGGTTCTGGCTGCACCAGAGGATCAGCTGCTCCACCTCCCGCCTGTATGCAGACTCATCATCATCCCGGATCAAACCGATGACTGTGGTGTCGTCCGCAAACTTCAGGAGCTTCACCGAAGGGTCCTCTGAGGTGCAGTCGTTGGAGTAGAGGGAGAAGAGCAGTGGGGAAAGGACACATCCTTGGGGGGCGCCAGTACTAATTTTTCTTCTTGGAACATAAGTCAATATTATACAGTAATAAGTGGCATTCAGCTGTTTGTTTTATGTCATTTAAGCACAGTTCTGGTACTTAAAAATCATAAAAACCCAAGAGCTTCGGGGGGCTTTGCCCCCCTTGCCCACCCCCCAACGGGGCTCTGTCCCGGACCCCGCTGGGGGACTATGTCCCCCAGACCCCCTGCTGAATTTTCAGATAATTTCCCCAACCCAAAATCACATCCCTGGTTTGTGTTGGAATTCTGAGCTTTCGGTATTGTTTTCAGCGGAATTATGAGATTTTTATCGAAGGATCAGGAGTCATCAGTGTTAGAAATAGACAAAAGTGTCAAAAATAAGTTCCGATGGAATTGGCTTGAGAGAAAAGTGACGGTAAAGGTGAAAATTGGCTCAAAGTTCGACGAGGTAACAGAAACACTCGGACAATTTCTGAAGAAACCAGAAAAGGAGATGAAGTTCAAAGTTCAGAGACTGACACAGCTTGCTGCCAAAAGGAAGATAGTTTCACATCAGAAGTGACTTGGTGACCAGTGTAAATAGTGTAATAAACTCTTATAGAACTGTTAAATATGTTGGACTAAAGACAGTGAGACAACATTGAAGAAAAAGTAAGTTAACTTTTCATTAAATTTAATGATTTATCTAAGTCTAGTATTTCATTTTTTTTAAATCATTTTTTCAGTCTAAATTACTTCTGTTTTACTGAAAACCTCCCAGCTTCAGGGGGGCTGTGCCCCCCGCCCACCCCCCCATAAGTCAATCGACCAAATTAGATTTCAGCTGAAATCAGAATTTCCTGTTGCCATCCCTGTTTCACTTGTATGAATGTCACAGAGCTGACGTTTATGTGTCATATGTGTCACCAGACGCAAGGTGCATAAAGTAAAATAATAAATAAAAAATAGCAACAGTTTGCTTTCTAAGGCTTAACGATTCAACAAAGATATCAAATAGTTTTGGGGTTTTATTGCATTTGTTGCACTGTCTTGGAACAATATGGACTTGATATTAGCAGCTTCAGCATGCATTAATTTTTAAATTATCACACAATATAGATCAATAAAATTTTGAACAACTGTCAGAAAAGGTCTGTACGTGTTAAGTGAAATAACAAGCATTCATGGCATGACAGCAGCATCAGCATTTTAATTTGGGGGTAAAATAAATGGCTGCAGCTGTCTGTATTTACCATGACAGCCAAGTACGGTGTTGTGGTTCTTTGTGGCTTTGACTAGATTCTGCGTGTGCTCTGAGGTAAATTTACGTCCAACATCTTTAAACAAAATGCATCCGACTTTATTGTGGTGGAGACTTTGATATATCTCAGAGCTTTTATTCATTTACAGCGTTAGCATCTTAAAAGCGGAGCTAGCTAACGGAGTTACGAGGCCACTTTTTAAGGTCATCTTCCCATCCCTCAATAGTCGTGGGAAGTGGTATGGTTATATTACTGTTTCTGAGGTGCAAAAGGCCATGCTCCCGCAGTTTTGATGCCAAAGTCCTTGTTTTTTAACAAGGAAAAGTGTCCCGTTTCAGTTACAACCAAAAGTTCTAAAGTAGTACTGGAAGTTGCGTCCATAATTCATGCAAGGCATCATGGGGGCTAGGAATAAGGTGGATATAGCACAATTTGTACATATTTTAAATATTATTGAGCTTGTCTTTTTTTTTTTTCCACAATATCTTTATTGAACCTTTTTTTTTTTTTTTAACAAACATGATACAAACAATCAAACACTAACACTAAAGTACTACAAAAAAAAAAAAAAGGATGCACTAAAAACACCAACAACCACCAGCAAAATCAAATCTTCAACAATGCTCCTCTGTTTAGTCTAGGCAATCCATTACATAAGTATACATATTATACATTCACCAGTTTGGAATTTATAAGGTCCACACACATCATTCACCTTCTTCTTCAAAAGTTATGTTTAAATTCTTTACATAATCAATAAAAGGTCTCCATATATTCTCAAACACAGTTTCCTTTGATTTCAGTATGTATGTTATTCTTTCTAATGGAAGGTTTGTTAACATCTGTCTTAACCACTGAGTCACATCTGGTCTATGAGTCTTTTTCCACAATAGTGCAATGCATTTTTTGGCAATGAGTTATAAAACTGTGAAATAATACCCTTTCTCTTACTATCTTTCGTCAAGATTTTTTCCAAGGATGAATAAATAGGTCGAGTGAGAGCATTGTTTTGATTTGATCGAATAAAGTTCCTAATCTGAAGATATTTAAAAAAAAATGTGTTCTATTAAGATTAAATTTGAACCTCAGCTCTTCAAAAGACATTATGTTATCTGAACATGACAAATATAAATCTTGAATTTTTTGGATCCCTTTTAAATTCCATACTTTAAATACAGCATCCGCTCTCCCTGGTTTAAAATATTGATTACCCCATATTGGACTAAATTGTGACAGTAAGTGTGGTTCTTTTAAATATTTTTTAGTTTCACACCATATTTTAATCATATGTTTTACAAATGGATTTTTAACTTGTTTCTGTAATTTTTTTTGCCGAGTCTGAATATATGAATATGGGAAGAGGTAAAGGTAAATTGTATGATTCCATTTCAGTCCAGTGAGGGAGATCATTTGATGAAAAATAATATGTCATAGACCTCAGTTGTGCTGACCAGTAATACAACATAAAGTTTGGACATTTCAGACCTCCACGATCAAATGGTAAATATAGTAAGGACAGACGTAATCTAGCCCTCCTATTGTTCCATATAAACTCCACTAACTTTTTTTTAATTCTTGAGAATAGATCTGAAGGTGGTGGTAAAGGAATGTATTGAAATAAATAAAGTATTTTGGGTAAGATATTACTTTTAAGTATATTAATTCTCCCAATCATCGACATTGGTAGTGACATCCATCTCTGAATTAACTCATTAATGTCTGTCATTAAGGCTTCGTAGTTGGCACTGGCGACTGATTCCAGCTTGGGCACAATTTGAATTCCTAAATATTTAAACTGATTTACAAAATAGAATTGATTTACCTCAGAAGCTGGGTGCTTTCTCTGGGACTCATTTAGCATTAATATTGAAGATTTAGTTTTATTTATTTTATATCCTGATATTTCCCCCAAATTCTTTATTAAATTCAACAAGGTTGGGATTGATTTTTTAAGATTCGACATAAACAAAATTATGTCATCGGCATACAGGGAGATTTTATGTTCTGTTGGTCCAACCTTAATTCCATATATTTGCGGATGTAAACGTACTGCTATCGCTAAAGGTTCAATTGCCATAGTGAACAGCAAAGGTGAAAGTGGACAGCCTTGTCGACATCCTCTATTGATTTTTATTGATTTTGAGATATTGCTGTTTGTTAGGATTTCTGCTGTAGCATTATTATATATTGTCTGAACCCATTTTATGAAATTATTTCCAAATCCAAACCTTTGTAAGACTTCAAAAAGAAAGGGCCATTCGACCCTATCAAAGGCCTTTTCGGCGTCCAATGATAGGAGAGCTGTATCCGGTGCTTCTTTATTAGAGTAAATAATATTGAATAATCTTCTTACATTATGGAAGCCTTGTCTTCCCTTTATAAAGCCATTCTGATCTCGGTTAATAATATTTGGTAATATTTCTTGTATTCGTCTGGCTAATATTTTACAGATTATCTTAAGGTCAGCATTGCCTTTTCAATTTTAATTGTGAAACTTTTAACTCTGAAGAAAATACCCCCCACCCCCGAAGGTTTAAATGTAAATCTGGCCTTCAGGAAGTGAGGAAAAAAGTTGTGGCCCTCACTACCACCAAAGCTGCCCATCCCTGATCCAGACAATGACCCAACTTTACTTTTATTTTTGTTGAGAAAAGAGAGATTTTGCCTTTTTAAAGAGTTTGACCTGTTCCTCATTCCATAAATAAGGTCCCAAAACACAATCTTGCATCGGGCCCCCAAAGCTAGAAATGGGCCTGGCTACAATAAGACTTCTAGTGTCACCCTTAACATTTACTATTGAGAAAATGGTAAAATAAAATATCCATCCATCTGCAAAGTCAAGCTGAAGTCTTCCTGCACAGGAGTTCTCTCCCCCAGAATCTAGGACTACAGAGTAGGGGTGTACCATATTGTCTATGTATGACATAAGTTATGTCTTTCTATGGTTACCTGGCCTAAACAAAGCTGGAGTGGGGACACCCATGGCTGACCCCCACTACAGAGCTATCTGAAATGCCTCGTTTCGATTGGCTGTTCTCTTCTGTGAGGCCATCATGTCATAACTTAACAGACATGATACAGACCTGCCTCTGGGACAGTCTGGTACATGAGCCTCGAAGTTCACTTAGCTACAATACAGCTAGCTTAGCTAGCAATCTGGCTAGTAGCCCAACAGTGGCTTTTAGAGTTCTTCTCTGTAAATTCTAATAACCGTTTTAGACATCTGTAGCTCCTTCACTAATCCACAGTTAATAGATCTCATGTCATTCTGGCCCATTTTATTATTTTTTATCCGGCATAACACAGGTACCAAGACTGTTCCCCTGGCTAGCGTAGCAACGTGATTCAGTGCGACCAGGGATTTTACGGCTGTATTTTGTAAATTGCAGTCACAGTACTAGAGCAGGTGGTTCACTAATCCACATTCAATCATCTGCCTCACACTGTTCTGGCTAATTTTATTATATTTTGGCCATGACCGCCAGGTAGATTGGGCTGCTAATGTTAGCTGGTCTGAGCAGCTGCTGCTGGGATCTCTAAAAGACTTCAAGGTCAACCTGCCAGGTACAAACAGAAAAGAGTCCACTAGCCTTCAGATTAACTTCGAATCAATGGTCATTTGTCTGTTTTCTGTAAAATTCTATACCAGTTATCCCAGCAGGATTATCTACCAACAAGTGACCACATACAGTGGTGTGAAAAAGTGTTTGCCCCCTTCCTGATGTCTCATTTTTTGTATGTTTGTCACACTTTTGACAAAGATAACACAAGTAAACACACAATGTAGTTTTTAAATGAAGGTGTTTATTATTAAGGGGGAAAAAATCCAAACCTACATGGCCCTGTGTGAAAAAGTGATTATCCCTAAACCTAATAACTGGTTGGACCACCCTTGGCAGCAACAACTGCAATCAAGCATTTGTGATAACTGGGAATGAGTCTTTTACAGCGCTATGGAGGAATTTTGGCCCACTCATCTTTGCAGAATTGTTGTAATTCAACCCCATTGGAGGGTTTTCAAGCATGAACCGCCTTTTTAAGGTCATGCCACAACATCTCAATCGGATTCAGGTCAGGACTTTGACTCGGCCACTCCAAAGTCTTCATTTTGTTTTTCTTAAGCCATTCAGAGGTGGACTTGCTGGTGTGTTTTGGATCACTGTCCTCCTGCAGAACCCAAGTGTGCTTCAGATTGAGGTCACAAACATATGGCCGGACATTCTTCTTTGGGATTTTTGGTAGACAGCAGAATTCATTGTTCCATTTACCACAGCAAGTCTTCCAGGTCCTGAAGCAGCAAAACAGCCCCAGACCATCACACTACCACCACCATATTTTACTGTTGGTATAATGTTCCTTCTCTGAAATGCTGTGTTACTTTTACGCCAGATGTAATGGGACACACACCTTTCAGAAAGTTCAGCTGTTGTCTCGTCACTACTCAGAGTATTTCCCCAAAAGTCTTGGGGATCATCAAGATGATTTATGGCAAAACTGAGATGAGCAATTTATGTTATTTTTCCTCAGCAGTGGTTTTCATCTTGGAACTCTGCCATGCAGGCCATTTTTGCCCAGTCTCTTTCTTATGGTGGCGTCATGAACACTGGCCTTAAGTAAGGCAAGTGAGGCCTGCAGCTCTTTGGATGTTTGGCCTGCAGTTCTTTGGATGTCCAAAAACTTTAGAAATGACTTTATAATCTTTTCCAGACTAATATAGCTCAATTGCTTTGTTTCTCGTTTGTTCCTGAATTTCTTTAGATCACAGATCAGATCAGATCACAGATCAATTGTGCAAGTTCTCCCACTTAAAAGAAGAAAAAATTTTCATCATAGGTATACCTCAACTATGAGAGACAAAATGAGAAAAAAAAAATCCAGAAAATCACATTGAAGGATTTTTAATGAATTGGTAAATTCCTCGGTAAAATAAGTATTTGGTCAATAACAGAAGTTCATCTCAATACTTTGTTATATACCCTTTGTTAGCAATGACAGAGGTCAAACGTTTTCTGTAAGTCTTCACTAGGTTTTCACACACTGTTGCTGGTATTTTGGCCCATTCCTCCATGCAGAGCTCCTCTAGAGTAGTGATGTTTTGGGGCTGTCGCTGGGCAACACGGACTTTCAACTCCCTCCAAAGATTTTCTATGGGGTTGAGATCTGGAGACTGGCTAGGCAACTCCAGGACCTTGAAATGCATCTTACGAGGTCACTCCTTCGTTGCCCGGGCGGTGTGTTTGGGATCATTGTCATGCTGAAAGACACAGCCACGTTTCATCTTCAATGCCCTTGCTGATGGAAGGAGGTTTTCACTCAAAATCTCACGATACATGGCCCCATTCATTCTTTCCTTTACACGGATCTGTCGTCCTGGTCCCTTGGCAGAAAAACAGCCCCAAAGCATGATGTTTCCACCCCCATGCTTCACAGTAGGTATGGTGTTGTTTCTCCTCCAAACACGACAAGTTGAGTTTTTACCAAAAAGTTCTATTTTGGTTTCATCTGACCATATGACATTCTCCCAATCCTCTTCTGGATCATGCAGATGCTCTCTAGCAAACTTCAGACGGGCCTGGACATGTACTGGCTTAAGCAGGGGGACACGTCAGGCACTGCAGGATTTGAGTCCCTGGCAGCGTAGTGTGTTACTGATGGTAGCCTTTGTTACTTTGGTCCCAGCTCTCTGCACGTCATTCACTAGGTCCCCCCGTGTGGTTCTGGGATTTTTGCTCACCGTTCTCGTGATCATTTTGACCCCACGGGGTGAGATCTTGCGTGGAGCCCCAGATCAAGGGTCTTGTATGTGGTCTTGTATGTCTTCCATTTTCTAATAATTTCTCCCACAGTTGATTTCTTCACATCAAGCTGCTTACCTATTGCAGATTCAGTCTTCCCAGCCTGGTGCAGGTCTACAATTTTGTTTCTGGTGTCCTTTGACAGCTCTTTGGTCTTGGCCATAGTGGAGTTTGGAGTCTGACTGTTTGAGGTTGTAGACAGGTGTCATTTATACTGATAACGAGTTCAAACAGGTGCCATTAATACAGGTAACAAGTGGAGGACAGAGGAGCCTCTTAAAGAAGAAGTTACAGGTCTGTGAGAGCCAGAAATATTGCTTGTTTGTAGGTGACCAAATACTTATTTTACTGAGGAATTTACCAATTAATTCATTAAAAATCCTTCAGTGTGATTTTCTGGATTATTTTTTTTTTCTCATTTTGTCTCTCATGGCAGCACGGTGGCGCAGTGGTTAGCACAGTGGCAGCACAGCAAGAAGGTCATGGGATCGATTCCACCCTTGACCATCGTGGGTTCGATCCCACTCCCAGACCATCGGTGACCCTTCTGTGTGGAGTTTGCATGTTCTCCCCGTGTCTGCGTGGGTTTACTCCGGGCACTCCGGTTTCCTCCCACATGCCAAAAACATGCAAGTTAGGTTAATTGGCATCAAAACTGGGGATTCTAAATTGTCCTTAGGTATGGCTGTGAGAGTGAATGGTTGTCTGTCTCTCTGTGTTGGCCCTGCAATGGACTGGCGATCTGTCCAGGGTGTACCCTGCCTCTCGCCCAAAAGATGCTGGGATAGGCTCCAGCCCCCCCGCGACCCGAAAGGATTAAGCGGTAGAAGATGGATGGATGGATGGATGGATGGATTTTGTCTCTCATAGTTGAGGTATACCTATGATGAAAATTAGAGACCTCTCTCATCTTTTAAGTGGGAGAACTTGCACAATTGGTGGCTGACTAAATACTTTTTTGCCCCACTGCAGCTTTTGAGGATCTTTTGGTCTACTTCACTTTGTCAGGCAGGTTCTATTTAAGTGATTTCTTGATTGAGAACAGGTGTGGCAGTAATCAGGCCTGGGTGGAGCAAGAGAAACTGAACTCAGCTTTCCAAAGATGTGATAAACCAGTTAATTTAGGTTTAACAGAGTGAGGCAATTATCCTTTTCACACAGGGCTGTCTAGGTTTGGATTTTTTAAATTTTTTTTTTTACCTTTAATAATAATCACCTTCATTTAAAAACTGTATTTTGTGTTTACTTGTGTTATCTTTGTCTAATATTTAAATTTGTTTGATGATCTGAAACATTTAAGTATGGCATACAAAAAATGAGAAATCAGGAAGGGGGCAAACACTTTCACACCACTGTACTTCATCCACAACAATTACTTTAACTTATTTTATTATATTTTATTAAACTCTGGATGGACACCACCTCGAGTAGCAGCGGCTAGCTGCCATTAGTCAAGTTAGCCATTCCTACATTCAGGGTTGTTTCTGTACTTATTACAGGGACCCGTCATATGGTATCACCTACTTCAACCACACACCCCTGTCTCTGATAATGCTTTATTTAAGCTTTTATGTAAACTACAATATTCAGACAATGGATGTGATTGGCTGAGTAGAGGGGGAATGTTCTAATGAGGCCGGGACTGGAGGATTGTGGGAAATGTTGATAAGGGATATTCATGTGGATCCTGGTGTTTTGTTTTATGCCCTTTACTTTTCGTGTGGTAATAGTTAGTAGTGTGGTGCAATATTACTTCGTGCTGGTGTATTATTGTTTGGGGCAACCATCACTGAGAGTGTGGGTCAAATTAATGACCTTGGCCATTGTGGTGTGTTTAGATATGTCAAAAAAAGCTGGCTGAGCAATAGATGCCTCTTTTTTGCCTGAAACCCACTGCTCCTTGCATTGGTGTCAGAAGTGGGATTTAGAATGGCAAATCAGCAAGAGATTAACAGTCTCATTGCCAGCATTGAAGCTGCGATAGATCAGATCACTGCAGCAGGGCTCCATGGTGAATGCTGGAGACGGAACAAGAGCGACCTACCAGATGGAAGAAGCATGACTCGTCCTGAGTCACGTGAGCAGCACACAAAATGACAGCCAGAACAGCTGATGGGGCACACAGAGTGGCAGATGGAGCAGCTGGCAGAGCACTGGTGCCAATGCCAAGACCCCTCCCCAGCACTGGCTACTGGCTTACTCAATGTAAACAGAGACGTGGCGAGAGAGAGACATGTTCAACTATATGAGAACCCACAGAAACCTACAGTGAAGCTGCCTCGCTACAGTGGAGAAAAGCCAGCAGACACCTCCCTGACGCAGGTCCATCTGGCAGCACAGCTTAATAGTGGGGGGCCTGAAGTATCAGTCACTTCAAGTTTTTGCAAAAGTTTGATTTTTGGTACCAGGTTGAAGCTTAGGGCCTAAGTAACAATTTTGGTCCGAGCGGACAAAGATCACATGGAGTCTTCATACATTCCCGCCATTTTCCAAGATGCCCGCCATCAAAATCTAATAATGTCAATATCTCGGAAACTATTCAACCTAGAAACATAAATTTGGTGTCTATACCCAGGTTTTCATGGTCAAGGAATCAGATAAAACCATTTCTGACAACATCAGAGTATTTATTTGTCCCAAAATGGTAAATTACACAACAAACTGGGCTGCACGGTGGCGCAGTGGTTAGCACTGTGGCAGCACAGTTTTACCCTCGGCCGGGGGATCGCGGGGACCGTGAGATCGTGGGTTCGATCCCTGCCGCCGGCCAACAGTGATCTGTGTGGAGTTTGCATGTTCTCCGTTCTGTATGGACAGAAGTTTACCCTGTGGACTGACCACATTTCACTCACTTGGCTGCTGAGCTTTAAGGAGCTGGAGGGGCAGCTAGCCAGGTGGGTGGAGGCCCTTCAGGACTACCAGTTTTAGATCCAGCATCAGCCAGGACAACTACATTGCAACGCCGACACCCTTTCTTGACGACCTTGCGAGGTGGAGAGGAGCTGATACTGTAGGAGACAGGAGGGCTGTTGCCTGCCAGACCCAAAAGTTGCTGCACTGCAGGATACTGTGGCATCTGACGGCGACTGAGAGACCCTCGATTCCTAGCAGATCCAGCAAACCCAACACCAGGATGCAGTTCTCACCAGGGTCCAGCAGTCTCTGTTCTAGACACCAGGGTCCAGCAGTCTTTGTTCTAGACACAGAATCCAAGGCACTGTACTCCCAATGGTCCAGCATTGTCAGACGGAATGGTATCCTGCACCTTCGGTGGAAGTCACCAAGGGGGCAACAAGACATCCTACAGCTCTTGGTTCCTCGCCAGCTGTGGGGCCAGGTCCTCAAACTGGTCCATGGCTCTGTTGGGGCTGGGCACTTTGGCATAGCCAAGACCCTGCATCATCTTCAAGGGCAGTTCTACCGGCCAGAATGTCACCGAGATGTGGAGATGTTTGCCTACTGCTGCGACTCCTGCACTGCACAGAAGGGCCCCACCCAGCAATCACGTGCCCCTCTGCAGCAGTACCAGGTGGGGGCCCCAATGGAAAGTAGGGGTGTGGACATCCTGGGCCCGTTCCCTGTCACTGACAAGGGGAACCACTATGTCTTAGTGGCCATGGACTACTCACAAAGTGGCCCGCGGCACATGCGGTCCTCGACCAAAGTGCAGCAACCACTGCTGAGAAGCTGTTGTTAAAATGTTCTGTCACTTCAGGGTACCGGAGGAGCTCATGATCAGGGGCAGAATTTTGAGGCCAAGGTCTTCCAGGAGGTGTGCCAGTGCCTAGGGATCAAGAAAACTAGAACTACTCCCCTACACCCCCAAAGTGAAGGTCTGGTGGAGCGGTGAACAGGACTCTATCCACCCAGCTGGCCATCCTGACAGACAAATGACATCGAGACTGGGACCGCCATCTTCCCCTGGTCTTGTGGTCCTACCGGACCGAAGTGCAGGAATCCCCGAGATGTACCCCTGCAGCGCCGATGAGTGGCCATGAGCCATGCACCCCAGTGGACTTGGCATTTGGGCCTTCTCCAGAACTAGAGCTGAGAGGGGAACCGAGAATGGACTATTACTACAACCTCTGTGAGCAGCTGTGGGAGACCCATGAACTGGCCAGAAAGTCACTGATTGAGGCGGGGACACAGCAGAAGCAGGCTTATGACAGCCAGTGCCGGGGAGATGTCTGTGCTCCAGGCATGAAGATGTGGGTTTACAACCCAGTAAGGGAGAAGGACCGCTCCCCAAAGCTCACCAGCCACTGGATGAGACCCTGCGTTGTTTTGGAGAAACTATCTGATGTGGTCTACAGAGTGCGACTGTGCCAAAGGAACTGGGTGGTGGTGCTCCACCAGAACCGCTTGGCACCCTACCAGCCATGAGCTTCAGCTATAGAGCCGTCTGAGGAGGAGGAGCCACAGACACCATCATCATCACCCCCCCCCCCCTTGGCTGGCGGGAGTCCACAGTTCGGAGAGAACGGCATCTCCCTCAACATCTACAGGACTTTGTGGTTGATGCATGGATTGCTGGAAACAGCTAATCCTCTTAGTTGGGGCAATGTGGTGTCCTGGGCACCCTCTGGGATGTGATTGGCTGAATAGAGGCAGAGTGTTCTAATGAAGCTAGGACTGGACTTTTTAGCCCAAAAAGTGAGACGGCGGAAGAAAGGAAAGCGAGCGGGAGCTCTCGTGCGGCTTCGCAAGAGGGGCACGCGCACGGCCTTGCCTGGCATATTTCTGTCCAATACCAATTCTCTCTCTAACAAGGTAGATGAACTGAGACTGCTGATGCGATGTAAGGACCTCTCTAATTCGTCTGCCCTCTGTTTTACTGAGACTTGGCTAAAGGATTCTACTCCGGACAGCGCGCTCCAACTCGAGGGATTTCAGCTGTTTCGTGCTGATCGTGTCACAGAGCTCTCCGGTAAGTCTACAGGAGGAGGAGTCTGCTTCTACATTAACAGCAGCTGGTGCTCTGATGTAACGGTAATTTCCCAACACTGTTCTCCCGCTCTGGAATTTTTATTCATTAACTGCAAGCCTTTTTATTCCCCGCGGGAGTTCGCTTCATTCATCCTGGCCGCTGTTAACGTCCCGCCCGACGCGGACGCGCGCGAGGCTCAGCGCGCGCTCACGGATCACATCCAACATACGGAGCGGACTTTCCCCGACTCTCTGGTTATTGTGGTTGGCGACTTTAACCAGAGCAACCTGACCCACGATCTCCCCTGATACAGTTTATTAAATGCCCCACCAGAGGAGAGAACACGCTGGATCACTTACACTACAGTGAAGGACGCGTATCGTGCTGTTCCCCGCGCTGCGCTCGGTCTATCTGATCACGTGATGGTCCACCTCATTCCCACATACAGACAGAGGCTAAAGCTCACTAAACCTGTTGTGACCACTACGAAGAAATTGACCAGTGAAGCTGGGGAGAAGCTGAGCACGTGCATGGAAATATCTGACTGGGGCATGTTTAAAGAAGCCACGCATGATCTGGATGAGTACACGGACACTGTGAACTCATATATCAACTTTTGTGAGGAGAGCATCCTTCCATCGCGCACCAGGGTGAGGTACTCAAATGACAAGCCCTGGTTCACTCCTAAGCTCAGACAGATCAGGAAGGAGAAGGAAGCAGCGTTGAAAAGTGGAGACAGGGACTGCTACAGGGAGGTCAAATATCGGTTTAGGAGAGAGCTGAGGAGAGCTAAATCTGTGTATTCTGAGAGACTCCAGCAGCAGTTTACTGCTAACGACTCTGCTTCTGTGTGGAGAGGACTGAGGCAAATCACCAACTATCGGCCTCAGGCTCCTAAAGGTCAGGATGACAAAGCCCTTTGTCAAAGACTGTCCCAACATTATGCCCGTTTTGACACCTCATCAGCTGTGTCCATCTCCCCCCTCCCCCCAGCGCCACTGCCTCCACGGTCACCACTTCATCAAAGGCGGCCCCCCCTCCTCCCCCCCTGCCCTTGTCATCAGTGAGCAGGACGTGCACAGACAGTTCTCCAGACTGAACCCGCGCAAGGCCCCTGGTCCGGACGGCGTGTCTCCCTCCACCCTGAGACACTGTGCAAAAGAGCTGACTCCTGTCTTCACAGATATTTTTAATACCTCCCTGAAGTTATGCCACGTGCTGACCTGCCTCAAAACCTCCACCATCATCCCTGTCCCCAAGAAGCCACGGATCTCTGGACTTAACGACTACAGACCTGTAGTGCTCACCTCTGTAGTCATGAAGTCCTTTGAGCGCCTGGTCCTGCCCCACCTCAAGTCCAACACCACTCCCCTCCTGGACCCGCTGCAGTTTGCCTACCGAGCCAATAGGTCTGTGGACGACGCAGTCAACCTGGCCCTCCACTCCATCCTGCAGCACCTGGACTCCCCAGGAACCTACGCCAGGATCCTGTTTGTGGACTTCAGCTCTGTTTTCAACACCATCCGCCCCGCTCTGCTCCGGGACAAGCAGTCCCTGCTCAACGTGCCTGACTCCCTCTGCAGGTGGATCACCGACTTCCTGACGGACCGGAGGCAGCATATGCGGCTGGGGAAGTCTGTCTCAGACTCTGTTAGCATCAGCATCGGATCACCCCATGGCTGTGTACTTTCCCCCCTACTCTTCTCCCTTTATACCAACTCCTGCACCTCCAGCCACCAATCTGTCAAGCTGATCAAGTTTGCGGATGACACCACCCTCATCGGGCTCATCTCCAACGGCGACGAGTCCACCTACAGGAGAGAGGTGGCCAAGCTGGCGTCCTGGTGCAGCCACAACAACCTGCAGCTGAAAGCTCTGAAGACAGTGGAAATGATTGTGGACTTCAGGAAAGTCACAACCCCTCTGCCCCCCCTCACCCTCACAGGCTCTCCCATCACCACTGCAGATTCCTTCCGCTTCCTGGGCACCACCATCACCCGGGACCTCAAGTGGGAGTCGACCATCAGCTCCCTCATCAAAAAGGCCCAGCAGAGGATGTTCTTCCTGCGGCAGCTGAGGAAGCTCAAGCTACCCACCAAGATGTTGGTGCAGTTCTACACAGCCATCATCGAGTCCATCCTCACCACCTCTGTAACCGTGTGGTACACAGGAGCCACTGCCAGAGACAGACTAAGGCTGCAGCGCGTCGTGCGCGCTGCTGAGAAGGTGATCGGCTGCAAGCTCCCATCCCTCCAGGACCTGTACATCTCCAGGACCCGGAGGCGTGCAGGCCGGATCATAGCCGATCCTTCACACCCTGGTCACGTACTGTTTGCCCCCCTCCCCTCAGGTAGAAGACTTCGGTCCATTCAGACTAAAACCTCCCGTCACATGAACAGCTTCTTCCCCTCTGCCATCAGACTGCTGAACACTATGTGACTTATTGACTATACACTATGTACAGCAGCTCAACCAGACTCATGTCAATCATCACTGTTTTCTTTTTGCATTAGACTGCACTATGTGGTACTCCACAATATCTGCTGCTCGCTAATATATTTAAAACTGCATTGACTAGTATCACTGATTCATATTCTACATTTTATTTTATGTATAGTTTTTTATTCTATCTTTATTTTTACCATATTTAATGTTGCAGCATTACACCGAGACAAATTCCTAGTTTGTGTACTACATGAACAATGGCAATAAATCTGATTCTGATTCTGATTCTGGAGGATTGTGAGAAATGCTGATAAGGGATTTTAATGCGGCTCCTGGTGTTCTGTTTTATGTCCTTTACTTTTCATGTGGTAATAGTTAGTTAGTAATGTGGTGTAATATTACTTAGAACTGGGGTATTATTATGCCTTGGTGAAACAGCGGCATACGGTAATCGGTTAGTGCATCTGTTTGTGACTGTGTGTATCTGTGTGTCTGTCTGTTTGCCCGCCTCTCTGTTTCAGCTCACCCAGTCAAAATTAAGATAAGATAAGCCTTTATTAGTCCCACAATGGGGAAATTCCAGGATTGCAACAGCACAGGGATAGCAACACTCAGAGCAACAATCAGAAGGCAAGAGAAAAAAACAAAACAAAAAAACAAGAGCAGCTAGTATACATATGTACATATTAATATAAATATATATTCAGTATATATAGACACATAGTGCGGAGCATTGTGTGATTAAGTGGAATTAAAGGCTTATATCATTGTATTGTCATATTTTCTCAACTTTTAATTTGCCAGAATTGCGAGACAATACTTTGTTTTCAAAATAAACAAATTTAACTCACCATTTCTGTCAATGCAGCCGTGAAAACAGGAAATGTAATAACTATGCCGAGCCAGTAGAGGTCGGAGTGCCACTTTTTTACAGCCGCCCATGCTACCATGCTACAGGCACTGAGGCACAGCACTTTGGTACTTTTTATTGTTTGGGGAAACCATCACTGAGAGTGTGGGTCAAATTAATGCTCTCAGCCACTGTGGTGTGTTTGGGTGTGTTAAAAATAAAAGCTGACTGAGTAATAGATGCCTCTTGATTACCTGAAACCCACTGGTCATTACAATATTGTGTTTAATATGTTACTTAGGCCAACAACCAAAGCTAAAACTTAACGTTAGCCTAAAACATGGCATCACCATCAAAACAGAGATCTCAGAGAAATGACAAATCAGGGAGGCTGAGGTGAACTGTAGCTCACTAACATTTAAAGTAATACTGTATGTCATAAAACAGCCTGTTTTAAAGAGAGCTCCTTCTCTGTGTGTAAAGGAGTACTGCAATGAAAAACCCTGAGGACGTCTGACCAAAGCCTGTCAAGATACTTGATTAACACCTCTGGAAGCTGTGTCAACATGTGGAAAAAGTGAATGGTACGGGCTCTTTTAAGATAAAACACATTAAGAAAAAAAAAGGTGATCATTTACCTGAGCAGTGATATATAAGGAAGACATTGAAGGAAATCCCTTCCCTCATTTGCTTCATGAGACCAGCCAGTCAGATTTATATGTTTCTTCTCTGATTGGAGTTTCAGCATGTCAAGGAGGATGGCGGTCTTTCTCTCTGAGAGGTCTATGTACCAGACTGAAGGAGTTGACTGGAAAACTGACCTCAGTGATGGAAGGACCCGCTTATAGCTGTACAAATCAAGTAGAAAATCACACCATTTCTGTTTGATGGTAAATGATCTGTAGATGCACACTGATGATAACTGCTCCAGTATCTTCTCTCCTGTCTGCTGTTCTTTCTCTGCTGCTGCACAGAACAGATTCACAAAGAACCTTGTTTCTCCCAAAGGTTGTGATAACTGAAGCAGACTGAACAGAAAATAATAGATACATTATTTTCTTACATATGTAGTTGAATTGAAATGTACACATGATATTGTTACAAAAATATATATAAGATAATCATAACCATTAAAAACCCACCACCATCTCAATTTACCTGAGCTGTGAGATATAAGGCAAACATGGCAACATACTCCTCACTTCACTCTCTTCATCAGACCAGCCTATCAGCTCCACATACTTCTTCTCTGGTTGGAGTTTCAGCACTTCCAGGAGGACGGAGGTCTTTCTCTCTGAGAGGTCGATGGACCAGACTGAAGGGGATGACTGGAGAAATGACTGTAGGGATGGAGACACGCCGATGCCTGCTTCAGCTTCATAATGAAACCAGTCCAGCAGGAAGTCACACCATTTTTCATTAAGCGGTAATGTTCTGTATGTGCAGATAGATGTTAACTGATCGAGTCTCTCCCCTCTTGTCTGCTGTTCTCTTTTTGCTGCTGCACAGATCAGATTTACAAAGAACCTGATTTCATCTGATGGTTCTGACATCTGAGGCAAGAAACTGAAATCAAATGGATTAAAATTGTAATCTGTGTTTCAGTTTTGAAAAGCAGTTTGTTTTTGAATGGAAACAGCTGACATCAGTCCAACTTACCTGAGCTGTGAGATATAAGGCAGACATCGTAGCAAACTCCTCACTTCACTCTCCTTATCAGACCAGCCCGTCAGCTCCAACTTTTTCTTCTCTGGTTGGAGTTTCAGCACTTCCAGGAGGACGGAGGTCTTTCTCTCTGAGAGGTCGATGGACCAGACTGAAGGGGATGACTGGAGAAATGACTGTAGGGATGGAGACACGCCGATGCCTGCTTCAGCTTCATAATGAAACCAGTCCAGCAGGAAGTCACACCATTTTTCATTAAGCGGTAATGTTCTGTATGTGCAGATAGATGTTAACTGATCGAGTCTCTCCCCTCTTGTCTGCTGTTCTCTTTTTGCTGCTGCACAGATCAGATTTACAAAGAACCTGATTTCATCTGATGGTTCTGACATCTGAGGCAAGAAACTGAAATCAAATGGATTAAAATTGTAATCTGTGTTTCAGTTTTGAAAAGCAGTTTGTTTTTGAATGGAAACAGCTGACATCAGTCCAACTTACCTGAGCTGTGAGATATAAGGCAGACATCGTAGCAAACTCCTCACTTCACTCTCCTCATCAGACCAGCCCGTCAGCTCCAACTTTTTCTTCTCTGGTTGGAGTTTCAGCACTTCCAGGAGGACGGAGGTCTTTCTCTCTGAGAGGTCGATGGACCAGACTGAAGGGGATGACTGGAGAAATGACTGTAGGGATGGAGACACGCCGATGCCTGCTTCAGCTTCATAATGAAACCAGTCCAGCAGGAAGTCACACCATTTTTCATTAAGCGGTAATGTTCTGTATGTGCAGATAGATGTTAACTGATCGAGTCTCTCCCCTCTTGTCTGCTGTTCTCTTTTTGCTGCTGCACAGATCAGATTTACAAAGAACCTGATTTCATCTGATGGTTCTGACATCTGAGGCAAGAAACTGAAATCAAATGGATTAAAATTGTAATCTGTGTTTCAGTTTTGAAAAGCAGTTTGTTTTTGAATGGAAACAGCTGACATCAGTCCAACTTACCTGAGCTGTGAGATATAAGGCAGACATCGTAGCAAACTCCTCACTTCACTCTCCTCATCAGACCAGCCCGTCAGCTCCAACTTTTTCTTCTCTGGTTGGAGTTTCAGCACTTCCAGGAGGACGGAGGTCTTTCTCTCTGAGAGGTCGATGGACCAGACTGAAGGGGATGACTGGAGAAATGACTGTAGGGATGGAGACACGCCGATGCCTGCTTCAGCTTCATAATGAAACCAGTCCAGCAGGAAGTCACACCATTTTTCATTAAGCAGTAATGTTCTGTATGTGCAGATAGATGTTAACTGATCGAGTCTCTCCCCTCTTGTCTGCTGTTCTCTTTTTGCTGCTGCACAGATCAGATTTACAAAGAACCTGATTTCATCTGATGGTTCTGACATCTGAGGCAAGAAACTGAAATCAAATGGATTAAAATTGTAATCTGTGTTTCAGTTTTGAAAAGCAGTTTGTTTTTGAATGGAAACAGCTGACATCAGTCCAACTTACCTGAGCTGTGAGATATAAGGCAGACATCGTAGCAAACTCCTCACTTCACTCTCCTCATCACACCAGCCCGTCAGCTCCAACTTTTTCTTCTCTGGTTGGAGTTTCAGCACTTCCAGGAGGACGGAGGATTCTACCTTTGAGAGATTTATGGACCAGGTAGCAAGTGATGACTGGACAAGTGGCTTCAGTTTTGAACTTGAAAATCCTTCGCTCTTTATGTACTGGTACAAATCAAGAAGGAAGTTGTTTGAGCCGGTTTTAACAGCAAACAATGTGAAAAGTGTCTTCATCACATTTGGAAGGTTTGATCCACTGTGAAGTGCTTCCACTGATAAATCCAGCAGCAGCCTCTTCTTTTCCCTCTCCAGGATGCTGTGGTTTTCCTCCTGGCTCAATAAATCAGCACCTTTGAAACTGAATAACAACAACTGATTGAAAAATATCTGTATTACCTATTATCTAATTATAATGTAAGCATACAATATAGTGATGATGTATGTTTGTCTGAACTTGCAAAGTATATTGGTGCCTTGAAACTTCCTACAGTTTTCTAGCGTAACAGTTCTTGATTATTAATCAAAATAAAACAAATCTCAAACATAATCTAATTAAATCTAAGAAAATTTAAACAAATTAGACCACTGCTGACAGTTAATGCGGCCAAAATGTTCCTGCATGCAATGATCTTCTCACACATTGATTATTGTTTTACCAACTGGTCACTCACTGGTGTAACCATAATCAAACCCACTGAATCTTTATACAAAAAAGCCATAAAAATCTTTGATGAGAAAGATCCCACATATCATTGCTGTCACATTTACAAGAAATACAATCTTCTGTCTTTTAAAAATGATAAAACTCACAAATTTGCTTGTTCAATTTATAAAATATTAAATGGCTATGCACCCCCCCCCCCACTGGGAGAATATGTTAAGCTGAGAACTGTCACCAGTACAACCACCAGAGCAATCACTAGAGGAGACTGAGGTCCCCCACAGATGCACCACCTTTGCTCAATCTGTGCTATCAGTGAGGGGCACCAAGATCTGGAATAATTTACCACCTGCAATCAGAGAACGTACCACACTAAACACTTTTAAGATACATTGTGTCATGGGCAGCGAGAGCGTGCCCCTCCCCTCCTGCCGCACGTTCACCAATTCATCACTGCACCTGAGGCAGAGGACACACCTGCGCCCGCTCATCAGCCAGCGTACTTAAGGAGGCCTCCTCCGTGCAGTCAACGCTGGCTCGTCTGGGTAGACTGCCCTAATTCAGGCAAGCAGGTCGTATAAACTAGACTTAGACACGTTGTCTAACTGGTCTCTTTTCTATTGTTTCAGGTTGCTGCCATCGTGCGGGTGTGTCTCGGGACTGCGTGCGCTCTCCTGCCACCTCATCACTTTTCCCAGCAACAAACGTTCACCCGGTCAGGCACTCCAAGCTCATTCCCCCTTCACTACTGGTTTGTCTATTCCTCACTGGAGTTCTGCTGGTCCTCTCTCGGAGTCTTGAGTAAGTGGCAATTTGGTTTGCCGATTTTCCCTCAACCATTTTCTGACAAGTGATCCAGAGCAGACAGCTCCTGTGTCGAAGCACCGGCTTAACTATCGTCCTGGCTGGCTCGTTCTGTCATGATTAGCTGACAGCTCATGTGCACGATACTAACACAAGACGGAACCACACAACCACACATGGTTTGGTTTGCCGATTTTCTCTCCTTTCCGGGAGGGGCTCAGAGTAGAACCGCTGCTCCTCCACATTGAAAGAAGTCAGTTGAGGTGGTATGGGCATCTGATTAGGATGCCTCCTGGACGCCTCCCACTTGAGGTGTTTCAGGTACGTCCCACTGGGAGGAGACCCCGGGGCAGACCCAGGACTTGGTGGAGAGACTATGTCTCCCAGCTGGTCTGGGAACGCCTTGGTATCCCCTCTGAAGAGCTGGAGCAGGTGGCTGGGGAGAGGGAAGTCTGGGCTTCTCTGCTTGAACTGCTGCCTCCGCGACCCGGACCTCCGGAAAAGTGGTAGAAGATGGATGGATGGATGGATGGATTTTCCCTTCTCTGCTTCTCTGCTGACAGCTCTCCCTTTTTCTCTCTGCAGGTGGATTGAATCTTCTGGCGAGTGGCTGTTTCTCTAACAAAGTGCTGTTTTCCACATTAAATAAATTACTGAACGTTCCCCCCTTGTGTGGTTCCGTCTTGTGTTAGTATTGTGCACATGAGCTGTCAGCTAATCATGACAGAACGAGCCAGCCAGGACGATAGTTCAGCCGGTGCTTCGACACAGGAGCTGTCTGCTCTGGATCACTTGTCAGCGACCGAGCACCAGCTCGCTGTGCTGACGCAACAGGTTTCAAACTTAATCCAGCTTTGGTCTCAATCATCATCCCCGGCTCTGCCTCCTCAGCCTGCTCCCCGCGCTAAGGTGCGGCGTACAACTTCCATTCCCACACCTTCCCCATACGTGGGGGAAGTGGGGAAATGTCATAGTTTTCTAATCCAAGTACATATGCATTTGGAGCAGGTCGGGGAGGAGTACCCGGGATATACGGCCAAGATACAGTCCCCTTGATTGGTCATGCTCCATGCTAGACAACCCCGAGGGGCAGCGCTATACGTTCGGCCACTTCAGCGTTCGATTGGTCTGAGAGCGAGGGCACTGTGATGAAACGTCTAATGACGTTCTTCCAGGATACCCGGTCAGCAGCCGAGTACTCAGTGGAGTTCCAAGTTATTGCTGTCTAAAAAAAACCAAAGATTATGGTGTTTGGAAATTATAAAATAAATCATGAAATAATGGTAACGATAGATGATACCAGAATAGAAACAGTACAGGAAAATAAGTTTTTGGGGGTGACGCTAGACAATAAAATCTGCTGGAAACCTCACATCAGTCACATCCGGGCTAAATTAGCAAAATGTATAGGCATACTGGGGAAGACAAGACACATCTTGGACTATAAATCATTGGTCTTATTGTACAATTCACTGTTTTTACCTGATCTTAACTACTGTGTAGAAGTCTGGGGAAACACCTACAAGACCAACATACAGGCAATATGCACATCACAAAAAAGAGCTATAAGGATAATAAACAATGCAGGATATAGAGACCATACCAATTCGTTGTTCTTAAAGTCACATGTCATAAAGTTCATCGATTTAGTTAAATTTAAGACAGCACAAGTAATGTACAGAGCAATTAACAATCAACTCCCAACTAATATACAAATAATATTTTAAAAAAGACACAATGATCATAATTTGAGAGGAGACTTAAACTTTACAAAACCCAAGATACGTACAACCAAGAAAAGCATGTGCATATCTGTCTGTGGGGTGGATTTGTGGAACAGTCTGGAGCCGGAACTGAAACTATGTACAAACAGAAATCAATTCAAAAAGAGGTATAAACACCATTTGCTGAAAGGATATATGTTAGAAGGGTAGTATTTATATGTACGATTCATTATGTTCACTCTGGGTCATTATGGGACACTATGGAATGGTGGGTGGGACAGAACTGTGTATTTCTGTGTTGTTTGAGACTGGTTTTTGGATGTATGGACTTCATTGTATGTTAGAATGGATGGGTGTTAATGTTGATTTGTAAAAATTACAGTAAATTGTTTACTTGGGGTCTTAAAGGTGGTAATTTGTATAAAATTCACATGGGTGTATCTATGGAAAAGAGGAGTTGGAATTAATAAGTGTTCACTTCTTCCTTCTTCCTTTCGAACAGTGTATACTGTAACTTTATTGCATTTGCCATTTGCTTGTTTTTTGTTATATTTTGTGTTCGAAATAAACTATCTATCTATCTATTGCTGCAGACTCGGGTTGGAATGAGATTGCCGTGCGCAGTGCATTCCTTCACGGGTTGAACGAACAGCTGCAGGACGAACTGGCGGTTCACCCTGTCCCAAAGACCCTCGACGATCTTATGGCTCAAAATGTCGGTTCGGACAACCGGCACCGTGAGCGCGTGAAGGAGCGCGAGGCCTCCTCTTGCCCGCGCGCCTCATGCGGACCCGCTGTGAATAGTGACACTGGCGGCGCCGTCTCTTCACCTGAGCCAATGGAGCTCTCTCGGTATCTCACCGATGACGAGTGCTGGTGGAGGCGAAGGGGCGGCGCGTGCCCGCACTGTGGTTCGCTGAACCACGGCCTCGGACAAATGCCGCCAGCGGCCAAAAGACACAACCCATCAGCAACCATGGGGGGTCTTGCGGGCGGGACCAAAAACACTCACCCCGGTAATTTATCTATCTCATCCCTCGTGCAGCTGCCGGGGGTCGAGAGGAGGGTTAAGGCACTAGTTGACTTGGGGTTAGAGGGTAATTTCGTGGCTGCTGAATTCGTTAAGCAGGTGGGCATTCCCACACGTAAATTGCCCCATGATCAGAGAATCACAACCATATCTGACCGGGAGGTCACGGTAGTCACACGTAGCACAGTGCCGATCTCCATCCTCCTTTCCGGGAACCACCGGAAGGAACTAACTTTCTGAGTTCTCCCTATTTCCTCTTCCCCGGTGGTCTTTGGGTATCCATGGCTCCAGAGGCACAACCCCATGATTAACTGGGTTCAAAACACCATCTCCTCCTGGAGCCCCTTTTGTCTGGCCCATTGCGTGCACTCAGTGGAGTGCTCCCCCTCTCTATCTGTCTCCCTCCCTCCGGTTGAGCCGCTGGACCTCAGCCTTGTTCCCCGGGCTTATCACAATCTTGGAGAGGTCTTTAGTAAGTCTAGAGCATTGTCGCTGCCGCCTCACCGCTCTTATGACTGTGCCATAGACCTCATCCCGGGGGCGAGGCTGCTGTCCAGTAGGCTGTACAGCATTTCTGGGCCGGAGAGGGAGGCGATGGAGAGGTATATAAAGGAGTCCCTGAACGCCGGCCTAATTCGGCCATCTTCAGCTCCTCTCGGGGCCGGGTTCTTCTTCGTCGGAAAGAAGGATGGCTCGCTGCGCCCGTGCATAGACTACCAGGAGCTTAACGTAATTACCATTAAGGACAAGTACCCTCTACCCTTAATGAATACAGAGTTTGAGCTCCTTCAGTGCTCACGGGTATTTACCAAATTGGATCTGAGGAACATGTATCATTTGGTCCGCATTCTCAAGGGCGATGAGTGGAAGACGGCATTTAAGACACACCAGGGGCAGTTCGAATACCTGGTGATGCCCTTTGGGCTCACCAACGCCCCCGCCATCTTCCAGCAGTTAATTAACAATGTCCTCCGTGATATGCTGTATAAGATAAGATAAGCCTTTATTAGTCCCACAATGGGGAAGTTCCAGGATTGCAAAAGCACAGGGATAGCAACACTCAGAGTAACAATCAAGAAGACAAGAAAAACAAGAGCAGCGAATATGCATATGTACATATAAATATACAGTATAATATACTGTATAAACACAGTGTGGAGCATTGTAGCTAGATGGATTAAACAGCATAACTGTCTACTTAGTCATCCTACATAATATGAATATGTACCATACATATTGTCACCCTCCGTAGCGACCGATATTGTCCTAGTTGTATATACTGGAGGGGACCATTGTGTAAGTCTATTGTGTCTTTTGCATTCAATACTAAAAGGTCGTCACGTTTTTTTGGCTATCTCTGCGAGCAGCCCTGCTTAGGTTATACAGTCTGACAGCCGTAGGTAGGAAGGACCTGCAAAAACTCTCGGTTGCGCACCTAGGATGATGTAGTCTGCTGCTAAATGAGCTCCTCTGTGCGTTCAGTATGCCCTGCATGGGGTGGGACTCGGACCCCAGCAGAGATGACAGTTTAGCCACCATCCTTCTCTCTCCTATCTCCTCCACTGGGTCAAGGCGCTGCCCTAGGACAGAGCTAACTTTCTTGATCAGTTTGTTCAGTCTCTTCCTATCGGCTGCTGTAATGCCACTGCCCCAGCAGACCACTCCAAAAGTGATGGCTGATGCCACCACCGTGTCGTAGAATGTCTTCAGCAGCGCCCCTTGTACACCAAAAGTCCTGAGTCTCCTCAGTAGGAACAGCCTGCGCTGTCCCTTCTTGTAGAGTGCGTCGGTATTGTGTGACCAGTCTAGTTTATTGTTCAAATGAACACCCAGGAACGTGTAGGATGTCACCATCTCAATGTCTGTTACCTGTATGTTTACTGGTGCTGTGAGGGGTTGTCCTTGCCTGCGGCAGTCCACCACTAGCTCCTTAGTTTTCCTCGCGTTGATCTGGAGGCAATTCTGATGGCACCAGTCCACAAAGTCCTGGATAAGTCCTCTGTACTCAGCTTCATCTCCGTTGGAGATGAGGCCGACGACCGCAGAGTCGTCAGAGAACTTCTGTAGATGGCAGTGTGTTGTGTTGTGTGAGAAGTCTGCAGTATAAAGGGTGAAAAGGAAGGGAGCCAAAACCGTTCCCTGGGGGGGGCCCCTGTGCTACCGATGATCGTGCCGGACACACAGTCCTGGGTTCTCACAAACTGTGGCTGGTTTGTGAGGTAGTCCAGGATCCATGATGACAGGTGCTGGTCCACCCCTGCACACAGCAGCTTGTCCTTCAGGATCATCGGTTGGATGGTGTTGAAAGCACTGGAGAAGTCAAAGAACATGATCATCGCGGCATTCCCGGGCTTCTCCAGGTGGGATAGAGAACGGTGAAGGAGGAAGATCACTGCATCCTCCACCCCAATGCCATGCTGGTAGGCGAACTGGAGTGGATCCATCGCTGGTCCCACCAGGGGGCGTAAGTGAGCAAGGAGCAGTCTCTCCAGGGTCTTCATCATGTGGGACGTCAGGGCCACTGGTCTGTAGCTGTTCAGGTCTTTGGGCGGGAAGTCTTTGGTACAGGTACCACACAAGATGTTTTCCACAACTGAGGTACCCTCCCCAGCTTCAGGCTCAGGTTGAAGATGAGCTCCACAATCCCACACAGCTGATCTGCACAGGACTTGAGGAGCTTTGCGCTGATGCCGTCCGGTCCCAACGCCTTCCTCGCCTTGATCTTCCTCAGCTCTGTCCTCACCTGGGTCTTAGTGAGGGTCATGTTGGGGGGCTGTGTGTTGGGAGTGGGGGGTGTTGGTGGAGTGGGGTGTGGGCAGCAGGACTCGATGTCTTTAGAGGCAGCAGTGGTTGTTGTGCAGTCGGGGGGGAGGGCGATTGGTCAAACCTATTAAAAAAACAGGTTCAGATTGTTCGCCCACTCCCTGCCTCTTGTGGCCTGGGGAGAGGTATTCTGGAGCCCAGAGATGGTTTTAAGGTTTCTCCAGACCCCACTGATGTTGCTCTGTTGCAGCTTGTCCTCCATCTTCTTCCTGAAGCTGTCCTTGCCTTCTCTGATCTTCCTCCTCAGCTCCCTCTGTACGCACTTCAGCATCTCCCAGTTCCCCGACCTGAAGATCCTCTTCTTCTCTCTCAGAAGTGTTTTTATCTCAGGGTTGATCCAGGGTTTGTTGTTCGAGCAACACCGTATGGTCTTGGTGGGTACAGTGTTGTCCACACAGAAGCTGATGTAGTCTGTGATGGTGTGAGTGAGGCCATCGATGTCCTCACCATGTGGATCGCAGAGCTGCTCCCAAGCAGTGGTTTCAAAACAGTCCTTTAGAGCAGTGGTTCTCAACTGCAGTTGAGAATCACTGCAGTGATTCTCAAGTGGTGGGTCGTGACCCAAAAGTGGGTCGCGGACCTGTTTTCAGTGGGTCGCGGGCCTTTGCCTGGGCAAATAAAATATCAAAAAATAAATCAACATAGTGTCATTCACACTCCTTAACAGTTGATGGCAGTAGGTGGCGGGCGACACCATATTTTGCACCATAGAAGAAGACTCGCAACGTTTGTTTGTATATGCTAATTGAGCATGGCGAAACGGACTGGATATGCGATCCCTTTGGAATCCACATGGAAAGCATTATGTTGCCAAGCAACGAAGAGAGTCAGCTGATGGAGCTATCATGTGACCACACGCTGAAAAAGAGGTTCACGGAGGTAAGCCTCTCACAGTTCTGGTGCAGTACTGTGATGAGCGAGTATCCTTCTCTTGCCATTCGAGCAGTAAAAACCCTCCTACCTTTCAGCACTAACCTATCTTTGTGAGTGTGGCTTCTCAGCTCTGGTTCAGTTGAAGACAAAACAGAGAAACAGACTGGACATTGAGCATGACCTCAGAGTCGCTTTGTCTAATATAACTCCAGACATTGAGACTCTTGTCAAGAGCAAAAAACATATCTAGTTCTCCCATTAATTCCTCCAGAATCAGGTCTATGATGTCACTGTTACAGGTTTAAGTGAGTGTTCCTTCATTTTCTTCAAAGCACATAACCTTATCAGTAGGTAAATACTGAAAAAACAATCAGAAGAAAAGTAAATTTTGAGACTTGAATTCTTTTGAATTGCACTTTTTGTTTAATTTTTAATTTAAAATGCAACTAATTCAGCATTAAAGGGAATTGCTCCCTCTGATGTATTGCCACTTACTGGTCATTTTGGTTAATCATTAAATTTCTTTTGTGTTTGTATACTGTGATATTCTGTTCTTCTACCTCAGGTTCAAAATGCACAATCTTTACATTGAGTAAATTTGACAATTTGAAAATCTTTGATTTGGGTCGCGGCTTGTCATTGAGGGGTGATGGTGGGTCCCAAAGCCAGACCAGTTGAGAACCACTGGTCTAAAAGACAAGTTGAAGGTTTGGATGAGGAAACTATTTTGTCTAACTCACAAAGGTCGATTGGAGTAAACTCATCAAGACAGCCATCAATTGAAGGAGTTGTAGTAGTTACAGTATTTAAGTTAGCTGTGGGAAGAATCTGATTGATTTTATCTCTGATGGATGAAATTTTATTATTGAAAAAGTTCATAAAGTCCTGACTAGTAAGCTCTAAGGGAATGCTAGGATTGACAGAGTCCTGACTCTTTGTCAACCTGGCTACAGTGCTGAAAAGAAACCTGGGATTATTCTTGTTCTCTTCTATTAATGCAGAATAATAACTCGTTCTAGCTTTTCTAAGAGATTTTTATAAATTAAAAGATGATTTCTCCAAGCTAAATAGATTTCATCTAAATTAGTGGAGCGCCATTTTCTTTCTAATTGACGAGTCTTCTGTTTTAAGCTACGAGTTTCTGTGTTGAACCAAGGAGTTAGAAATCTCTGATTAGACTTTTTCTTTTTTAAGGGGGCCACCAAGTCTAGAGTCTGATGCAGAGAAGCTGTAACACTATCCACCATGTTATCAATTACAGAAGGAGCAAGCTGTCTATAGCTTATTTCCATTGTGTTGACACATGGCATAGAGGAAACAATCTGCATAAATTTGGTAACAGCATCATCTGAGAGGCATCTACTGTAATAATACTTTTCTTTAGGAGCCAAATAGAAATAGTAAAATCAAAGGTTAACAGACAATGGTCTGACAGTACAGGGTTATGAGGAGACACTACAAGATTTTCTATTTCTATGCCATATGTCAGAACAAGGTCCAATGTATGGTGGAGGTAATGAGTAGAATTTCCTACTTTCTGAGAAAACCCAATCGAGTCTAATATTGAAATTAAATGCCACATTAAGGCAGTCACTATCTACATCCACATGTATATTAAAGTCCCCTACTATAATTATTCTATCAGATTTCAGCACTAAATCAGCTAAGAAATCAGCAAATTCGGATAAAAATTCTGAGTAGGTTGATGGGGGACGATAAACTATGGCAAATAAAATTGGGTTTAACCTAAAATTGCTAAAGTGCCCAATACTGAGGACCAGGCCCTCAAAGGAATTATAACATGTTTTTTGCTTTACATTAACTAGTAATTTGGAATGGTAAATTGTTGCTACTGTGGGGCACATATGGGGGTTTCATATGCCTCACAGATATATTGCTGTATGCTTGTTGTGTACTTCACGTCTCAGGGGAACAAAGGGACTGAGCCTCCTAAGGATAACAGGAGGATGCGAAATTGGGCCTTTTGTTGCAAGGAGACGGCTTTGAGGGATTTCCTATCCACCAGAGACTGGGGGTGGATTGTGTTAAGATCGGGGGGAAGTTACATTGTTACTGGGATTAAGTACCATGTGACTGTATGTGGATGTCCCGGGTATAAAAGGGACATATGTGGTGAAATGCATTCTCTTGCTGTGTTGGAAGATTGTTGGAGAATGTGAATAAAACTGACTTGAGAAATAAACTCAGCCTCGTCCTTTACAATTCCCCACACTGGTGACCTCACGACATATCATGAGCAGAGAGAGCTCTCCCGAGCCAGGCTCGTCAGGAGCCGGCCAAACAAACGCAGCCACGTTCCAGCTACCGGACTTCTGGCAGAACAGTCCGCGCTCCTGGTTTAACACAGTCGAGGCACAGTTCAACCTCCGGAGGATCTCGGGAGACAACACAAAGTTCTACCATGTGGTTGCGAAGCTGGACAACCACACAGCCCTGAGGGTGGAGAGCCTGATTAACCACCCACCGGACAGCGACAAGTACAGCACGCTGAAGGCTGCACTTATCCGCCACTTCACCCCCTCGGTGCAACAGCGAGCAGAGGGGCTCCTGACGCTGATTGAGTTTGAGAGCGACAGACCCGCAGACCTGATGGGGAAGATGTTGAGGTTGAGAGACTCCGAAGATGACAGCTTCATCTTCACCCACCTGTTCCTCAGGACCCTACCATCAGCGGTGAGAGTGACCCTGGCCAGTTCACCACTGTTGGCCCAACGAGACTACCACAAACTGGGTCAGGAGGCGCAACGACTCGTCGACGCCCATAACCGGCGCGCGGCTGCGGCCGCGGCAGCAGAGCTAGGCGCAACGTCCGGAGACGGCAGGGGGCCAGAGGCTGCAGCACCAGACTCGCCGACGACTGCGGCAGCAGGGGCAAGGAGACACGGAGCAGACGACGTCCTTTGCTTCTACCATCACCGTTTTGCAGAGAGGGCACGCAAGTGCATTCCACCGTGCCACTTCAAACGCTCGGGAAACGCCAAGACCGGGGGTCGGTAGCAGCTGCGGCCCTCGGAGAGGAGAACAAGCTGCTCTACCTGAAGGATGCACGCTCGGGGAGGCATTTCCTCATGGACACAGGCTCCCAACTGAGCTTCATCACGCCTTCCTACGCTGACTGGCTGGCGCCTTCCAGTGGTCCTCGGGTGTCAGCAGCAAACAGCTCAGCGATTAAGACCTTCGGTGAGAGGACTGCTTCTGTCTTTACATGGCCGTACATTCGAGTGGACTTTTGTCATAGCAGCAGTCAATTTCAACATGTTAGGGGCTGATTTTTTGTGCTCACATGGTTTGTTAGTTGATCTTGCTAACAGACGCCTGGTTAATGCACTCTCTTTTTATTCTATTCCCTGTACAGCTCGAGTGGCCCCGCCAACAGCATAAGCCAACGTCACAGCTGCTGGTGGTAAGTTCCACACACTCCTCACTCAGTTCCCAGCACTCATGGTCCCAATGTTTTCGGCGACAGTGGCTAAACACGGGGTTGAACATTTTATTACTACCACCGGTCCGCCCGTTTTTGCAAAAGCTTGGCGCTTGGACTCAGCTAAACTGACCATAGCGCGCGAGGAGTTCGCCAACCTGGAAAGGCTGGGCATCATCAGGCATTCGAAGAGCCCATGGGCTTCACCGCTTCACATGGTCCCAAAAGCTGATGGCTCGTGGCGACCTTGCAGTGATTTTCGCAGGTTGAACAACGCTACAGCGCACGACCGCTACCCGATCCCGCACATCCAAGATTTTTCAGTTCATTTGGCGGGGGCGCGCGTTTTTTCTAAGATAGACTTGGTACGCGGTTACCACCAGGTCCCAGTGCGCGCTGAGGACATACCCAAAACAGCGGTAATAACTCCTTTCGGGCTTTTTGAGTTTTTGCGCATGCCGTTTGGGCTTAAAGGCGCGGCGCAGACGTTCCAATGCATGATGGACGCGGTTCTGCGCGATCTCCCTTTCGTGTTCGTCTACCTGCACGACATATTGGTAGCCAGCGCGTCTGAAGACGAACACGAAAGCCACCTCACGGCAGTTTTCCGGAGGTTGGCAGAGCACGGGTTAATAATCAACCCAGCGAACTGTCAGTTCGGGGTAGCGCAGATTGATTTTTTGGGGCATCGCGTCTCTCCAGACGGAGTGGTTCCTTTGCCCGATAAAGTGCGCGCAGTGACAAATTTTCCCCAACCACAAACGGTCAAAGCGTTACAGGAGTTTTTGGGAATGGTGAATTTTTATAACCGTTTCCTCCCCCGCACAGCGCAGCTCATGCAACCATTGTATGCTGCACTAAAAAAGCAAAAACCCACAAACAAAGTCGAATGGTCTCCCGAGCGGGAGCGCGCATTCTCTGAAGTCAAATCAGCACTGGCAAACACTGCGTTGTTAGCACATCCAGTCCCAACGGCCCGGATGGCGCTTACTACTGACGCGTCAGATGTGGCCATAGGGGCAGTAGTGGAACAGTATGTAGCCGGAACCTGGCAACCGCTCGCCTTTTTCAGCAAAACCTTGCGCGACAGCGAATGAAAATACAGCACATTCGACAGGGAGTTGTTAGCTCTCCACTTGGCCACGCGCCGCTTCCAGTTCTGGTTGGAAAGATGCTGTTTCACCGCGTTCGTTGACCATAAACCGCTGACTTTCGCTATGGCCAAGATTTCAGAACCTTGGTCGGGCCGGCAGCAGAGACAGCTGGCCGCGATATCGGAGTTTACTACCGATATCCAGCATGTGGCGGGTACATTTAATGTAGTGGCAGACTGCCTCTCACACGCCGTGGCGACTCCAGCCCGCATGGGGGTAGATTCCGCAGCCATGGCCGCAGACCAGGCTATTGACGCAGAAGTGCGCGCGGCCCCAGTCCGCATGGGGATAGATTATGCAGCCATGGCCGAGGAGCAGGTTAGCGACGCGGATGTGCGCGCGCTCCAGTCTGGACCAACAGGGTTAAGGCTGGAGAACAGGGTGCTGCAAGACGGTATGCCCCCCCTAATCTGTGATGTCTCCACTGGGCGACTGCGCCCAGTGGTACCAGCCGTGTGGCGCCGCCGCGTTTTTGACTCGATCCATTCTCTGGCGCACCAGGGAGTGCGCGCGTCGGTCAAAATGGTAGGAGAGAAATTTGTATGGCCGAGCCTGCGCAAACAAGTTAGAGAGTGGGCAGCAGCCTGCGTGGCTTGTCAACGCGTCAAAGTTCATAGACACACGAGGGCTCCCTTGGAGCCGTTTCACATCCCAGCCAAAAGGTTTGATCATGCCCACGTGGACCTCGTAGGCCCTCTCCCACCCTCGCAGGGGTGCACACATCTTCTGACCATGGTTGAAAGCACCACGCGCTGGCCGGAAGTGGTTCCGCTGTCATCAACCACAGCCGAGGAGGTGGCGCGCGCATTTTTAACGATGTGGGTAGCGCGTTTTGGAGTCCCGTCGGACATTACTTCCGACAGAGGCCCTCAAATTGTTTCTGAAATTTGGTCAGCGATGGCCCACAGCCTGGGGGCAACGATCCACTGCACGACCGCGTACAACCCGCAGGCTAACGGGTTATGCAAACGTTTCCACAGGTCATTGAAGGCGGCTCTCAGAGCGTCACTTACGGATGCAAATTGGATGGACAAGCTACCATGGGTTTTATTGGGGTTGCGTTCTGCACCTAAGGAGGATTTAGAAGCCTCCCCAGCTGAGCTAGTTTTCGCGCAGCCACTTCGGCTGCCCGGGGAATTTCTCCCAGATAAACCGGTGCCAGAGTGCTCCCCGGCAGAAGAAAAGTCCACAAATAAAAGCCTGGCATGTGTCCCATTAAAATCCAGATGTTTAAAAAGCATGTCAAGCAGAGTGACAGTGGCATCCTCCACTCCTCTGTGAGGCCTATAGGCAAACTGCAGAGGATCCAATGCATGTTCAGTCTGCCTTAGGACCTCACATCTGACCAGTTTTTCAAAAATTTTCATTAAAATTGAAGTCAAAGCAACTGGTCTAAAGTCATTTACCGTTTTAGGACAGCTGGATTTTGGAACGGGAACAACCACGGCATCTTTCCAGATCTTAGGCACATGTTGTGTCTGTTAGGACTTATTGAAAATGTAATGAAATATAGGACTCAGTTCATGTGCACAGGACTTTACCAAGCGCCCACATACAGTATATTATCAGGGCCCTGACTTTTGTTCACTTTTACAGCGCGGAACTCCCTTTCAACATCCTGCATCTCAATATTAAAGTGCTGATTGTCTTTGAGTTTCTGTTTCAAATCTTGGATTTCTGTGCTAAAATCAAAGGAGTCAAAACGACCATAAAAACAATTAAGAGCATTAGCCAGCTCTGTGTCTGAACTAAAACCATCTAAAAACACACGATTACTGCGCTCTGTGCTCTGAAGGCCTGCAATAGTTTTCATACTGGCCCAGGCCGAACCCAGTTTATTTGCTGCCATCTTGCTTTCCAATTCTGATTTATAATTCTGTTTTGCTCTTAAAATTTATGCCAGCGTGAATAACAATTGTGGAGTATTTACAGTTACTTTCAGCCAGCATTTTCAAATTTGACTCGATGTTGCCTGCTCTGGCCCCAGGAATGCATTTGACTATGGCCGCTGGAGTCTCTAGGTTCACGTTTCTGACTACAGAGTCGCCAATGATCAGAGTTTTTTCCTCAGCGGGTGTGTCGTTGAGCGGGGAAAAACGATTAGAAACGTGAACAGGTTGGAGGTGTACCGGGGCTTTGCGACTAGGCTTCCTTCTCACCGTCACCCACCCAGTCTCCTCGCTGCAGAGGAGAGCCGGAGGACCGCTAACGGGGTTAGCTATGCTAGCTAGCGCCGCTGCAGCTAAGGGGCATCCGTCAAGAGTAACTGGCGCAGACGGTGTTTCAATGCAGCGGAGCCGGGATTCCAAATCAGACAACCTCTCCTCGAGCACCTCAAAAAGACAACATTTATTACATTTACCGTTATCACGAAAAGAGGCAGAGGTGTAGCTAAACATCTGACAGAGAGAGCACACCAGAGGAGGAGAGGAAGGAGAGCTAGTAGCCATCGCTAGTGGCTAACCCAAAAGCTCAGGAGAGTGAGGAGAGCAAACCACACAGACAGACAGCAAAACAGGAAGTGGCAATACGTTACCACAAGGAAGTGACGATCAGTGAATGTTAAAGGGACAGCGCTGTACCGTGTACATGTGACAACAATCTTCCGTCTAGGGTGGCGAGATGGAAGCCTTATCTTACGAAGAAAAACATCCAAGCCTGGCTACATTTTGCAAAAACACATTTGAAATCTCCCAACTGCATGTGGGAAAATATGTCATGGTCCGATGAAACAAAGTTTGAACTTTCTGGCCATAATTGCAAAAGGTATATTTGGTGCAAACACAACACTGCTCATCACCAAAAGAACACCATACCTACAGTGAAGCATGGTGGTGGCAGCATCATGTTTTGGGGCTGTATTTCTTTAGCTGGAACTGGGATCTTAGGCTATGTTCACACTGCAGGTTTTAATGCTCAATTCTGATTTTTTTGCACAAATGTGACCAATATCTGATTTTTTAATGACAGTCTGAACAGCATACTTTTTTTTTTTTTTTTCACACCAGACACAGGCCACTTTCATATGTGGTCCTAATTCGTATACACTACCGTTCAAAAGTTTGGGGTCACTTAGAAATTTCCTTATTTTTGAAAGAAAAGCACTGTTTTTTTCAATGAAGATAACTTTAAACTAATCAGAAATACACTCTATACATTGCTATTGTGGTAAATGACAATTCTAGCTGCAAATGTCTGGTTTTTGGTGCAATATCTACATAGGTGTATAAGATAAGATTAGCCTTTATTAGTCCCACAATGGGGAAATTCCAGGATTGCAACAGCACAGGGATAGCAACACTCGGAGCAACAATCAGAAGGCAAGAAAAAACAAGAACATCTAGTAAACATATGTACATATTACTATAAATATATATATATATATATATATATATATATATAGACACACAGTGCGGAGCATTATGGTTGGTGAATGTGCAGCAGAAAGTCTAAGCTCTCTCTCCGAGGATGCGGCGGGCCAGCTGGAAGTCTTTGGGCATGATGGTGACCCTCTTGGCGAAGAAGAGACCCACCAGGTAGGCCTCGCTGGTCTCCTGCAGAGCCATGACGGCGAAGCTCAGGAAGCGCAGAACGGTCTTGAAGTCCTGAGCGATCTCCCTCACCAGGCGCTGGACAGGCAGCATACGGATGAGCAGCTCCGTGGATTTCTGGTAGCGACGGATCTCTCTCAGAGCCACGGGCCTGTAACGGCGAGGCCTCTTCACTCCGCCGGTGGCCGGAGCGCCTCTCCGAGCAGCCCTGGTGGCTAGCTGCCTCCTGGGGGGCTTCTTCCTCCAGTAGATTTTTACAGGCGGTCTGCTTGATTCTTGCCATCGCTCTTTATTATTCTGTCTTATATTTCTTGCACGCCGCCTAAACTCCAGCCCGGCACCTGCGTCATTTTCGCTACAGCTCCCGGTATGTCGAGTTTCCCATTAGCACTGGTCGGCGGCCGAGTGCTAGCTAGCACCAGCTCCTCCCCGCTGCAACGTCTCCCGCTGCAAACAGTGGCTCCGTCCGCCGACCCAGGAAACCCCCGGAGCGATCCGTGCGCCCGTGATATATATACAGAGTGAAAGGTGTAGAAAGAAGAAGGAAGATTAAAAAAAGGCTGTTGCAACGGGCAGCCGACTCGTGTGGCGCCGCCGGTGCGGCGGAACCGGAACTATAAAGGCCCATTTCCAGCAACTATCACTCCAGTGTTCTAATGGTACAATGTGTTTGCTCATTGCATCAGAAGGCTAATAGATGATTAGAAAACCCTTGTGCAATCATGTTAGCACAGCTGAAAACAGTTTAGCTGGTTAGAGAAGCTATAAAACTGACCTTCCTTTGAGCAGGTTGAGTATCTGGAAAAAATTATTATTTCAAATACAAATCATTATTTCTAACCTTGTCAATGTCTTGACTATATTTTCTATTCATTTTACAACTCATGGTGGTAAATAAGTGTGACTTTTCATGGAAAACACAAAATAATTGTCTGGGTGACCCCAAACTTTTGAACAGTAGTGTACATATGATATTTTCCAAAGTGACCTCAGTCTGAATGGTCATGTGACATTTCAGACTTTTTCCTCACTGAAGTGAGACAGACGTGACAATTCTGTGGTGGACAATACAGGAAGCATGGCAGACACAGCTGATTTGTGCTCTCTTTTTAATTAATCTTCTTCTCTTTATCACTGGATCATAATTTTGTTGGCCCTGACTGCAAAGCAACTTCAAAATTTAAGGGGGGGGGGGTGTCGGGGCTGAAACCGTCACACAAGCAGACACAGCAAAGGCACATTTACTGGACGCTGCAAATTCTTTTTTCCCTGTAAACACCACACCATGAGTTCTGGCTGCTGTAATATCTAAAATGTAAAGTTAATACCAACATGACTGTGCAGAGGAATGGTCACATATGGGGATAGGAGAACAGGAGAGGGGAGTCTGTGGCGGCTTCTCTTACCCGTGTGGGACCGATGTTACGCCAGTACGAGCCACGCTGTTTATTAGGGCCCGTTGTAATAAATAAACAGTGAAGATTAATGAATTAAACATTACACAAAGTGCTTGCATGCACATCTCTTAGATTCATACGTATACCCCCCCCCCACACACACACAGACATGAGTCAAATGCTCTACCAACCATGACACATAACCACCAGTTACTTACACACATAATACACACACACATGTAAGTTTCACAGGAAAACTGTTCTTGTTTCCATATATGGCCATATAAGGGCTGAAGAGAGGACATTTGGACAGGAGGAAGTTATAAAGCCATAAAGGCAGGAACAAGAGTGTAATGTTTGTTATTTACTTATAACAAAGACACTTGGTCTTAATCACCATGCCAGCAAGACGTGCTGCCTTTTTATTATCACTTCTGGTTCACATGTTTTACCACTTCCTGCTATCTCCTGTGATCGTACTGCCACCTTGTGGTAACACCTATCAGTACATCCCCTTTCCTGAGCAGGTTAGTATAACTTGGGTAACTAACACATATGGTTCCAAGGTTGTCATAGCCAGGAGCGGCACTGGGGTTAAGCTCCCAGTGCTCATAAAATGCTCCTTACGGCGTGCGTCTCGAAAAGCCTCTGACAACTAAGTCCAACTCCTAGCCTGCCCGTGTGGTTTAGTCTCTAAGCCCGGCGAAACTGCTTCTACTAATAGGAGAAGGGGCGAGGGCGGATCTCTGGCGCCTTAAAACCAGATGCTTCGGGTAGATGGTGGCTCGTCAACCTGGGAAGGTAGCCCATCTTGGGGAAGGTAAACCCTGATTTCAAACCTCCGCTGCCTTGCGGCACACCCAGTCACAGGAAAGGCTTTGGGAGTCAACCCTGAGGAAAAATCCGGAGTCGGAGCCCCTAAGGCAGTTCTCTGTTGTGCTCAACATCGTTCTGGCAGCTCCTGCGACGGCGCTGGTGCCAAATTATAGCAGCCCTGCTGTTCCTTTGGATTCATCAGTGACGTGGAGAGGGGGGACATGCTGCATGGGTAATATCTTGTCCTCCATATCTTCTTGCCCAGGCTTGAATCCTACCAACGCCCAACGCTGGAAGGTAGAACACCGGTGCGCATCGGTCTGTTCAGCCACAGGCGGTGCTGTTCCAGCAGAGTAGACGTGTAGGATTCTCTTCCATGGTCATCATAGACCGACGGAGGCCGACGAACACATATACAGCATTTCAAGACTGCAACTGAATAAACCTTCTTGCTAAGATGTCTTAATGCAGTACATAGAAAACGTTTCCTTTTTTTTTCACAAATACACTGTGTACTGATAACCAAACAAAACAAAACAAGAAAGCCACAACTATTCCATTTGTAACAAATAACATATAACTGTCAACTCTTTTTTTTTTAACAACTTCAACAGTTCACTGTTCTATGAGTCTCTGAGGTGGCTTCCTGTTTCTGGTGGATCGTCTCAGAGCTGGAGTGACAACATCTGGGAAAGATGAAGGAGGCTCAGTGTGCTGCAAATCTAGTGTCACATTAGATTAGATTAGATTCAACTTTATTGTCATTACACATGTATGAATACAAGGTAACGAAACACAGTTTAGCATCCAATCAGAAGTGCAAAGGACAGCAGTGCAGTATATACGGTAATTAACAGTATGTGCAATTTAAGCAAATATATGCAAATATATGCAGCAGTGCAGAAAGTTAAAGTAGAACTGAACTCACCTTTTTGCCAAAAAAGTAGAATAGCAGATTAATTCCTTATTACCTATTGTATTTTTCAACACATAAAAGAAATTTTTAGGCCGTGCGATGGCCAAGCTATAAGCCGATAAACTTTTGCCTCTGGCTGGCAGTGCCAAACAAACCGGAAGTAGTGCAGACGACGCTGCGTGACGTCACGAGTGTGACCCTTATCAAAACAAC
Source organism: Pholidichthys leucotaenia (assembly GCA_020510985.1). Lineage (NCBI taxonomy): Eukaryota > Metazoa > Chordata > Actinopteri > Cichliformes > Pholidichthyidae > Pholidichthys > Pholidichthys leucotaenia. Next base: position 322,702,453 of record CM035845.1, read on the forward strand.
AATGGCAGATGATAGCAGTTCCAGCAGTCAAGAACACCAGAGTTTTAAGAGTGAAGAGGCATTCAGGATCGGTGACAAGACAGAGGAGGATGCAGGAGTGTCAAGTGAACAGGAAGAGAGTGAGGGAGGCATCGAACCGTACAGATTAGAGCCAGAATTTTCGGGGGGTTCCAGCACCGACTCAGACCGCAGCAGTGATGGGGAGGAGAGTCGCTTATTAAATACAGAATGGTGAGTCTTTACTTTGGCATGTTTGGGGTGTCAGGATAAGGAAAATTAACAATAAAAAAGAAAGGGAAAAAAAAACATCAGCATTTTTCCAACTTATTACAGTTATCCCTCACTTATCGCGTTTAATGCGGTCTACCTTCGCTGGGTAAAGGCGCTCGGCAGGGAGCGAAGCTGGGTAAAACGTCTCCGCCAATCAGCTTGCGAGATAAAACGTCTCGGCCAATCAGCTTGCGAGATTCCCGAGCGGGCTGGGGAGCCGGGGAGAGCGGGCTCTCCGTGTTGATACCTGATGTTCTAATGTAGTCTCCCTGCCTTCTCATTAGAACATCAGGTATCAACACGGAGAGCCCGCACAGCTCAAAATCTACCTCTCTGACCACCGCTCCACTCCTCTCCGCCCACCTCTTCACCGCTCGGGAATCTCGCAAGCTGATTGGCCGAGACGTTTCACCTCGCAAGCTGATTGGCCGAGACGTTTTACCCAGCTTCTCTCCCTGCAGAGCGCCTTCTTTATTGCTCGTGTTGCTTAGTGGCACTTTTCGCTGTTCTCTTGTGCCTTTTTGTGCAAAATAGTGCTTGTGACGCCCTTGGGGGGGGTGACGCTACTTCGCGGTTTTTCACTTTTCGCGGTCGGTTCTGGTCCCCATTAAACGCGATAAGTGATGGATCGCTGTATATCTAGAAACGCATCGCTTCCCAGTCGCTTTTCCTCCCCCTTTCTTTTCTTTCGTCGCCATGACAGCTTTCCTTGGCCACTGAACAGATCTTCCCAGGTGTTGGAAGTGTTTTGTAGTCGACTATCATGACAAAATGCACCAAAAACAACCAGTGTCGACGTGCTCGCAATGGTAAACATGAGGACTGGGTCACACTCGTGACGTCACGCGGAACTCCGGCTGCGCTTCGGCGGATTTGTCTGATTTTTCAGGGCGGGAAATTCTAAATCGCGATTTTCTCCAAGATTCCGGGATTTGTGGAGGGGGTGCCAATGATAAATTATCTTTATAATTGTATGTACTATCACCCAGTGCCGTTCAATGCCGTTCAGTTCAGTTCTACTTTAAGAGTACTGTTATGTGCAAATAATGTACAATAAGTTAGATGTAGTTATGTAGTTATGCAGTTATGTACAGGTGAGGATGGTAAGAGATGATGGTAAGAGAGTCAGCGGGGAACTAAGTTCAATAACGTGACAGCTGTTGGAAAGAAACTGTTCCTAAACCTGCTGGTTCTAGTCCGAAGGCTTCTGAAACGTCTTCTGGAGGGGAGAAGCTCGAACAGTCCATGAGCAGGATGGTTGGAGTCCCTAAGAATGCTGCGTGCCCGACGCAGACATCTTTTCCTGTAGACGTCCTCTATAACTGGAAGTGGAGTCCCTGTGATGCGTTGGGCGGTTTTCATCACCTGCTGCAGTGCCTTACGGTCAGCGGCAGAGCAGCTCCCATACCAAACTGTGATACAGTTGGTCAGGGTGCTCTCTATCACGCAGCGGTAGAAGTTTTTTTTTTTTTTTTTTGTTACTTATTTGTACCCGTAGGTAGACTTGGTTTGCAGTCTGGTGACAAGCCACCGGCTACTGGTCGCTGCGTGCGCGAGCGCCCTAAACCTACATGTTTTTGGTGTGCGGGAGGAAACCGGAGAAATCCCGGAGTAAACCCGCGCAACACGGGGAGAACATGCAAACTCCACACAGCTCACTGTTGGTCGGGGGCTGGGATCGAAACCACGATCTCATGATCCCCGCGGTCCCCCGTCCGAGGGTAAAACTGTGCTGCCACAGTGCTAAACCACTGCGCCACCGTGCAGCCCAGGTGCCCAGGATGTCAGTTGACAGATGGTTCTTCTTCAGTGTCCTCAAGAAGAAGAGGCGCTGATGGGCCTTCTTGATCAGGCTGGTGGTGTTAACTGACCAAGACAGATCCTCCGAGATGTGGGTCCCCAGGAATTTGAAGCTGGGGACACGTTCAACAGCTATGCCATTGATATGGATGGGGTCATGTGTCTCTTCCCTCTCCTTCCTGTAGTCCACTATGAGCTCCTTGGTTTTGCTGGTGTTAAGGAGCAGGTTATTGTCAGCGCACCAAGTACCCAAGTGCTCAACCTCTGCCCTGTAATCTGACTCGTCGTTGTCCCTGATGAGTCCAATCACCGTGGTGTCATCTGCGAACTTTATGATGGAATTGGATCCATACATAGGCCTGCAGTCATGGGTGAAGAGGAAGTAGAGGAATGGGCTGAGCACACAGCCCTGTGGTACACCAGTGTTGAGTGTGATGACGGAAGAACGGTTGGGGCCTGACCTAACATGCTGGGGTCTGTTGGTCAGAAAATCCATGATCCAGTTGCAGGTGGAGGTACTGATTCCCAGGTCCCCAAGTTTAGTGAGCAACTTGGAGGGGATAACTGTGTTGAATGCTGAGCTGAAGTCAACAAACAGCATTCTTGCGTAGGTGTTCTTGTCATCCAGGTGTGAGAGTACATAGTGCAGCGCTGTAGAAACCGCATCCTCTGTACTCCTGTTGCTCCGGTAGGCAAACTGGTGAGGGTCCAGTGTACGGGGCAGGCCTTTTTGAGCTGTGCCAAGACCAGTCGCTCAAAGCACTTCATGACTATGGGCGTCAGTGCTACAGGGCGATAGTCATTTAGGCACGATGGTGTTGAATGTTTCGGCACTGGTACTATTGAAGTGGTCTTGAAGACATTAACATCCTTTCCAGACGCAGTTTCCTGAGGTTGCCCTTCAGTGTCCTCCAGAATCTTCAAAGGACTCTTCCTGTTTCTTCTGAACACTTGTCCATCCTCTGTTCTCACCGTATAGGATCTGGGACCCACCTCAATGAGAATTGTTGCCTTTCTGGTCCAAGTATTAGGATCTTCAATTCTCACAATGTCCCTTTCACAAAGAGGTTCCACTCTCCTTGCTGATCTGTCATAGTTCATTTTCTGTTTGAGTTTCAGTTTCTTCCTCTTGTTAGTCAGTTCTCTGTTGTTGTCTTTGTCTTTCTCTGTGATAATGTATGGTAAAGTGGTGCGCAGCCTACGACGCATTAGCAGCTCTACTGGTGATGCACCACACTCCAGTGCTGCTGACCTGTAACTTAGCAAAGCAAGATATGGGTCAGTATTGCTATCTCTTGCTTTTTTCAAAAGTCTTTTTACAATTTGGACTCCTTTTTCAGCTTGTCTGTTAGCCTGTGGATGCAATGGGTTAGATGTAGTGTGATGAAATCCATACTGCTTGGCAAACTCCCTGAATTCTGCACAGTTGTACTGGGGGCCATTGTCACTAACCACACACTGTGGGATTCCATGTCTAGAAAAGAAGCTTTTTATGTGTGTGATGACAAGACTGTGCTGATGTACTAGTGAGCTGGGCTGCCTCAGGGTAGTCTGAATTATAGTCTATGACTAAGACATAGTCCTTGCCATGCAAATGGAAAAGATCAGTGCCCACTTTTTGCCATGGTGCAGTTGGTTGCTCTGCAATCAGCATTGGCTCTTTTGTCTGGTTGTAGTGGTGTGTGAGACGTGTTACATTTCCCTATCATGTTCTCGATATCCATATTGATACCTGGCCAATAAACTGCTTCTCTGGCTCTCCTTTTGCATTTTTCTATTCCAAGATGTCCTTCATGAATACGATGCAGCATGTCCTGGCGCATAGACTGAGGAATAACAATCCTGTTCTGTCTCAGCACAAGGCCATTTGCCACAGTCAGATCTGCTCTCACTGAGTAGTACTGTGGGCAGCTTCCCTTTGCCCAACCTCCATTAATCTGCTGGACAACCTTTTGCAGCACAGGGTCCTTTGCCATTTCCTGTGCAATTTGCTCTAGCATCACATCTGATGCAGGGAGTGAAGCTGTCACCATGTTGACATGAGTTTCCACATCATCTGTTGTGGAGATGGACTCTGTGCAGCTGCTTGATACAGGTGCCCTTGACAAAGCATCCGCTAGCACTATATATTTGCCTGGCGTGTAGTTTAGCTCAAAGTCATATCGCTGGAGTTTCATCATCATGCGCTGTATTCTCGGAGACATGTCATTGAGGTTTTTCTTTACAACTGACACCAGTGGTTTGTGATCAGTAGTGATGGGTCCAGCAACACCGATGCGTCGGCGCATGCGTCGAGCTCATCGAGCGAAACCCTGTGTCGGTACGTATCGCTTTAAGAAAGTCACATGACCGATACAGGCACTGTATAGGTCACGTGACGCTGGCGCGTCGAAACACTGACGTGCCAGAGTTTATAAGGAAGCGCATCTGTCAACGGGGATGCATTTGCCTAAAGACTCTCGTATGTGTTGTGGACGGTCCTTGTGCAAATTTATCACAAATTATGGAGCACGAGCAGCCTCAAGGAAAAAGAAAGGTTTCCGCCGTGTGGGACCATTTTGATCTGATATCGGAAAATAAGGTATTTAAAAATAGTATTTTTAAAATACAGTGATCCCTCGCTACTTCGCGCTTCACCTTTCGCGCCCTCAGTGCATCGCGGATTTTTCAAAAATATTCATCAAAAATTCAAAATTGAGAAATAATGGGCGGGCGCTAGCAGAAGGCAGGGAGACTACATTAGACCATCAGGTATCAACACTGAGAGCCCCACCTCTCTGTTCGCTGTTCTCGTGTTGGCTCGGCTCGGAAATCTCGCAAGCTGATTGGCCGAGACGTTTCACCCCGCAAGCTGTTTGGCCGAGACGTTTCACCCACCTCCTCTCCCTGCCGAGCGCCCATGAAGGGAAGGAAGACCGCATTCATTGCTCTTTATCGCTCGTGTTGCGTAGTCTCGCCGCGTGGAACTTTTTGCTGTTCTCTTGTGCCATTTTGTGCGAAATAGTCTTCCCGTCGAGCCACTACGCCGCCTCCTGCAGCTTCTCCAGCTCTATCGGAAGCTGCCCTCGATGATCCTGCGCCTCTAGCACCTGACGATGAGGCGTCACCTGAGGAGCAGTAAAGCTCTCATTAACCTGTGAAGTAAATCATTTTCATCTTGAGTTACGTATCTTGTTATAAGAATAAAAGAGTTCTAAAAACATATTTATGTACACTTTATTTACATCTACGTATGTATGTACACGTACACACACACACACACGTATCATATGAGAGAGAGATAGTGAGAGAATGAACGTACGTATTATTTATGGATGACGTCATTAGGGGTGACGCTACTTCGCGGTTTTTCACTTTTCGCGGTCGGTTCTGGAACCCATTAACCGCGATAAGTGAGGGATCACTGTACTATTTTCTTTGTTTTAATTTCCTTGTTGTTTCATCCTGTTCCTCTCAGAGTTTCCACTTGATCTATCTGAATTCAAATTCATTTGAAAGTGACTCTTAGTTTACTCTTCATATTTTCTGCAGGCTAAATGTCGCATTTGTTCGACAGAGCTGTCGTATTTAAACAAAAGCGCCTCCTCAGTGCTGAGGCATTATAGGGCCAGGCATGAAAATGAAGTCCCGGATGCATCCAGGATAGACTCAGGTATGCAGCCCTTCTACTACTTACTCACAGTTGCTTTAGTGATAATTAATTCTATTAATTTATTCTTTACTTCATTATTAACCCTCAAGCTTCCAGGAAGCAGATGCTGGATGAAGCTGTGCTCAATTTCATCCTGAAGGACTGCCAGCCCCTCAGCATTGTGGAGAGTGAAGGGTTCAGGGAACTGATTCAGGCCCTTCAGCCCTCATATGTTTTGCCAACCAGAAAGGTTTGTGGAAATTATCTAAAGTAGTAGTTGATATATCCAATTTATTTAATCTTTAATTTAAATATATGGATTTGCTTTTGGTTTGACTTGGTGTAATTTTCAGACCATCAAACAAATGGTGGCCAAAAAGTACGAGGAGGAACGGGAACGAGTGAAAATGCAAGTACAGCAAGCTGTGGCAGTGAGTATAACAGCTGACATGTGGACATCTGTGAACATGGAGGCTTACTTACCTGTCACTACATTAATGAGAATTTGCAGTTGTGTACGTCTGTGTTGGGAGTGCAATACTTTCCACAAAGTCACACTGCTGACAATTTGGCCCAAGTCAAAAGGGGCATGATGGAGGACTGGGCCATAACCAATAAAGTGTTTTGTGACTGACGCAGCACCAAAAATGATTGCATCCACTAGACAGCTCCAAATTCGGCACTCAATTTGCATTGCACATAGTCTCAATTTAGACGGGACCATCTTCACAACAGCTGTCTGCACCCACTTCAGCCATGTTATTCAGCATTATTTGTTTGTTGTTGTTTGGAAATCATGTACTAAAATGCCAATTTGTTGTTTTTTAAATAACCTTTAACATCTCAACATCGAAGTGGGCAGGCAGACCAAAAGTGCCACAGCTGATGCCATCCAGGAGGTGCAGAGATACCTGGCAGACGGCAATATTGCCAGGTCCCAGGATCCTATGAGATACTGGGACAACCAAAAGACCATCTATCCAAACCTCTTTCAGCTTTTCTTACAATTTCTCTGCACTCCAGCCTCATCTTTGCCGTGTGAGCGGGTGTTTTCTACAGCTGGAAAAGTTGTCAAAAAAGCGTAACAGACTGAATTTCAAACCGTTGGAAAAGCTTTTTTGTTTTTAATAAAAATTTGTAAAAAAAAAAAAAAAAAATCCCAGTCCATTTGTGCCTTTCACTTTCACAGTAAGTTTACATCCTCCTAATGTCTCAATTGGCTGACCATTGTATGCAGTCAGTGTTGCAGTCTTGCTGCTGATTATTTTAGGCTTTATTTTCAGTGCATTGACATCATTCTCATTTATTAGGTTAGCTTTAGCTGCTGTGTCAATCCTGAATGGCACAATTGTCCCATTTACCCACAGTGGTGCAATCCACTTATCACTTTTGACTGCACTCACTGTCTGACCAGTGCCTCCAGTTTGTGTGAATTGCGCACTGTCATCATTGTTACTGCATGACACCATCTTGATGAAAAATGTTTCACTTAGGTCATCACTGTCCTCCATTTCTGCCACTGTGTGCACTTGTCCTTTTTTAATGTCTCTAGTGCGACACATTTTTGCATTGTGGTTTTTTCCTTTACACTTTGCTCATGTTTTTCCATAAGCAGGACATTGTCTCTGTTTGTGCTTTTCACCGCATCTCTTACAGGAATATACCTCTTTTTCATTGCTTTTAATTCTGCCCTGCTGTTTCACTTTCACGGACAAAGCATGGACTTTCTCTTCACCTTGGCTCACTGCTCATCAAAAGTCATTACAAGTTGGCGTGCTAGCTCACTGACTTGACATATTTTTATGGCACTTTCCAACGTGAGCTCTGTTTCTCTCAGTAGTTTCTCTCGGAGCTTCTTATCTTTTGTTCCAAACACTATCTGATCCCTTATCATAGAGTCTCTGAGATCATCAAAATTGCAAGACTGAGCATTTAATTTAAGGTCTATCAGAAAGTTTTCAAATGTTTCTTCTTGGTGCTGCATACGTGAGCGGAAGACATACCTTTCATAAGTTTCATTTTTCTTTGACAGACAGTGCTCATCAAACTTTTTTAGGACTTCTTCAAACTTGTCTTTGTCATCTAGCTGAGCAAACACAAAAGTATTGAAGACTTCTATGGCTTCTTTGCCGGCGACAGTTAGCAGCATGGCTATTTTTCTCTCATCTGCCCGTCTATCCACTCCGACAGCCGAAAGATACAGCAGAAATTGCTGCTTGAAAGCCTTCCAATTTGCATCCACGTTTCCAGTCAGTTTCAACATCCCTGGTGGTTTCAATGCATCCATCATTATTTTGTGTCACTCCTGACAAAGTTTACCTGTCCTGGTACCATGTAATGTTTGTTATTTACTTAGAACAAAGACACTTAGTCTTAATCACCATGCCAGCAAGACGTGCTGCCTTTTTATTAAGATAAGATAAGCCTTTATTAGTCCCACAACGGGGAAATTCCAGGATTGCAACAGCACAGGGACAGCAACACTCAGAGCAACAATCAGAAGGCAAGAAAAAAAACAAGCAAGCAAGAGCAGCTAATATACATATGTACATATTACTATAAAATATATATATACACACACACACACAGACACACAGTGCAGAGCATTGTAGCTGGATGGAATAAATATATGAATATATGAACACACAGTGCAGAGCATTGTAGCTAGATGGAATAAATATGTAAATATATAAACACCCACAGTACGGAGCATTGCAGCTAGGTGGAATAAATATGCAAGTATATAAACACACACAGTGCGGAGCAATGTAGCTAGATGGAATAATATGTAGATATATAAAAACACAGTGCGGAGCAATGTAGCTAGATGGAATAATATGTAGATATATAAAAACACAGTGCGGAGCATTGTAGCTAGATGGAATAAATATATAGATATATAAATATAAACACACCCAGTGCTGAGCATTGTAGCTAGATGGAATAAATATGTAAATATATAAACACACACAGTGCAGAGCATTGTTGCTAGGTGGGATGAAACAGCATAACCGTCTACTTAGTTATCCTACATGGTATGATTATGTGCCCATACATATTCTCACCCTCCATAGCGACCGGTATTTTCCTAGTTGTATGCCGGAGAGGACCATTGTGTAAGTCTATTGCATCTTTTGCATTCAAAAAAACTATTAGTTTGTTACGTCTTTTTGCTATCTCTGCGAGCAGCCCTGCTTAGGTTGTACAGTCTGACAGCCGTTGGTAGGAAGGACCTACGAAACCTCTCGGTTGTGCACCTGGGATGATGTAGTCTGCTGCTAAATGAGCTCCTCAGTGCATCCAGTATGTCCTGCATAGGGTGGAACTCGGACTCCAGCAGAGATGACAGTTTAGCCACCGTCCTATCACTTCTATTATCACTTCTGGTTCACATGTTTTACCACTTCCTGAATCTACCTGCTATCTCATGTGATCGTACTGCCACCTTGTGGTAACACCTATCAGTACAAAGAGGGGGAGCCATCTGGATGTCAAGTGGACAGTTTGAACAATGGACATGTATTGTGCATAAAAGCCACGTCCACTAATGGCGAGCCTTTCTATAGCTGTGACTTCCTGTATTTGGGGTCCTCTCCAGGAGACAGAGTGGGGAGGAACCGTGGCCTTGATTGACTCCTGCGTGGTTCAGTATAAGTTAACTAAGAAATAGCATTTCTTCTGTGATTATTTGGTTGGTTGAATGAAAAGATTCTAAGCGTCCGAAAAATAATTATTACAGGCCCGAACCACTAAAATTGTCAGTGAGCAAGAGCCCTATTGTAATCACTAGGATTATTTATTATTAACCTTATTTGTACAGGTACAGTAACTGAGACACAGGGTCTCATTTTAGAGAGCTGTTTAATGGATCAGTTCTGTTAAAGCAGAGCTGATCACAGCGGTCATCTGGCATGTAGAGGAATGAAGCTGGTGTGGCACACATATACGCACATATGTATATGATTGTATGCACATATGTATATGATTGTATGATTCATACGTATACCACCTTAGGCTTCACATCTGAGACGGAACAAAGGACTGAGCCGTTCTGGAGATAACACGAGGGTGTGAAAGTTAAGTCTTTGGCATGCAAAGAGATAGCCTTGGGGGATTTCTCCCAGCGGCCAGAGATTGGGAGGTGGAGTGAGTTAAGATCGGGGGGGAAGTTACATTGTGACTGGGATTAAGTACCATGTGACTGTATGTTTGATGTCCTGGGTATAAAAGGGACAGATGTGGGGAGATTCATTCTCTTTCTGTGTTTGGAAGATTGTTGGAGAATGTGAATAAAACCGATTTGAGAAATAAACTCAGCCTCGTCCTTTACCATTCTCCACACTGGTGACCCTACGACGTATCATGAGCAGAAGTAATTCTCCCGAGCCAGACTCGTCAGGAGCCAGCCAAACGAATGCAGCCACAGTTCAGCTACCGGACTTCTGGCAGGACAGTCCGCGCTCCTGGTTTAGCGCGGTCGAGGCGCAGTTCAACCTCTGGAGGATTTCGGTAGACGCCACAAAGTTCTACCATGTGGTTGCAAAGCTGGACAACCACACAGCCCAGAAGGTGGAGAGCCTGATCAACCACCCGCCGGACAGCGACAAGTACAGCACGTTGAAGGCTGTGCTCATTCGTCACTTCACCCCCTCGGTGCAAGAGCGAGCAGAGGGGCTCCTGACGCTGACTGAATGTGAGAGCGACAGACCTGATGGGGAAGATGTTGAGGCTGAGAGACTCCGAAGATGATAACTTCATCTTCACCCACCTTTTCCTCAGGACCCTACCGTCAGCGGTGAGAGTGACCCTGGCCAGTTCACCACTGTTGGCCTGACGAGACTACCACGAGCTGGGTCAAGAGGCGCACTGACTAGTCGGCACCCATAAATGGCGTGCGGCTACGGCCGCGGCAGCGGAGCTAGGCGCAACGTCCGGAGACGGCAGGGGGCCAGAGGCTGCAGCACCAGACTCACCGACGGCGGCGGCGGCAGGGGCCAGGAGACACGGAGCAGACGACGTCCTTTGCTTCTACCATCGCCGCTTTGAAGAGAGGGCACGCAAGTGCATTCCACCGTGCCACTTCAAGCGCTCGGGAAATGCCAAGACTGGGGGTTCGGTAGCAGATAGAGAGATAGTTTATTTCGAACACAAAAATATAACAAAAACAAGCAAATGGCAAATGCAATAAAGTAACAGTATACACTGTTCGAAAGGGAAAAGGAAGAAGTGAACACTTATTAATTCCATCTCCTCTTTTCCATAGATACACCCATGTGAATTTTATACAAATTACCACATTTAAGACCCCAAGTAAACAATTTACTGTATTTTTTACACATCAACATTAACACCCATCGATTCTAACATACACTGATGTCCATACATCAAAACCAGCCTCAAACAGCACAGATATACACAGTGCTGTCCCACCCACCATTCCACCATTCCATAGTGTCCCATAATGTCCCAGAGTGAACATAATAAATCGTACATATAAATACTACCCTTCTAACATATATCCTTTCAGCAAATGGTGCTTATACCTCTTTTTGAATTGATTTCTGTTTGTACATAGTTTCAGTTCCGGCTCCAGACTGTTCCACAAATCCACCCCACAGACAGATATGCACATACTTTTCTTGGTTGTACGTATCTTGGGTTTTGTAAAGTTTAAGTCTCCTCTCAAATTATGATCATTGTCTCTTTTTTTAAATATTATTTGTATATTATTTGGGAGTTGATTATTAATTGCCCTGTACATTACTTGTGCTGTCTTAAATTTAACTAAATCGATGAACTTTATGACATGTGACTTTAAGAACAACGAATTGGTATGGTCTCTATATCCTGCATTGTTTATTATCCTTTTTTTGTAATGTGCATATTGACTGTTAGTTGGTCTTGTAGGTGTTTCCCCAGACTTCTACACAGTAGTTAAGATAAGGTAAAAACAGTAAATTGTACAATAAGACCAATGATTTATAGTCCAAGATGTGTCTTGTCTTCCCCAGTATGCCTATACATTTTGCTAATTTGGCCCGGATGTGACTGATGTGAGGTTTCCAGCAGATTTTACTGTCTAGCGTCACCCCCAGAAACTTATTTTCCTGTACTGTTTCTATTCTGGTATCATCTATCGTTACCATTATTTCATGATTTATTTTATAATTTCCAAACACCATAATCTTTGTTTTTTTAAGATTTAGAGATAATTTATTTTTGTTGAACCACTGCGTTAATTTTTCCATTTCAGTTGTGACCACCTCTAAAACCTGCTGCAAATTCTCACCAGTGCAAAGGATATTTGTGTCATCCGCAAACCAAATAAATTTCAGAATTTTTGATACTTGGCATATGTCATTTATATACAAAATAAAGAGTTTGGGTCCCAAAACTGATCCCTGGGACACACCACAAGTGATATCCATGAAGGGTGATTTGTGCTCTCCAATTTGTACAAATTGTTGTCTGTTACTTAAATAACTTTCCGCCCAACTCAGTCCTACCCCTCTTATCCCATACCTTTCCAGTTTCCTTAGTAGTATTCTGTGGTCAATGGTGTCAAAAGCTTTCTTTAAATCTATAAATACTCCTACAGCAACCTTTTTTTTTATCTATACAACTAGTAATTTCTTCTATAAGTTCAATCAGTGCCAAAGATGTAGATTTATCTGCTCTAAAACCATACTGGCTGTCTGTAAGGAGGTTGTGTTTTTCAGTGAAATCATCCAGTCTCTTAGTGAAGATTTTTTCAAGTATTTTGGAGAATTGTGAGAGTAAAGAGACTGGCCTGTAATTTGTGAAGCGATGACTGTCTCCTGTTTTGTATAGAGGTATTACTTTTGCTATTTTCATTTTGTCTGGAAATGTACCAGTTTGAAATGACAGGTTACAGATGTGGGTGAGTGGCTTAACAATTCCCTCAATTACTTTTTTCACTATTGTCATGTCAATTTCATTCCAGTCCATTGATTTTTTGTTCTTAAATTTACTCACAGTCTCGATAATTTCCTTTTCAGTAAATGCACCCAAAAAGATTGTGTTTGGATTTCTGTTTAACTTGTCTTATTTGTTGTGTTATAGTGGGACTTTTTTTTGTTAGTTGTATTTTCTCTAGATCTTTCAGTCTCTCTTGTAGTCGCAGCAATTCTTGAGTCTTTTGTTTTTTAAGCATAGCCGATCTTGCTATTATTTTCCCCCTCAGAACCGCTTTAGCTGCATCCCACACGATGCTAGGGTTTGTCTCGCCATTGTTATTATCCTGTAGGTATAAATTTAGATCGGTTGTCATGGACTGTAGAAAAGAGAGATCATTTAGCATCCCTGTATTTAATCTCCATAGTGTTTTTCTCTGTCTGACATCAAGGTGTAAACTTAGGTAAATTCCAGAGTGATCAGAGATATCTCTTTGACCAATTCTACATTCTTTTATCCTGTTTAAGTCTTTATTATAAATGAAGCAATAATCTATCCTTGAGTGAAAAGAATGGGGTGCAGAGTAAAAAGTAAATCCAGGGGCAGATCTGTGTACAGAGCGCCATACGTCAATAAGTCCTAAATCTGAAAGCATTTTTTTACACGTTTCTCTATAGGCAGACGTTTCCTTCTAATATTTGTTGTATCCAATTGAGGGTTTAACAATAGATTAAGGTCTCCAGCAAAAATTAAAGGTCCATAAGATTCTTTAGTAGTCAAATCAAAAACTTTTTTATAGAAACCAATATTACTCCGGGGGGAGCATATACATTCAATAATGTGACCTCTTTATGATCAATTTTACCTTTCACTAAAATATATCTGCCTTCTTTGTCACTCAATTCAGATATGAATTCGAAATTAATTCTATTAGAAATCAAGATGGCTACTCCTCTTTTTTTACCACTTCTATGAGAGGAATAGTATGTGTTTTTAAAACCCATTTTTTTTTAATTTATCATGCTCTGTGTTGGATAGATGAGTTTCTTTCCAATATGCAATATCTACTTTCTCTTTTTTCATCTTTACCACCAGTTTACTTCTTTTTACAGGGTTATTCACTCCATTAACATTTAGTGACAGTATATTATAATATTTAAAAGACATAGCTTAACATGTAAGAATAAAATATCATCCCAGACCTCAAAACAACAACTGTAAAACGTGAACATGCTGAACAGTAAAACGACATAACACTGAACTGGGCTTCCAACAGGGTGGATACAATGTAGGCCTTGAAAAAGGAGGGGACTGGCCACAAGGTGGGGCTCCTCTCCACGATGAGCGTGGGAAACAAAAAAAAGAGGAGAGAAAGAAAAAAAAAGGGGGGAAAAAACCCCAGCAATAATAAAAAAAAACCTGTGGTTAAATACAAATAAAGTAGTCTGGTGACCCTCAGCTCGAGTCTACAGGCTCCAGCCCTTTCATCAATAATGAGACTGAGTAAGGCTACAAAATCATAGTCATGGATAATCCAAAGCAACTATTCTCACCATAGTAAGGTCGTGTGTTCTTGCGGCGTACTCATTAGTCCGCCGTTATTTCTTCCGACGTCTGTCGAAACTCACTCAGCTTCTCCCGGATGCGTTTGTGGAGGTCCCGTCGGCGGGCCCTCTGTGTCTCCCATGGCAGAAGCTGCTTCAGCATCTCCTCTGACGTCATCTGAGCAGCTCTATTTCTAGCAGCGGTGATCTGGACCGTGGCGATGCCTCTCCTTTGTAAATCTTCCGCGGCTTCTGTGGCACTGTTGTAGAGGACACTTCCTGAGGCGTAAAAAATACGCATCTTGTTGAGTGGAGTTTGAAAGCGAATCCCTTTCTCCTTCAAAGCTCTTTTGACGGGGATATATTCTTTTCTTCTTTTCTGAACTTCCACCACGTAGTCATGGTCAAAATACACTTGCTTGTTATGAATGCGTATTACCTTTTTCCATGCAGCGCGGAGTATTTCTTCCTTAACTGTGAACCGGAGAAAGCGGACTATTATTGAACGTGGCGGGGCACTTGCTGGCGGCTTTGGGCCCAAGGCACGATGGGTGCGTTCAATGCCGAGATCATAGTCTTGGCATAAAACATCATCGAGCTCTTTTTTAATAAAACTTTCGGCAAAGGAAGCCACAGATGTATCTTGCTCCGAGTCCTCGGGTACCCCGTATATGCGAATATTATTCCGCCTGGCCCTCCATTTCGGATATCTTATCCTCAAGTGTCCGCTGATTTTGTAGCAGTTGAACAAGCGTGTTTTTAACACCAATGTTCCAATTCTCCAGTTTTGCCATATTTTCCTCAGTCTGTTTTATACGTTCTCCCGCGTCATGCACCTGTTTAGCGGTTTCCTGGAGCTGTTGCTGCACTCCCGCTGCGAATTCATCCATTTGTTTCTTCATATTCTCACGAATCACTGAACGAAAATCTTGTAAATCTGTTTTTAATTCAGCTCGAAGAGTTGCCATCCCAGCTGCCACGGCCTCGCTCACGGTAACTCGAATCTGGTCCAAACCATCCACACGGTCGCCACGTTGGTCCGATGCTAGGTCCGTTTCATTAGCCGAGATTTCTTTTGTTGCTTCATTATCAGGATTGTTTCGTAGCCCATATACACCTTTCTTGAATTTGTCCCCACTCATTATGGCAGCAAAATATTGCCGTTTTTCCCAGGTTTGGGTCTCGAGTCTAGGGGAAAAATAGAGCTAGAGCCAGAGCTCAGTTTTTATGCGTCCATGCTGTTCCGCGTCACCGGAAACCTCCTGTGTTTGGATTTCTATCTTCTATTTCATTCACAGAACCACTGTGGTTTGTTTCTGGTGTCACTATTGATTTTGCTAATTCAGGACCAACGTTTATAAAAAAATTTATTGAAACCACTGACCACATCTTCCATATTATTTATCAAACTGCCATTTTCGATAAAATATTTTCGATAGCAGCTGCGGCCCTCGGAGAGGAGAACAAGCTGCTCTACCTGAAGGATGCGCGATCGGGGAGGCATTTCCTCGTGGACACAAGCTCCCAGCTGAGTTTCATCACACCTTCCTACGCTGACCGGCTGGCGCCTTCCAGTGGTCCCAGGGTGTCAGCAGCGAACGGCTCGGCAATTAAGACCTTCGGTGAGAGGACTCTGCTTCTGTCTTTACACGGCCGCACATTCGAGTGGACTTTCGTCATAGCAGCAGTCAATTTTAACATGTTAGGGGCTGATTTTTTGTGCTCACATGGTTTGTTAGTTGATCTTGCTAACAGACGCCTGGTTAATGCACTCTCTTTTTATTCTATTCCCTGTACAGCTCGAGTGGCCCCGCCAACAGCACAAGCCAATGTCACAGCTGCAGGTGTTAAGTTCCACACACTCCTCACTCAGTTCCCAGCACTCACGGTTCCAACATTTTCGGCGACCGTGGCTAAACATGGGGTGGAACATTTTATTACTACCACCGGCCCACCCGTTTTTGCAAAAGCTCGGCCCCTGGATTCAGCTAAACTGACCATAGCGCGTGAGGAGTTCGCCAACCTGGAAAGGTTGGGCATCATCAGGTGTTCGAAGAGCCCATGGGCTTCACCGCTTCACATGGTCCCAAAAGCTGATGGCTCGTGGCGACCTTGCGGTGATTTTCGCAGGTTGAACAACGCTACAGCGCACGACCGCTACCCGATCCCGCACATCCAAGATTTTTCAGTTCATTTGGCGGGGGCGCGCATTTTTTCTAAAATAGACTTGGAACGCGGTTACCACCAGGTCCCAGTGCGCGCTGAGGACATACCCAAAACAGCAGTAATAACTCCTTTCGGGCTTTTTGAGTTTTTGCGCATGCCGTTTGGGCTTAAAGGCGCGGCGCAGACGTTCCAACGCATGATGGACGCGGTTCTGCGCGACCTCCCCTTCGTGTTCGTCTACCTGGATGACATATTGGTAGCCAGCGCGTCCGAAGAAGAACACGAAAACCATCTCACAGCAGTTTTCCGGAGGTTGGCAGAGCACGGGTTAATAATCAACCCAGCGAAGTGTCAGTTCGGGGTGGCGCAGATTGATTTTTTGGGGCATCGCGTCTCTCCAGAAGATGCGGTTCCTCTGCCCGACAAAGTGCGCGCAGTGACAAATTTTCCCCAGCCACAAACGGTCAAAGCGTTACAGGAGTTTTTGGGAATGGTGAATTTTTATAACCGTTTCCTCCCCCACGCAGCGCAGCTCATGCAACCATTGTATGCTGCACTAAAAAACAAAAACCCACAAACAAAATCGAATGGTCTCCTGACCGAGAGCGCGCATTCTCTGAAGTCAAAACAGCCCTGGCAAACGCTGCGTTGTTGGCACATCCAGACCCAATGGCCCGCATAGCGCTCACCACTGACGCGTCAGATGTGGCCATAGGAGCGGTCGTGAAACAGTATATAGCAGGAGCTTGGCAACCGCTCGCCTTTTTCAGCAGGACCTTGCGCGATAGTGAACGAAAATACAGCGCATTCGACAGGGAGTTGTTAGCTCTCCATTTGGCCATCCGCCACTTCCAGTTTTGGCTGGAGGGACGCAGTTTCACCGCGTTCGTTGATCACAAGCCGCTGACCTTCGCAATGGCCAAGATTTCAGAACCGTGGTCGGGCCAGCAGCAGAGACAGCTGGCCGCGATCTCGGAGTTTACTACCGATATCCAGCATGTAGCGGGTAAACTTAATGTAGTGGCAGACTGTCTCTCGCGCGCTGTGGCGGCTCCAGCCTGTGCAGGGGTAGATTTTGCAGCCATGGCCGCGGATCAGGTTAGCGACGCGGAAGTGCGCACGGCCCCAGTCCGCGTAGGGATAGATTATGCAGCCATGGCCACAGATCAGGTTAGCGACGCGGACGTGCGCGCACTCCAATCTGGACCAAAAGGGTTAAGGCTGGAGAACAGGGTGCTGCAAGACGGTATGCCCCCCCTAATCTGCGATGTCTCCACTGGGCGACCGCGTCCTGTGGTACCGGCCGTGTGGCGCCGCCGCGTTTTTGACTCGATTCATTCCCTGGCGCACCCGGGAGTGCGCGCGTCGGTCAAAATGGTAGGAGAGAAATTTGTATGGCCAAGCCTGCGCAAGCAAGTTAGAGAGTGGGCAGCAGCCTGCACGGCATGCCAACGAGCCAAGGTGCACAGGCACACAAGAGCTCCTTTGGAGCTGTTTCACATCCCGGCTAAGAGGTTTGATCATGTTCATGTGGACCTCGTAGGCCCTCTCCCGCCATCACAGGGGTGCACACACCTTCTGACAATGGTTGACCGCACCACGCGCTAGCCGGAAGTGGTCCCACTGTCATCAACCACAGCCGAGGAGGTGGTGCGCGTGTTTTTAACAGCATGGGTAGCACGTTTTGGAGTTCTGTCGGACATTACGTCCGACAGAGGCCCACAGTTTGTTTCCGAACTTTGGTCAGCAATGGCCCGCAGCCTGGGGGTGACGATTCACTGCACAACCGCGTATAATCCGCAGGCTAACGGGTTATGCGAACGTTTCCACAGGTCATTGAAGGCAGCTCTCAGGGCGTCGCTTACGGATGCAAATTGGGTGGACAGGCTACCATGGGTTTTATTGGGGTTGCGTTCTGCACCTAAAGAGGATTTAGAAGCCTCCCCAGCTGAGCTAGTTTTCGCATAGCCACTTCGACTGCCCGGGGAATTTCTCCCAGATAATCCGGTGCCAGAGTGCTCCCCAGCTCAGCGGTTACAGAGTAGCACGGGCCCGAGCATGCTACCTGGCCCCGTTCACCACAGTTTTCCACGTGTTTTTGTGCCTAAGGCTTTAAAAAATGCAGAGTTTGTTTTTGTCAGACATGATGCCCATCGCCCACCTTTACGCCCACCTTATGATGGACCATATAGAGTGCTGGAAACAGGGGATAAGCATTTTTTGCTAGATTTGGGGGGCAGAAAAGAAATGATTGGCATAAACAGGCTCAAACCCGCTTTTGTGGTAGCTGACGAGACTGTGCAGTTGGCTAAGTCTCCTCGGCGCAGCAGACTCCCTAGAGAGCATTCCCCAGAACACCCACAGAGATTGACTAACAGTTCTAATCCTCAGGCAGCAGCTCCACAGCAGGAAGACGCCGCAGGGGTGGTAAAGCCCGCTTACAGCAGATATGGGAGGTGACTGAGGCCCAAGCGACATTTGGACTGATGTGTAGTAATTTTACCATGACTTGCAAACTGTTATTACGTTTGTTCCATCTTAGACGTTTGGGGGGGGGGGGGGGTCATGTGGCACACATACAGTATATGCACATATGTATATGATTGTATGATTCATACGTATACTACCTTAGGCTTCACATCTGAGACGGAACAAAGGGCTGAGCCGTTCTGGAGATAACACGAGGGTGTGAAAGTTAAGTCTTTGGCATGCAAAGAGATAGCCTTGGGGGATTTCTCCCAGCGGCCAGAGATTGGGAGGTGGAGTGAGTTAAGATCGGGGGGAAGTTACATTGTGACTGGGATTAAGTACCATGTGACTGTATGTTTGATGTCCTGGGTATAAAATGGACAGATGTGGGGAGATTCATTCTCTTTCTGTGTTTGGAAGATTGTTGGAGAATGTGAATAAAACCGATTTGAGAAATAAACTCAACCTCGTCCTTTACCATTCTCCACACTGGTCTCATTTATTTTGTGCATAATCATTTCTGAATGATTCTGACATTTTATTTCGCTGTGCTGCATCAAGGTAAAGAAGTTCTGTCCCCCTCAGTTGTTCAGGGCTCATATTTACTTCCGTAAACACAACGCTGTGTCTGATGTTACGTTTTCTTCTACGCATGAGAGTCACTTCATAGCTGTAGATTGTTCACACTGGAGTCTGATGGTGGCCGCATTTAAATTATGATGTGAACGCCCACACAAAAAAATCAGACCTCGGCAAAAAACTGGAATTGAGCATTAAGACCTGCAGTGTGACCGTAGCCTTAGTCAAGGTGGAGGGAATTATGAACAGCTCCAAATAGCAGTCAGTGTTGGCACAAAACCTTCAGGCTTCTGCTAGAAAGCTGAAGCTGAAGAGGAACTTTACCTTTCAGCACGGCAATGATCCAAAGAACACATTCAAATCAAAAGAATAGCTCCACCAGAAGAAGATTAAGGTTTTGGAATGGCCCAGCTAGAGTCCAGACCTCAATCTGATCAAACATCTGTAGGGTGATGTGAAGAGGGCTGTCCACAGGAGACGCCCTCACAATCTGACAGAAATAGAGAGTTTTTGCAAAGAAGAATGGGCAAATATTGCCACATCAAGATGTACCACGCTGATGGACTCCTACCCAAAAAGACTGAGTGCTGTAATGAAAGCCAAAGGTGTTGCAACAGAGTATTAGCTTAACCCTTATTCTGCTATGGTTTCATGAACAGATAGCACCCCCACTGTCTGTGTCGCAGTTCTGCGACTGTCATGTGACGTGACAGGAAACCATAATAAATCTCCAGTTGTAAGTATTCCACTTCACAAGGTGGCAGACACATATAACTTACTGTTCTTGCCTTGGAGGACTAATGGCCCTGTTTTACCATCCAAAAACCTCACTTCTGGACACCAGAGAACAGTTTGTAAACAACTGTTGATGTACTCGATCACAAGAGGGAGGAGGTATTTGATCCCAGATTTGCTAACTATGATTCAAAAAAGAGATTATTTAGCTTATGAAGGTAAATATCCACATTTTGTTATGACAGAGGGTGGCCAAAGCTGGTTGATTTGCACCTGCCATTGACCCCAGCGCCATGTGACTGGGCAGAACAATCGTACCGGTTTCATGTCGTCATATAACATAAATTGCGGTGGAAAAAAAGCAAAATCAAGGTGGGATAATCATAAGAGTTTCTGGATGTGGAAGAGAAAGCGAAAATGACCGGTAGAAGACAAAATAATGACATACAGGAAGTGAGCCGCCTGGCCAGCAGTAAGTGACGAATGTCTTTGTTTGTTTACATTGTACTGATTTTCTGGTTCATATACTTTGAAGATAAAGATAACAATAAACCTAAATCAAAAATGGTGAAAAAAAAATCAAAACCATTCTTTGTGTAAATATATCCAAAGTACACCTTTGACTGAAAGTTATGTAATTCGATATGGCTGCCATGGCATTATGCAGATTAGATTAAATTTACTCCCATCTCAAACTTTCAATCCTATTCTACATCTTTCTAATTGACAGTAAGCCATTATCTCTGACCACTTTCAAGTTAAAGCCTTGGAAATCTCTCACATCTAAATTGAATATTTTCTTGAAAAAACCTTGACCACTAGGGGCTGACGGCATAACGGAGCGCCATAGACAGTCAAACAGTTGAGGGTGTGCATATTTATGCAACCAGGTTATTGTAAGTTTCTCATTTTTCCACTTAAAAGATTTCAGTTTCCTTTTCAATTGGGTTGCCAAGGTTCTAGGTCACATTAATGGTGGAAAAAAGTTTTGAAATGATTTATCTTGGTCTTATTGTTTTACATCTCAAAAACCTGGCATTTGAACAGGGGTGTGTAGACTTTTTATATCCGCTGTACATCATCTGTGTAACGTGGGAACATACAGTGGGGAAAATAAGTACTGAACGTGTTGTGGGTGACCTAGACGTCACAGTCTCCACTCACAATGAAGGACTGTATGTTAATGGTGCATTGTGATAATGTGTATGTATTGTGGTGTGAGCCTCCAGGTTGCCTGTATGAAAATGGTGCTGAAGGATTGTATGGCAATGAGCCAACAGGCATTGTGATAATGTGTATTGTGATGTGAGCCTCCAGGTCGCAAGGCAAGGCATGTAACATATAAAAGAGAGATGCCCAGCGACCTGGTCTTTTTCTTGTTGAATTGAAGATCGAGAGAAATAAAGTCCACGCTGATCCAGCTCACTGCCTCGCCTGCCCATTTCTCCCTACACTGGTGACCTTTGACGTAAAATGGAATTCGAGGCAAACACCCCGGAGACGGCCCAGATTGGAAGCGCCAGCACTGCGTGCGCCATTTAGTCAGACTCCCAGACTTTTGTCTGCACAACCTGACGGCTTGGTTCCTCCACACTGAGGCCCAGTTCGCACTCCATGGAGTGACGGCGGATGACACCAAGTACTACTACGTGGTTGCAGCGCTGGACGGACGCACAACACAGCAGGTGGCAAGCCTGCTCCAACGGCCCCCAGCAAATATGACGCACTCAAGACAGCGCTGACCCAAAGCTACACACTCTTGGACTGCGAGAGAGCGAAAAAGCTCCTGACGCACTCCGAGTTGGGAGATGGGGCGGCGGTCGAATTAATGGAGAAAATGTTGGCGTTGAAGGGCACAGATGGCGAGCCGTTCCTGTTTGCCCACCTTTTCCTCCGGAAACTCCCGACAGTAGCCAGTGCGTTCTTCGCCAATTCACCGCTCTGGTGAATCTCAGAATTACCGGACGCTGGCACAAGAGGCGGACCCGATTATCCTGGCGACCAGAACCTTTGCGGTGAATGCAGTGGCGCTGGAACCCAGTGAGAAAGCCAGCGAGGGCAAGGAGCCATCAATGGTGGCCACCGCGGAGGCCAAGAAGCACCGGAGGGGCACGCTCTGCTTCTACCACCGCAGCTTCGGAGAAAACGCACGGCAAAGCATGCTACCGTGCCAGTTCAAGAGCTCGGGAAACACCAGGACAGGCAGTCAGTAGCAGCTGAGACAGCTGGTGACACAACCAAGTTGCTCTATGTGACGGGACGCTCGGGGAGATGGTTCCTCGTGGACTCCAGCTCCCAAAAGAGCCTCATCCTGCCGTCCTACACAGACTGGCTGGCGGAAAGTAGCGGTCCCGAGCTTGCAGCCGCAAACGGCTCAGACACTAAGACTTTTGGTGAGAGGACGCTGACCATATGTTTGCAAGGCCGTAAATACCAATGGTCCTTCGTTATAGCGGCATGTACCTCCCCCATTTTGGGTGCAGATTTCCTGTGTGCACACGGGGCTATTAGTCAATGCGGCTAACAGACGCCTGATTAATGCTATGTCTTTTGATTCTCTGCCCTGTACAGCTAGAGGAGCCGGTTCCACAACAATGGCCAATGTCACAGCTCCCGGGGGTAAGTTCCACACACTACTCACCCAGTTCCCAGCACTCACGGTCCTGATGTTTTCGGCGGCCATCACTAAGCACGAGGTAGAGCACTTTACCACCACCACGGGGCTGCCCATTTTTGCACAACCTCGGTGCCTGAAGGCAGCAAAACTGGCCAGTGTGTGGGAGGAGTTCGCCAACTTGGAAAGGTTGGGCATCATCAGGCGCTCAAACAGCCCATGGGCATCCCCGCTACATATGGTGCCGAAAGCTGAAGGATCATGGCGACCATGCCGCGATTTACACAGATTAAACAATGCCACAGTGCACGATCACTACCCAATCCCTCATATTCAGGATTTTTCCGCCCACCTCACCGGGGCACACATTTTTTCCAAGGTGGACCTGGTCCACGTGTACCACCAGGTCTCAGTGAGCGCAGAAGACATACCCAAAATGGCAGTAATAACCCCGTTCAGTCTTTTTGAGTTCCTACGCATGGCTTTCGGGTTAAAAGGTGCGGCGCAGACCTTCCAACGCATGATGGATACTGTGCTGCACAATCTGCCTTTTCTGTTTGTCTACCTGGACAACATCCTGGTGGCCAGCACATCCGAGGATGAACACGTAGCCCACCTCAGGACGGTCTTCCAGAAGTTGGAGGAGCACGGGCTGATCATCAACCCAGCGAAGTGCAAGTTCGGGGTTACAATAATCAACTTTTTGGGCCACCACATCTCACTAGAGGGTGCAATACCCCTGCCAGACAAAGTGCGCGCAGTGGTGGATTTTCCTTGGCCTCAGACAGTCAGGGCATTGTGGGAGTTTTTAGGGATGGTAAACATTTACAACCGTTTCCTCCCCCGCGCAGCCCAGCTCATGCAGCCGTTGTATGCTGCACTTAAGAAATGGAAACCGGCGGACAGCATCGACTGGATCCCCGAGCGGGAGCAGGCGTTTTCCGATGCCAAAACAGCCCTAGCGAACGCTGCACTTATGGCGCAACCGGACCCGAGGGCTAGACTAGCGCTCACTACTGACGCATCAGACGTGGCCATAGGGGCCGTTGTGGAGCAGTGCGTCACTGGTTCTTGGCAGCCGTTCAGTGCATTTGACAGAGAGTTACTGGCTCTCCACCTGACCATACGCCACTTCCAGTTCTGGCTGGAAGGGCGCAGCTTCACTGCATTTGTAGATCACAAGCCGCTAACATACGCTATGGCCAAGGTTTCAGATCCATGGTCGGTACGGCAGCAGAGACAGCTGGCCACTAGCTCGGAGTTTACGACTGACATTCAGCATGTGGCCGGTAAACTCAACGTGGTGGCAAACTGCCTCTTGTGCACATTAGTGGCCCCAGTCTACGTAGGGATAGATTACACAGCCATGGCTGCAGAGCAAGTTAACGACGTGGATGTTTGCGCGCTCCAGTCTGGACCAACACAGTTAAAAATGGAGAGCAGAGTACTGCAAGATGCCCCCCCCCCACTCTGTGACGTGTTCACAGGCCGCCCATGCCCGGTGGTTCCACGCGCTTGGCGCCGCCACGTTTTCGACTCGGTTCACTCCCCGGGAGTGCGCGCGTCAGTCAAAATGGTGGGAACAAAGTTTGTCTGGCCGTGCCTGCGTAAACAGGTGAAAGAGTGGGCTGCAGCCTGTGTAGCATGCCAACGAGCCAAGGTGCACAGGCACACAAAGGCCCCCATCGAGCCATTCCACGTCCCGGCTAAGAGGTTCAACCACGTTCACATGGACCTCGTGGGCCCCCCCCGCAATCGCAGGGGTTTATGCACCTCCTGACAATGGTGGACCACACCACGCACTGGCCCGAAGTAGTTCCGCTAGCTGCCATCACGTCTACGGAAGTCGCACATGCTTTTTTGGAAACGTGGATGGCACGCTTCGGCGCCCCTTCAGACATCACATCCGACAGGGGTCCGCAGTTCGTTTCCGGCCTCTGGTCCGCGATGGCCCGGAGCCTGGGCATCACCATTCACCGCACGACCGCGTACAACCCCCAGGCCAACAGGTTATCTAAACGTTTCCATAGGTCGCTTAAAGCAGTGCTCAGAACCTCGCTTACGGACGCAAAATTGGTGGAACAATTTCCGTGGGTTCTGTTAGGGTTGCGTTCCGCACCGAAGGAGAATTTGGTGGCCTCCCCAGAAGAACTTGTTTTTTCCCAGCCGCTGCGGCTCCCTGGTGAATTTTTGCCTCACAACCCCACGCTGAACACCATCCGGTGGCTAAAGGACGGTGGCTAAACTGTCATCTCTGCTGGAGTCCGAGTTCCACCCTATGCAGGACATACTGAATGCACTGAGGAGCTCATTTAGCAGCAGACTACATCATCCCAGGTGCACAACCGAGAGGTTTCGCAGGTCCTTCCTACCAACGGCTGTCAGACTGTACAACCTAAGCAGGGCTGCTCGCAGAAATAGCAAAAAGTCGTAACAAACGAATAGTTTTTTGAATGCAAAAGATGCAATAGACTTACACAATGGTCCCCTCTGGCATACAACTAGGAAAATACCAGTCGCTATGGAGGGTGAGAATATGTATGGGCACATAATCATACCATGTAGGATAACTAAGTAGACGGTTGTGCTGTTTCATCCCATCTAGCAACAATGCTCTGCACTGTGTGTGTTTATATATTTACATATTTATTCCATCTAGCTACAATGCTCCGCACTGGGTGTTTATATATCTACATATTATTCCATCTAGCTACATTGCTCCGTACTGTGTGTTTATATATTTACATATTTATTCCACCTAGCTGCAATGCTCCGTACTGTGGGTGTTTATATATCTACATATTTATTCCATCCAGCTACAATGCTCTGCACTGTGTGTCTCTGTGTGTATATATATATATATATATATATATATATATATATATATATACCGGCCACTTTACTTTACTTTACTACCGGCCACTTTATTAGGTACACCATGCTAGTAACGGGTTGGACCCCCTTTTGCCTTCAGAACTGCCTCAATTCTTCGTGGCATAGATTCAACAAGGTGCTGGAAGCATTCCTCAGAGACTTTGGTCCATATTGACATGATGGCATCACACAGTTGGCGCAGATTTGTCGGCTGCACATCCATGATGCGAATCTCCCGTTCCACCACATCCCAAAGATGCTCTATTGGATTGAGATCTGGTGACTGTGGAGGCCATTTGAGTACAGTGAACTCATTGTCATGTTCAAGAAACCAGTCTGAGATGATTCCAGCTTTATGACATGGCGCATTATCCTGCTGAAAGTAGCCATCAGAAGTTGGGTACATTGTGGTCATAAAGGGATGGACATGGTCAGCAACAATACTCAGGTATGCTGTAGCGTTGCAACGATGCTCAATTGGTACCAAGGGGCCCAAAGAGTGCCAAGAAAATATTCCCCACACCATTACACCACCACCACCAGCCTGAACCATTGATACAAGGCAGGATGGATCCATGCTTTCATGTTGTTGACGCCAAATTCTGACCCTACCATCCGAATGTCGCAGCAGAAATCGAGACTCATCAGACCAGGCAACGTTTTTCCAATCTTCTATTGTCCAATTTCGATGAGCTTGTGCAAATTGTAGCCTCAGTTTCCTGTTCTTAGCTGAAAGGAGTGGCACCCGGCGTGGTCTTCTGCTGCTGTAGCCCATCTGCCTCAAAGTTCGACGTACTGTGCGTTCAGAGATGCTCTTCTGCCTACCTTGGTTGTAACGGGTGGTTATTTGAGTCACTGTTGCCTTTCTATCAGCTCGAACCAGTCTGGCCATTCTCCTCTGACCTCTGGCATCAACAAGGCATTTCCGCCCACAGAACTGCCGCTCACTGGATATTTTTTCTTTTTCGGACCATTCTCTGTAAACCCTAGAGATGGTTGTGCGTGAAAATCCCAGTAGATCAGCAGTTTCTGAAATACTCAGACCAGCCCTTCTGGCACCAACAACCATGCCACGTTCAAAGTCACTCAAATCACCTTTCTTCCCCATACTGATGCTCGGTTTGAACTGCAGGAGATTGTCTTGACCATGTCCACATGCCTAAATGCACTGAGTTGCCGCCATGTGATTGGCTGATTAGAAATTAAGTGTTAACGAGCAGTTGGACAGGTGTACCTAATAAAGTGGCCGGTGAGTGTATGTACATGTACATATGTATATTAGCTGCTCTTGCTTGCTTGCTTTTTTTCTTGCCTTCTGAATGTTGCTCTGAGTGTTGCTATCCCTGTGCTGTTGCAATTCTGGAATTTCCCCGTTTTGGGACTAATAAAGGCTTATCTTATCTTATCTTATCTTATCCCATCCCTGCCTTCACTATGTACAGCACAGGAAGGGACGGTACCGTGCCCGGCCCACCACTGTTTTCCCCGCATTTTCATCCCAAGGACTTTGAAGGATGCGTTGTTCGTGTTTGTCAGGCACGATGCCCACTGGACCCCATTGTGCCAGCCTTACGATGGCTCGTTCAGAGTGTAGGAACCTGGGGCTAAACATTTCGAGTAAGACCTGGGGGTGACGCAGAGAAACAGCCTGCATAGACAAACTTAAGCCAGCGTTTGTATTAGCAGACGAGCAGGGGGTGTTGGCCTGGGCTCCTCGGCGCAGACGACCCCCACTAAGAGCTCCCCAGGTAAATGACTCATCAGCTCAGGCACAAGGGCATGATGTAGATGTGTTTCCCCCCCTCCCTAATGTCTCCCCACAGATGGATGCACCTCCAGGAGCGCCCCTCCGGCACAGCAGTGCCTCAGAGCTGGGGACCCCCCGTTACAGCCGCTACGGACGTCGGCTAAAGCTCACAGGACATGAGGGTTAAGGTCTTCTGAGTGCTCCGAGGTGTCGGGTGTGGGGGACCTAGACGCCACAGTTTCCACTGACACTGAAGGACTGTATGTTATATGTATACTGTATGTTGTATGTTAACAGTGCATTGCGATAATGTGTATTGTGATGTGAGCCTCCAGGTCGCTAGGCAAGGCATGTAACATATAAAAGAGAGATGCCCAGCAACCTAGTCTTATTCTTGTTGACTTGAGGATAGAGAGAATTAAAGCCCACGCTGATCCAGCTCACTGCCTCACCTGCACATTTCTCTCTACAGTGTCAACATTTTTCTCATTAAACATATTTCTGATGGAGCCACTTACCTCAGATCAGTAACAACCCAAGTAATCCATACATACAAAGAAATCAAGGCAACTGTGTTCATAAAACAAGTTATATTTAATAAGATAAGATAAGATAAGATGAGCCTTTATTAGTCCCACAATGGGGAAATTCCAGGATTGCAACAGCACAGGGATAGCAACACTCAGAGCAACGATCAGAAGGCAAAAAAAAAAAAAACAAGTGCAGCGAGTACACATATGTACATATAAACAAATATATAGACACACGGTGCGGAGCATTGTAGCCAGATGGAATAAATATATAGATATATAAGCACACACAGCGAGGAGCATTGTCGCTAGATGGAATAAATATATAAACACACACAGTGCGGAGCATTGTAGCTAGATGGAATGAAACAGCATAACAGTCTACTTAATTATCCTACATGGTATGATTATGCACCCATACATATTGTCACCCTCCGTAGCTACCTGTATTTTCCTAGTTGTATACCGGAGCGGACCATTGTGTAAGTCTATTGCATCTTTTGCATTCAATACTATTAGGTTGTCACGTCTTTTTGCTATCTCTGCGAGCAGTCCTGCTTAGGTTATACAGTCTGACAGCCATTGGTAGGAAAGACCTGTGAAACCTCTCGGTTGTGCACCTAGGATGATGTAGTCTGCTGCTAAGTGAGCTCCTCAGTGCGTTCAGTATGTCCTGCATAGGGTGGAACTCGGACTCCAACAGAGATGACAGTTTAGCCACCATCCTTCTCTCTCCCATTTCCTCCACTGGGTCAAGGCGCTGCCCCAGGACAGAGCTAGCTTTCTTGATCAGCTTGTTCAGTCTCTTCCTATCGGCTGCTGTAATGCCACTGCCCCAGCAGACCACTCCAAAAGTGATGGCTGATGCCACCACCGTGTCGTACAATGTCTTCAGGAGTGCCCCTTGTACACCAAAAGACCAGAGTCTCCTCAGTAGGAACAGCCTGCGCTGTCCCTTCTTGTAGAGTGCGTCAGTATTGTGTGACCCGTCTAGTTTATTGTTCAGATGAACACCCAGGTACTTTTAGGATGTCACCATCTCAATGTCTGTTCCCTGGATGTTTAAAGTGGAATGACACAGGGGGCAGCGCGGTGGTGGAGTGGTTAGCACTGCGGCAGCACAGCAACTCACCCTTGGCCGGGGGATCCTGGGTTCAATCCCAGCCCCCGACCAACAGTGATTTGTGTGGAATTTGCATGTTCTCCCCGTGTCTGCGTGGGTTTACTCCGGGATTTCTCCGGTTTCCTCCCACGTGCCAAAAACATGCAAGTTAGGGTTAATTGGCATCAAACTGGGGATTCTAAGTTGTCCTTAGGTGTGACTGAGAGTGAATGGTTGTCTGTCTCTCTGTGTTGGCCCTGTGATGGACTGGCGATCTGTCCAGGGTGGACCCTGACTCTCGCCCAAGGATGCTGGGATGGGTTCCAGCCCCCCCCACGACCCACAAAGGATTAAGCGGAAGAAGATGGATGAATGGATGGAATGACACAGGAAATTCAACACGCTTGGTGACATTCATTTAATATTTAGAAGAAAACCGGAGTGGTGGCTCAGTTGGTAGAGCATCCGCCCCACACTCGAGAGGCAGGGGTTCAAATCCTGGCCGGGTCATGCCGAAGACCATATAAAAGCAGAACTTCCTGCCATCCAGCTTGGTGCTCAGCAATAATGGAATGGAGGAGGGTCCATCTCCTCCAATCAGCCCTCTGATTCTACATATGGGTGTGTGTGATTAACACTGTAGACAGGAAAAACACAATTTCGTTCTACTGTACATGATTGGTTGTATGGTTGAATGACAATAAAGGGTGATTTAATTTAAAAGCCTTTGTTGGTAATAACAGCTTCCAGATGCCCCCTGTATGGAGAAACTCGGTGCAGGCATTGCTCAGGAGTGATTTTAGCCCATTCTTCCACACAAACTGTCTTCAAATCTTGAAAGTTCCATGGGTGTCTTCTTTGAACTCTGATCTTCTATTCACCAGATCAGAGTTCTTCAGAACTCATTGGTTCGATTCCCGCTCTGTCTGCTGTCCACTTGTCGAAGTGTCCTTGAGCAAGACATTGAACCCCCAGTTGCTCCTGGTGGCCTGGTTAGCGCCTGTGTTCATGACAGCTCTGCCGCCATCAGTGTGTGAATGTGTGTGTGAATGGGTGGACTGCAGGATATGTAAAGCACTTTGGTCATCCTAGATGAGAAGAAAAGCGCTATATACTGTATGTATGGATTACTTGGGTTGTTTCTGATATCTGGTGAAAATCTCAGGTCAATGGCTCCATCAAATATATTTAATGAGAAAAGTGTTCACGTGTTTAATATTTATTTTCCCCGCTGTATATTGACCGGTAAACCATAATGAACACAAAAATTTCTTCACTATAACAAAATACCCAAATCAAACCCTGGCCATGGATGTAGAGGAGCAAATTTTATGTGCATACCCTTTACCCAAGTTTGTCCACCCATACAAAACACAAGATTACATGAACGAAAAAGTTACATACCTTAATGAGCCGATTGATGGCAAAGCCTCTAAGAGGGAACGACATAGGGTCTGACAGGCAGGAGCCTGCTTGTCCCAGTAAAGACAGACACCAACATTTCTTGTCATCTTCTGTATGACTTTCACAGCTCTTTCAAAAAGCCGTCTTTCACCCTCAACTGGAAGATGCATCTGATTTTCACCAAGGTCAAGTAAAATGGCAAAGCTGATCTCTCCTTTACTGAGAAGGAATGTCTTCCACAACTGAAGAGGGTCACACCTACAAATTCAAGAAGAAATCATTAACTTATTATATAACAAATTGGAATTTGCATTATACACTTCAGTTTAACAATGGAACACATGTATATTCATACCACTGGACATTTTTAAGGCATCCAAACAGTTGTCTCATTCCATGTTCTGATATATTAGCATCCTCAAGGTTCAGACATATTTTCCTTTCCTTTGATTGTTTGACCACATAGGCCACAGCACAAGTAGGGAAAAGATCAAGATCCTCTCCACTGAGGTCAAGATTGAAGTTCAGCTTGTTCAGAAGATTGATGCATGCTTCAGGACACTGGGACTCATACAGACACTGGCATAAGAACAGTAGATCAACACTGGGGCCACTGTCTTCACAATCAGACACATCTTTCTGACAAAGAAATGTGTCTATCAGCTGACTGAAGAACCACCTGGATATATTCTTGAGATCTGCCACTGGAATCAGATGTTCCATCAGACTAGGGCTCTTTTCACTCAACAATCGACACATAAAAGGGATCAGATGTTTCAGGTGTTGATTCTCCACAGTGAGACACTGTTGAAAAACCTTCCTGATTTCATCAGGATTCTTCAGGAGCCAAACTGCTGCAAAAAACTCCTGAACTGTGTAATGAAGAAATGTGCATTCAACAGTTACTCCAGTGGGTGCTACGTCGAAGAAAAGTCGTTTGAGGAAGGACAAAATGCATCTGTCTTCACATTTGAGTTTATCCAGGTTGACAGTTTTTTTTTGAGTTGCTTTGTAAGAAACTTCAGCCAGAGACAGAATGTCTTTACTCTTGGTGATGATCAAAGTATTTAAGTCTTCCATCTTTGTTCCACTGTTTATCTGCAGGCAATAACGAACAACACTGATGTATGTTTCAGTTACTGTACATGGCTGTGGAGACTCTTGTGAGAAGCAAACAGCTACCATGAGTGCTTGCATGGGGATGTGACAAAGACTAAACAACTCCAAGTTATCCGGAATCTTCTGTTCCTCACCAAGTGTTGCAGATAAATATGTTTTTATAGTGTGCTCACTAAATCCTTTCACCTCAACTCTGTAAAAGTCTTCAGGAAAGAATTCTTCATCCTCATCCTCTGGTCTGCATGTTATGATGACTTTTGCAAAGGGTAACATTTGTTTTTTTATAAGTTTCTCCACCACATGCAAAGAGGAGAGATCACTTACTCCATCAAAAATGAATGTAACATTTTCTGGGTACGTCTGTATCATGTCCTTTATGTCTTCATCTCGTTCGCAGAACCCACAAAGATCCTCCCAGCTCCTGGCTTCCATGATCTGGGATGTGTCCCTCATGTCAAAGTAAAACATGTAATCTAACTCACTACTGGCTCTTTCTGCCCATAGTCTCAACAGTTCATGAACCAGAGCAGTCTTCCCAATTCCAGGTTTCCCAACTAAGAGTATGTTATTATCCGTTTTCAGGAGATCACTGGGAGAAAGATCTGATTTCTCCTCAGGGATGTATGTTTTGAGCTTTTTACGGCGAGGCATTTTACTTTTTTTCCTCTTCAATTTCTTTATTTTAGATCGACTATCACGTTCTTCAGCATGTTCTAATACAAGTGGAGTATACGACAGGTCAGGCTTCTTGTTTCCTTTAAACAGATTTTGACTTTTCTTCCAAAACTCATTTGACTTGTCTTGAGCTTGTGATTTTAACTTTTTCTGATATGTGTAGCATGGTTTTGGGCCTGAAAAATGAAGAAACAAATGTTAGATGAATTAACTCCAGTTTCATAATAATCAGTGCATTTCATAGGATAATTATGTAAAATAAACATATAAATATTCCTAATTACCTTTTAAGTACGGAACATCCATTTGTGTATCCTCCTCTATGAAGAAGCAGCTGGCCCAGTTGTACTGGTCAAACTCTGAAGTTTTGTTCATTCTCTGAAGATGGGAAGACCTCCCTGATGTCGACTTCCTCATCACATGAAGAATATTGAGAAACCTGGAGCAGGCTGTGTTCCCCTTGTTGATCAATGAATCCACTAAGTTTCTAGTTTTATCATAGTCATCACGCTCTGCCTTTATTTTGCTGACCTCCTCACCAGTGAGAACTCCCTGCTGATACAAGTCCTCTACAATCAAAGGGAGATCATTCAACTCTCTCACAAGGGTGACTCTGGCATTCCTCACATACTCTACAGCAGACTGTTGTGTAGAAGCCATGGTTCCTGACTTCTGTATCTCCTGTACACAGACTGGAATTTACTGATCTGGAAAAGAAGAATTTAAACATTCTGAAATCAAAATCACATTTCAATGATGCATTATGTACTAAATGAACTATAAATGAAGAATTATTACAGCCTAACATCAACTGTAACAAAGTTTGCTGTTCCCCACTGTCCAGCAGTGCAGATTCACATCCCTGTAATGAAGTGTTCAACTTGCAGGTCATGGGCCATTCAATTCAACTTTATTTATATAGCACCATTTCACAACAAGTCATAGTACTCAGAGCACTTTCAGCTGTACGGGAAAACCCCACAATTGCAGAAAGATGCCAGAAATCAGGTGATCCCCTGTGAGCAAGCACTTGACGAATGCTCAGCCTCCCATTGTACTTTTGGAGATTCTAGGTATTACAAGTAATCCTGCGTTTTGGAAGTGTAGTGATCTGTTAGGATGATAAGGTAGTATCAGATCTTTTAAATAAAAAGGGGTCTGATTATTTAGACCTTTGTAAGTGAGGAGAAGGATTTTAAACTTGATTCTAAATTCTATGGGAAGCCAATGAAGGGAGGCCAGAACCAGAAAGATGTGATCTCTCTTTCTAGTACCTGTTAAAACTCTAGCTGCAGCATTTTGGATCAGTTGAAGACTTTTAAAGCTGTTTTAGGACAGCCTGACAATAAAGAGTTACAATAATCTAATTTAGAGCTAACAAAAGTGCAGATTAGTTTCTCAGCATCATTCTGAGATATCCATCCATCTTCATCCATCTTCTTCTGCTTAATCCTTTTCAGGTCGCGGGGGGGCTGGAGCCTGTCCCAGCATCTTTGGGCGAGAGGCAGGGTACACCCTGGACAGATCGCCAGTCCATCGCAGGGCCAACACAGAGAGACAGACAACCATTCACTCTCACAATCACACCTAAGGACAATTTAGAATCCCCAGTTTGATGCCAATTAGCCTAACTTGCATGTTTTTGGCATGTGGGAGGAAACTGGAGAAATCCCGGAGTAAACCCATGCAGACACGGGGAGAACATGCAAACTCCACACAGATCACTGTTGGTCGGGGGCTGGGATCGAACCCAGGATCCCCCGGCCAAGGGTGAGTTGCTGTGCTGCCGCAGTGCTAAACCACTCCACCACCGCACTGCCACATTCTGAGATAAGCTGCTCCTAAACTTGGCAATATTATACATACGATAGAAGGCAGTCTTAGAAACAAGTTTAATATGTGAATTGAAGAACAGCTCTTGATCAAAAATAATGCCAAGGTTCCTCACAAAACTATTAACAGAAAGAGTAACCTCCTCCAAACTAAGGGTTCAATTTGGTAAAGTGTTTCTAAGGTTTTTTGGACCAACTAGAATGACTTCAATCTTATCTGAATTTAACAGAAAGAAATTACAAGTCATCCAAGCTCTGATTTCCTAAAGACAACCCTCTAATTTGGCTAACTGATTACTGTCATCTGACTTCATTGACAAATATAATTGTGTGTCATCTGCATCACAATGAAAATGTATGTAGTGCTTTTTCAATAATATTGCCCAGAGGAAGCATATATACAGTAAACCATAAAGAAGAGGGCCTAGTGTAACGGATGCCAACTAGCACTGTTCAGCGTAGAACGTTAGTAAACCTCCCTCCCGAAAGCCTCATACAGTATCGGTAGCGCTGAGCTATCGGTCGGACCTTTAGCTCAGCGCGATCGTGCTGTGTCTCCCATGCTCGAACTGTGTAGTTGACTGGTAGGTCGCGGGTTCGTGTCCCGAGTGGGCGAACTGCGCAGGATGATCCCAGTCACACTAGCACAGATCCATGTGGAACTCCGTGGTTGAGCTTTGAGTTAGAAGAAAACTCCTTACCGACATGAACAAACTGGAACCTATCAGATAAATAAAATTTAAACCACTGCAAAGAAGTTCCATTAAGTCCAATAAGGTGTTGTAATCTATCATGGAAAAGAAGGGCACAAGAAGGGGATGAGCAGACTCTACTTCCTGAGGAAGCTGAGATCCTTCAACATGTGTAGCAGGATGTTGGAGCTTTTCTACCAGACCGCTCTCGCCAGCGCCATCTTCTTCGCTGCCGTCTGTTGGGGTAGCAGTATCAGGGCCAGCGACACCAACAGACTTGACAAGATAATCAAGAGGGCTGTCTCTGGAATTGGTGTCAGACCGGAGACTTTTGAGACAGTGGTGGAGAGGAGAACACTAAATAAACTGCAATCCATCATGGACAATCCTGATCACCCCCTCAACCACACACTGGACAGACAGCGGAGCACTTTCTCCAGTAGACTACTCCAGCTTCGCCGTCAAACGGCCAGGTACAGGAAATCTTTCCTGCTGCATGCCATTTCACTGTACAATAACTCACTATGATGTTGTATTCTGGTCATAACTATGCTGCCACACTGTACCTTACAGTTCAATTGGTACCTCACATTTCACTCTGCTCCTGATAGTCCTTCATTGTGCAGTGGGATGATTCATGTGTTCATATGTGTCATCATATATTAAGCTATGATGTATATAGGTTTTATAGTTGTGTTAGTTTTACTTTCCTTGGGTAATCCCTTTGTCTGTCATGCGTGTGTTTCTGTCGTTTGGTTGTCTACTGTCAGCTGCTGTTACACGGTAATTTCCCAGTTTAGGACCAATAAAGTACATCTGTCTAACTATTATGAGTGATCGTATCAAAAGCTGCACTAAGGTCTCAAAGGACAAGTACAGAAACAAGTCCACAAACAGATGCGAAAAGGAGATCTTTAGTGACCTTCACTAAAGCTGTTTCAGTACTATGACGAATTCTAAACCTTGATTAAAACTCTTCAAATAAACCAAACCATGCAAACAATGGCAAAATAGTTGTAAGCATTTGCAAATGGTTGTAGCGTGCCCCTAAAGTTCTTTTTGGATCATCAAGTAATGAACCCTAAGAACTGCAAAGAACCTTTACAAACCCACAATGGCCAGGAAAAATCTGAATGCCGGGAAGAGGGTTTGTGCTCACCCTTTTTATAGAGTTTAATCCAAGATTCGCCGGGTATTTTACCTGGAGTTGGCTAAAGGTCCCAAATATTCCTAAAAAATGGGAAACGAGTGGCAAATAATTGCTAATCATAGCAAACACTGTTGCAGACTGACTGATGTTCCTGCAGCTCAGTGGGGAGGGAAAAGACTACCCCCCCCCCGACACACACACATACACATACAAAGACCAGCACAACAAAAAAAAACAACAACTTGGGCGGCCTAAGTACAAAATTTACCAACTAACACAGTTTTTAAAAAACAGCAACATTTACATTAATCAAAGTATTGTAACGTCGGGGCTGTGTTAAGGGGGCGGGGATTATCCCGGCATACTTTGGCCACAGAGGATTCAAAGGGTGTTATTATTCGTGTGTTCTAAGTGTTATTGCTGTGTCATTATGGCTGCGTTATAATGACACAGCAGTGTTATAAGAAGAGTCAGAGCATTGACTGATCATGCATTTCTGTCACCCTTAGTGAGACGGGGGTCTGTGTGAATGACCTCCCCTCCTGTCTGTGTTGAGGAGGTGTGTATAAATAAAGCCCGTTCTCGTCACAGTCATCTCTCCTTCCTTGTGTGAACCCTCACAACGTCACACTGGTGTCAGAAGAGGGATAATGGAGCTGATGGAAGCCAGGATTAGAGCAAAGATTCAGCAGCTAGAGCGGTTCATCGCTCAGCTGGGGATGGACGACAGAGCTGGAACACCGACCCCCGGAGTTGCTCGCCAGGATGAATGGAGCAGCGGAACCGACGGGACCAGCGTACCAGAGCAGATTAGCCCTGCTCCCCGCCCTTTTCAGGGCAGGACGGGCCGGGGATTCCACTGCAGCTAGCAGCGGCGATCAACCAAGAGGCGACCGTCCCACCCATCCGGCAGCGGGCCAAACTTCTCCACTTTAACGGTGAAATCCTGCTGGATGACTACCTGATCCAGGTCAAGCTGGCTGCTGCGTTGAACGGCTGGCCACCCAAAGAGACTGGCGTGAAGGTCGCGCTAGCCCTGGAGGGAAGGGCTCTCCACACACTGTCCGATCTCCGGCCTGAGGAACGTTGCAGCTGGTCAGCGCTACAAAGAGCGCTTCAGAGGCAGTTTGGGAGAGCGGCCAACACTGAGCACAGCGAGGAACAGCTGGCCAACCGCCGGCGAGGCAGCCAAGAGAGCCTGGGAGCCTACGCAACGGACATATGGCTGCTGATACGGTGTAGCTACCCAGATTTCGAGCCGGGGTAGTGGAGAAGCTCGCCCTCTGGAACTTCATCCGGGGGCTCTGCCCAGCACAGCTCCAGAGCCACATCTGGATTCATGTCACAAGCAGCTGGGAGACGGCTGTGGCAGAAGCAGAGTGGGTGGAACCACTAATGGATTGTGCAGCTGATGCATCGGCACTGAGGCAGAGAGCCTTCCAGGCCATGGCTGAGAGCGAGGAGGAGGAGGTGTGCCGGACCACAGCGGCACAGCCACGGAGAAGATGGCCACAGCGGCGCGAGGAAGGGTGCTTCCACTGCAGGGAGCCAGGACACATCGAGCAGTACTGCCCGGCACCCACCGCAAGACAAACCGGCCCCTCGTCAACGTTAAACTAGAGCGAAGTGGCATGGACAGGGATCTGCCGCCTCCCACAGCCATTTTCCCCGATGAACTGTCACCACATGTGGGTCGAATTAGACACTCGCCAGGGATGTACCTACAGTGCAGCCTGGACAACATGCCGATCCAGGCCCTGAACAACACCGGTTCTACCATCTCCCTGGTCTGTCCCGGAGTGCTGCCAGATACGGACGAGGCAGAACCGCAGGGGTGGGAACCCACCGGGTGCTGCGTCACCACAGCCATCGGTGAACGTGCCAGACTGGGAGGGCTGCGAGTTCTTGTGATGGGGGTGGCCGGCCAGAACACAAACCACCCGTTCTGGCTGGCTGACATCCAAGACTACTGCATTATTGGACTCGATCTGCTCGCAGCATGGAGCGCAAAAATTGGCACGCCAGAGCGTCCCTCCTGTTGGGGGCTCGGACCATCACGCTCTGCAGCGGGGCCCAGAGGAGGAACCCGGAGGCCTGCATGATCGAGGGGCCGCCAGGGCAAACTGAACCGGGTGGATCACCGCAAGAAGAGAACACAACGGCGCCACCAGCAGAAGCAGAGGGAGCACGATCACCGATAGAGACAGCAAGGGGGACGGCCACAGTGGAGCAGGTCAATGTGTCAGCAGAAATGCAGCAGGCGGTCAAGGAATTGTCCCAGCAGAGCTGCAGTGGACTGGAATCGGGACAGAGATGCCAGCTGCGGGAGCTGTTGGACTGCTACATGGACGTCTTCGCTGCCAAGGATGAGGAGTGCACCCGAACCAGCTTGGTGCAGCACGGGATTGACACCGGTGAGACCAGGCCGATCTGGCTCTGCCCCCACCATCTGCCTTTTTCAAGGCGGGCGGCAGCAGAACAAATAATACGGGAAATGCTGGAGACAGACATTATTGAGCCTTCTAGCAGCCCCTTGGCGGTGCTGGTGGTGCTGGTTTAGGAAGAAGGACGGTTCGTGGCAGTTCTGTGTGGATTACCGGTGCCTTCCGGTGTACTTCCGCCCTTCAAAGAGAGCAGACGCTTTTCTTCCCAGCTCCAGCTCCGCTCCTTATCTCTCTCCTTCCCTAACTGACTGGATCCCAGCTTGCTATCGTCTGTCTGCGTGTCGTTACTGCTGATTATCGAACGAAATTATGGATTTAATAAGCTGGGCTTTGAACGCAATTGACACTGTTTTTTCAACGAGAAAATCTGGCCCGGGGGAGCCGATCTGCCCCGCGGGAACAGCTGCCGCGGGTTATTTGAAGGACACAAGCAATTGGAAACTCTTGTGCCTGTGTGATCTCTCTATCGAAGATATTGAAGATTTATACCTTTTCGGAGCAATGGTCATCGGAATTCTACTGATTGGATCTGGGATTGTTCTGGTGTACCGCAAATTGAAGAAGATGGATAGAGCCTTTCAAAAAGCGGACCCGGCGAGGGTCACTCATCAAATTGACCAACTGGGCAGGACTCTGACAGCGGCTAATGGAGAACTGTACAGGAAGATGGATTACATCACAATCACGGTGAGAGCCGTCCATGAATCGATTTCAACGCCTGGCCATGAAGGATTGGAGCACTGAATCTGTAAGAGAATAGAAAGGTTTTTTTTCTCTGAAGTCAGTGCTATTCAACCTGTTTCTTTCGGCGCCCCTCAGCACTCAGTCCTCCAGATAATCTACAGTATTTTTTGTTTTCATAACACTGGCGGGCAGCATTTGACTCTCAAGTACAGCTGTCTGGCAAACCACTCCATCTGCCGTGCTCAAGGACATGTGCCCTCTGCTTCAGACTGTAGTCATAACATCTGCTGCGGGAAGAGACTTTTGTTGTCCTTCAACTGATTGCCACTGATTGCACTCAACTCACTCACACACATACACTGATACACTACACTGACTTGAAGATATTCATCCACTGCTCTCTCTGTGTCATTGTGTGGATTCTATTGTCTGCTAATTGTGCATTGAGAGTTTTTTTCTTGTAATCATAATATCGATCATATTTGAACTATATTCTGATAAACAATACTTTTTTCTCTCTCCTATTGTGTTTACCTCCCCCTGTTTCTCCCCCATTGCTTCCTGTTCCCCTCCTGTTGACAGGCGCCTCCATGGCCGCCGCGTCATTGATAATGTCATTCATGATGTTCTCAGTGTCAAGTCAAATCCCTCGTATATTTACCTGTTTTACTTGTAAATGTGCTTGGCAATAAATCTTTTTCTGTTTCTGAATGACGTCACCCGCAAGGATTTCTACCCCCTGCCCCGCATCGATGACGCGCTGGATTACATCGCCCGTTCCAGCTGGTTCAGCTCGCTGGACCTCTGCAGCGGCTATTGGTAGGTAGAGCTGTCACCTGAGGCCCGCCAAAAAACAGCCTTCTCCACCAGGCAGGGACTGTATCAGTTCAAGGTGATGCCGTTTGGACTTTGCAATGCCCCGGCCACCTTTGAGCGAGTGTTGGTTCACGTGCCCAGGAGCCGCTGTATTGTTTATCTGGATGACCTGCTGGTTCACGCAGCTGATTTTGACGGTGCCCCGTCCAACCTCCGGGAAGTATTGGATGCCATCCGACAAGCCGGGCCTGCGGCTACACCCGCAGAAATGCCACCTATTTCGGCGGGAGACCACCTTCCTGGGCCACATCGTCAGTGCAGCGAGAGTCGCCACCGATCCAGAGGAATTGGTAGCGGTGAAAAACTGGCCAGTGCTGCGGGACGTGGGAGAGCTACGGAGTTTTCTCAGACTGGCCTCCTATTATAGGAGATTTGTGAAAGACTTCGCCACCATTGCCAGCCCGCTGCATCAGCTGCACAGAAGGGCCGTGCGTTTCAGTGGAGTGAGAACTGTGCTGCTGCTTTTTCCCAGCTTCGCTTAGCGTTCATCGGAGCCCCCATCCTGCAGTATCCCAACCCAAATTGCCCTTTCATCATGCACACGGAGGCCAGCAACCAGGGCATCGGGGCGGTGTTATCCCAGGAGGGAGAACACAGAGAGCAGGCAGTTGCTTTTTTTTCAGCCGCACTCTCAGCAGAGCCGAAAGGAATTATTGCATTACTTGCAGAGAGCTGTTGTCTGCCATCCAGGGGCTTCGCCATTTTCGCCCGTATGTGTACGGGGGAGGATCCAGCTCAGGACGGATCATGCTTCCCTGACCTGGCTGCTGAACTTTAAAGAGCCGGATGGACAGTTGGCGAGATGGCTGGAGGCACTGCAGGATTATGATTTTCTGATTGTGCATCGGGTAGGCCGCCTCCATGCCAACGCTGATGTGCTGTCTTGGCGTCCCTGACTGCGGAGGACTGTCGGCACTGCCAGCGGGCAGAGGATCAAGACCAAGCCGTCCCACGGGCTGCTGCTCTTCGGACCGCTATGAGCAGGAAAAACACAGCGGCTCACAGCTCCTCCTCGGACAATCAGGCAGCTCTCCCCAGCGATGACGTCACAGAGGCCCTTGGCGCGCAGCAGCTGCAGAGCAAGCAGGACAGAGATCCAGTCATTTCCCAGGTTTGGCAGATGCTGGACGCGGGCCAGCAACCCGCCTGGGAGGCTGTGTCTGCGCTGGACCCAGAGAACAAGGCCTTACACTCCCAGTGGGCCAATCTCCACTGTCACGAGGCTGTTTTGTATCGGCAGTAGCAGACTCCAACTGGGCAGCATCACATCTGGCAGCTGCTGGTTCCCCGGTGGCTCCGGCCCAACGTGCTCCAGCTGGTCCACGGGGCAGTCGGGGCGGGCCACTTCGGGGTGATGAAGACTCTGCAGCGTCTTCGAGCCCGGTTCTACTGGCCCGGATGTCACCAGCATGTAGAGCTCCACGTCCATTGATGCGACACCTGCACGGCTCAGAAGGGGTCGACTCAGCGATGCCATGCCCCCTTGTAACAGTACCGGGTGGGAGCACCGATGGAGCGGGTAGGAGAGGACATTCTGGGCCCTTTCCCAACCACGGACCAGGGGAACCGCTACGTGGTGGTCGCATTGGATTATTTCACCAAATGGCCAGAGGTGTATGCGGTCCCTGATCAGAGCGCCGCCACCACAGCATCAAAACTGGTGGACGAGATGTTCTGTCGGTTTGGTGCAATGGAGGAGCTGCACAGCGATCAGGGTCGGAACTTTGAGGCAGAGGTTTTCGGGGAGATCTGCAAGCGGCTGGGCATCCAAAAGAGCCGGACTACCCCGCTGCATCCACACAATGACGGCCTGGTCGAACGGTTCAACCGGACCCTCACCACCCAGCTCGCTGTCCTAGTGGACCAGCGACAGTGAGACTGGAATCTGCATCTGCTCTTTGTTCTGTGTGCGTACCGGACGGCAGCACAGGAATCCACCCGGTGCACTCCTGGAGTGCTGATGTTTGGACGTGAGCTGCGCACACTGGTGGATTTGGTATTTGGCCCCCCTCCGGAGCCGGAGGTGGAGGGCAAACCGGGGTTGGATTATTTGTTTTGCTTGAACGAACGTCTCCACACGGTGCACGGACTGGCTCGGGAGGCCCTGGTGGCGGTGGGGAGCCAGCAGAAGCGGCCATATGACTCCAGCTGCCAGGGGAGGGACTTTGCACCAGGAGATCGAGTCTGGGTTTTCTGCCCGGAGCGAAAAAAGGGACTGTCACCAAAACTACTGAGCCATTGGTCGGGACCGTGTGAGGTCCTACAGCGACTGCCGGATGTGGTGTACAGGGTGAGACTGCAGAAAAGAGACCGGGTCGTGGTACTCCACCGCGACCGTCTCACCCTGTACCAGTCATCCACCCCACGGGTGGTCGAGCCGGAGCCTTTATCCCGACCAGATACTCCGACTGAGGCACAGATGAACACTATCGGGCCTGTACGTGCTGGTCGTCGACAAGTGAGGCCGCTCCGACACCTAGACGGATTTGTGTTGGACTTTTGAACTGAACTTTTATTATTCTGGGGACAGAAACCAGTCCGGGGGGGACAGCGTAACGTCGGGGCTGTGTTAAGGGGGCGGGGATTTTCCCGGCATGCTTTGGCAGCGGAGGATTCAAACGGTGTTATTATTCGTTTGTTCTAAGTGTCTCACCCTCAGTGAGACGGAAGTCTGTGTTAATGACCTCCTCCTCTGTCTGTGTTGAGGAGGTGTGTATAAATAAAGCCTGTTCTCGTCACAGTCATCTCTCTTTCCTTGTGTGAACCCTCACGTCACAGTACTATATTCACTCAAAATCAGTAGGAGGAGACGCATAAACAGCTGCTGACAGGTTGCAGGTTTTGTTAATTCTGTCTTTTCCCTTCAGGCAGATTTGTGCAGTGAAGAAAATTAGGAAGGACCAGAAACAAGCAGGCCAAATGTTTCCTCCATCTGGTTTCAGCACTGCTGACCAACACCAACACACACTACAACAACACCACAAGTTGGTGGAGTTTACTGTAACTGTACACTAAAATATGTACAAACACACACACTACACAACAAGCTATGTAACA
This sequence comes from Pholidichthys leucotaenia, assembly GCA_020510985.1. Classification (NCBI taxonomy): domain Eukaryota; kingdom Metazoa; phylum Chordata; class Actinopteri; order Cichliformes; family Pholidichthyidae; genus Pholidichthys; species Pholidichthys leucotaenia. The sequence goes on from CM035845.1 coordinate 322,745,362, forward strand.
TTATAGCTAGCCTCAAAATAATAATCAACTAAGACAGCTGATGAAAAACAGTAAAATTTCCTCTCACCTTCTTCCTTCCGTATCAGTCCATAAATTATCCACGGAGCCCTTAGTATATCCTGCTTCTTTGTTTAATCATCTTCATTTCTATACAGTCTAAGATCTCTGGTGGCTTTTATAATCTGTGACTTTGGAGTCAGGAGACTGCCAAGGCAAAGAAAGAGTCTGTCCACCACTATTCTCTGCTAGCAACAGGTCCAGCTAGGCTAGCATCACTCCTGTCTTCACACTGCTACCTGTCCTCCTGTCTCCATGGGGCTGTCCACACTCAGGGTCCCCCCCCCCCCCAAAGCCCCGTGTATACCTGATGGGCTAGCGCTCGTGAACGGCTGCACATGTGAAAAATGACATCACAGGTGGTGTCGCGTGGGGTACATTTTTGTCATTTTTTCTGGTCGTGCACCTTCCAGTTTTTGTAACTTGGAACGTGCCGCACAGTCGGCTCATTAAAACAAATGAGCGGGAATTTTTTTTTCTGACGTCTAATGTACAGCTTCATTCTTATGCAAGTGCTATCTGATGTTTACACATTTATTTTGGCAGAGATGTTTTTGTTTTTATACATTGAAAAACTATTTTTTAATTAATCGGGTGTTTTAAACAGCAAAAATAAAAATCTCTGTATAGTGAAACATTAAATCAAGATACATGTACTTGTTTTTAGCTTGGGCTGTCCAAATAAATAAAATCATCATTGCTTACCTTGAAACCTTGAGGCGCCCCACGCACCTGCATGCAAGCTTGCAGGGGTTCAGTGATGTCACTATTCGCTCACATAACAACTCCTGCATCAAGTATACACAAGCCTTTAGAGCTTGACTGTTCTGTCAGATTAAAACAATTCAATTAAGTTGCCTGACTTTTGGCAATTTAGTTTTCTCCTTGATGCTGAGCACGAATTCAAACTGAGCCCTGTTACCTGAAGTTTCTCACACCGCTCACCTTTGCTAAAATCCAATTCAAGATGTAGATCAAAGTAAACAAGGGATTTTGTGCAATAAATAAATAGAGTACTAACATAGATAACATTAAACAATAGACAAAACTGATTTACTTATTTTCAGAGTGAAACAAGAGGTGGCAGATCCCAATAAAGAGGTTCCGGTCCCGAAGTAGGAGGTCCCAGATCTTCTTCTGTTTAACAAGCCATAGTATACTTCCAGTCCAGACTAAACCTGGGGTTGAAGCGGCCGAGGCTACAGTGCACCCGGAACGTATTCACAGCACTTCACTTTTTACACATTGTTATGTTACAGCCTTATTCCAAAATGGATTAATTTTTTCCTCAAAATTCTAGACACAATACCCCATAAAGACATTGTGAAAATGTTTTTTGAGATTTTTGAAAATTTAATAAAAATAAAAAACTAAGACATCACATGTACATAAGTATTCACTGCCTTTGCCATGAAGCTCAAAATTGAGCTCAGGTGCATCTTGTTTCCACTGATCATCCTTGAGCCATTTCTACAGCTTAATTGGAGTCCACCTGTGGTAAATTCAGTTGATTGGACATGATTTGGAAAGGCACACACCTGTCTATATAAAGTCCAAGAGTTGACAGTGCATGTCAGAGCACAAACCAAACATGAAGTCAAAGGAACTGTCTGTAGACCTCCAAGACAGGATTGTCTCAAGGCACAAATCTGGGGAAGGGTACAGAAAAATTTCTGCTGCTTTGAAGGTCCCAGTGAGCACAGTGGCCTCCATCTTCTGTAAATGGAAGAAGTTCAGAACCACCAGGATTCTTCCTAGAGCTGGCCGGCTGTCTAAACTGAGTGGTAAGGAGAGAAGGGCCTTAGTCGGGGAGGTGACCAAGAACCCAATGGTCACTCTGTCAGAACTCCAGCATTCCTCTGTGGAGAGAGGAGAACCTTCCAGAAGGATAACCATCTCTGCAGCAATCCACCAATTGGGCCTGTATGGTAGAGTGGCCAGGCAGAAGCCACTCCTTATAAAAAAGCACATGGCAGCCCGCCTGGAGTTTGTCAAAAGGCACCTGAAGGACTCTCAGACCATGAGAAACAAAATTCTCTGGTCTGATGAGACAAAGACTGAACTCTCTGGCATGAATGCCAGGTGTAATGTTTGGAGGAAACCAGGCACTGCTCATCACCAGGCCAATGCCATTCCTACAGTGAAGCATGGTGGTGCCAGCATCATGCTGTGGGGAAGACTTTCAACAGCAGCAACTGGGAGACTAGCCAGGATAGAGGAAAGGATAAATGCTGCAATGTACAGAGATCATCATCATCATCATCATCATAGCAGCCTGTTGGGGGTGACAATGACTGTTTCATTTAGGTCTGATCAGATTCCTCTACACAGCTCCGTCCTTTGCCTTCCGCTGCCAGTAACTCCTGATCTTGTTAACCCGGGCGACGTCATCCTGGATGAAAATCTGCTTCAGAGCGCTCTTGACCTCAGACTGGGGTGATGGTTCATGTTTCAGCAGGACAACGACCCTAAGCACACAGCCAAGATATCAAACAAGCTGCTTCAGGACAACTCTGTGAATGTCCTTGAGTGACCCAGCCAGAGCCCAGACTTGAATACAATTTAACATCTCTGGAGAAATCTGAAAATGGCTGTACACCAACGCTTCCCATCCAACCTGATGGAGCTTGAGCGGTGCTGCAAAGAGGAATGGGCAAAATTGCCTAAAGATAGGTGTGCCAAGCTTGTGGCATCATATTCAAAGACTTGAGGCTGTAATTGCTGCCAAAGGTGAATCAACAAAGTACTGAACAAAGGCTGTGAATACTTATGTACATGTGATTTCTTAGTTTTTTTATTTTTAATAAATTTCCAATAATCTTAATTTTTTTTCATGTTGTCATTATGGGGTATTGTGTGGAGAATTGTGAGGGAAAAAATTAATTTAATCCATTTTGGAATAAGGCAGTTGTGGCGTAACCCCCACAACAGACTGGACAGTCACAGCGCTCAACTAGAGCAAATAACAGAACAGTGAAATGTGTGTATTAATGTCTACAGGCAGCCCCGCTCCTTCTGGCTTTTTCCGGCTCACTACTGTGATGTTAATGCGCCATTCATGCATTGTGTTCATGCATCCTGTCCTTACTGTGATACTGATATCAATATGTAGATGTGCCTTGTAACCTCTTTTGTCCTGCAGCTGGAGCAGAGGCGAATTCCTGGCCAGCAATCTCCTTATTGTTATGTGTGTCTCTTATATGCAAATGCCCATACCTACTGCTGTGAATGCCTTTGATGTATTGTTTGTAGCTGGGTATATAAGCTGACTGAAATCCATGTTCATCCTCTCACTCTCTCTCTGACTGCTCAACTGACCACACGATTGCCTGAGAGCCTCCGGGCTCGCTCTGGCGCGCCTGCACGGCGCTGGAGTGAGTTCTGTGATGGCGGGATGAATAATAATAAACACCCTTAAAAACTCTCAGTTCGTCGCTGCCTATTATTCTTCCGCCACACAGTAACATTAAAAAAAAATAGAAAAGCACTCAGAGAGCGCAGACCTCCGCCAAGTACCTCAGTTCCCCCTAATATTGGGATTTTCCCCAAATATAATAAGATAAGATAAGATAAGATAAGCCTTTATTAGTCCCACAACGGGGAAATTCCAGGATTGCAACAGCACAGGGATAGCAACACTCAGAGCAACAATCAGAAGGCAAGAAAAAAACAAGCAAGCAAGAGCAGCTAATATACATATGTACATATTACTATAAAATATATATATATATACACACACACACAGACACAGTGCAGAGCATTGTAGCTGGATGGAATAAATATATGAACACACAGTACGGAGCATTGCAGCTAGGTGGAATAAATATGCAAGTATATAAACACACACAGTGCGGAGCAATGTAGCTAGATGGAATAATATATAGATATATAAATATAAACACACCCAGTGCTGAGCATTGTAGCTAGATGGAATAAATATGTAAATATATAAACACACACAGTGCAGAGCATTGTTGCTAGATGGAATGAAACAGCATAACCGTCTACTTAGTTATCCTACATGGTATGATTATGTGCCCATACATATTCTCACCCTCCATAGCGACCGGTATTTTCCTAGTTGTATGCCGGAGGGGACCATTGTGTAAGTCTATTGCATCTTTTGCATTCAAAAAACTATTAGTTTGTTACGTCTTTTTGCTATCTCTGCGAGCAGCCCTGCTTAGGTTGTACAGTCTGACAGCCGTTGGTAGGAAGGACCTACGAAACCTCTCGGTTGTGCACCTGAGATGATGTAGTCTGCTGCTAAATGAGCTCCTCAGTGCATTCAGTATGTCCTGCATAGGGTGGAACTCGGACTCCAGCAGAGATGACAGTTTAGCCACCGTCCTTCTCTCTCCTATCTCCTCCATCGGATCAAGGCGCTGCCCCAGGACAGAGCTAGCTTTCTTAATCAGTTTGTTCAGTCTCTTCCTATCGGCTGCAGTAATGCCACTGCCCCAGCAGACCACTCCAAAAGTGATGGCTGATGCCACCACCGTGTCATAGAATGACTTCAGCAGCGCCCCTTGTACACCAAAAGACCTGAGTCTCCTCAGCAGGAACAGCCTGCGCTGTCCCTTCTTGTAGAGTGCATCAGTATTGTGTGACCAGTCTAGTTTATTGTTCAGATGAACACCCAGGTACTTATAGGATGTCACCATCTCGATGTCTGTTCCCTGTATATTTACTGGTACTGTGAGGGGCTGCCCATGCCTGCGGCAGTCCACCACCAGCTCCTTAGTTTTCCTCGCGTTGATCTGGAGGCAGTTCCGATGGCACCAGTCCACGAAGTCCTGGATAAGCCCTCTGTACTCAGCTTCATCTCCATTGGAGATGAGGCCAACGATCGCAGAGTCATCAGAGAACTTCTGTAGATGGCAGTGTGTTGTGTTGTGTGAGAAGTCCGCAGTATAAAGAGTGAACAGGAAGGGAGCCAGCACCGTTCCTTGGGGGGCCCCCGTGCTACTGATGATCGTGTCGGACACACAGTCCCGGGTTCTCACAAACTGAGGCCGGTTCGTGAGGTAGTCCAGGATCCATGATGACAGGTGCTGGTCCACCCCTGCGCGCAGCAGCTTGTCCTTCAGGATCATCGGTTGGATGGTGTTGAAAGCACTGGAGAAGTCAAAGAACATGATCCCCACCATATTCCCGGGCTTCTCCAGGTGGGACAGAGAACGGTGAAGGAGGAAGATCACCGCATCCTCCACCCCAATGCCATGCTGGTAGGCGAACTGGAGTGGATCCATCGCTGGTTCCACCAGGGGGCGGAGGTGAGCAAGGAGCAGTCTCTCCAGGGTCTTCATCAAGTGGGACGTCAAGGCCACCGGTCTGTAGCTGTTCAGGTCTTTGGGGTGGGAAGTTTTTGGTACAGGTACCACACAAGATGTTTTCCACAGCTGTGGTACCCTCCCCAGTTTCAGGCTCATGTTGAAGATATACGTCACAATCCCACACAGCTGGTCTGCACAGGACTTGAGGAGCTTTGCGCTGATGCCGTCCGGTCCCGGCGCCTTCCTCGCCTTGATCTTCCTCAGCTCCGTCCTCACCTGGGTCCTGGTCAGGGTCAGGATGGGGGGCTGTGTGTTGGGAGTGGGGGGGTGTTGGTGGAGTGGGGAGTGGGCAGCAGGACTTGATTTCTTTAGAGGCAGCAGTGGTTGTTGTGCAGTCAGGGGGGAGGGCGGTTGGTCAAATCTATTGAAAAGCAGATTCAGGTTGTTCGCCCACTCCCTGCCCCCTGTGGCCTGGGGGGAGGTATTCTGGAGCCCCGAGATGGTTTTGAGGTTTCTCCAGACCCCGCTGATGTCGCTCTGTTGCAGCTTGTCCTCCATCTTCTTCCTGAAGCTGTCCTTGCCTTCTCTGATCTTTCTCCTCAGCTCCCTCTGTACGGACTTCAGCATCTCCCTGTTCCCTGACCTGAAGATCCTCTTCTTCTCTCTCAGAAGTGTTTTTATCTCAGGGTTGATCCAGGGTTTGTTGTTTGAGTGACGCCGTATGGTCTTGGTGGGAATGGATTTGTCCACACAGAAGCTGAGGTAGCCCGTGAAGGTGTGAATGAGGCCATCGATGTCCTCACCATGTGGATCGCAGAGCTGCTTCCAGGCGGTGGCTTCAAAACAGCCCTTTAGAGTGTCCATTGTCTCCTCAGACCATAACTCCACAGTGTGCATGGCCGGAGGTTGTCTGTGCACTAGGGGTTTGTACACCGGCCGGAGATGAACCAAGTTGTGATCCGATCTCCCGAGTGGGGGGAGTTGTGATGAGGTGTACGCCTCCTTAGTGTTTGCGTAGAATAAATCCAGTGTTTTATTGTCTCTAGTGTGGCATGTGACATACTGGGTGAACGTGGGTAGAATGGGAGACAGTGAAACATGGTTGAAATCGCCTGAGATGAGGAGAAGAGCATCTGGGTGTTCTGTCTGCAGCCTGCTGGTTACTGAATGGATGACGTCACGTGCTGTCCCAGCGTTCGCCGTCGGATTTGCATAAACAACAATGCAGATCACGTGTGAGTGTTCTCTCGGGAGATATGTAGGCCTCATGCTAACAGCTAGCAACTCAATGTCTTTGCTGCAGTGTCGTTGTTTAACAGTGATATGTCCCGGTCTGCACCAGTTGTTGTTAACATACATTATCACTCCACCGCCCCTAGCCTTGCCACTGTCTGGTGTTCGGTCAGCTCGTATCATGTGAAAACCCTCCAGCTCAATGTTAGCATCTGCTGCTAGTTCAGTTAGCCACGTCTCAGTAAACAAAAGGAGAGAGCACTCCCGGTAAGTGCTATCATAACGGGAGATAGCCGCTAGCTCATCTAACTTTCCCAGTATCGACCGTACATTTCCCATGACAACAGATGGAAGGGAGGGTCTGTACCTTATATTTTTTGTCCTCCGCCTTACTCCAGCCCGGCAGCCGCGGCGTTTTCGCCTCAGTTCTCTCGGTATGTCGAGTTTTTCCAATGGGACCGGGTGGCGGTTGAATGCTAGCAGCTCTTCTCTGCTGTATCGTATCCTGCTATAAACAGTGGCTCCGTCCACCGGCTCAGGAGACATTTAGGACGATCTGTGTGTCCGTGATATAAGTGGGGTGAAAAAAAAGACGGATCAAAAGAGAGAGGAAGGGAAAAAGACTCGGAATCGAGCCGCTGTTGCAAAAGGCAGCCTACTCGTGTGGCGCCGAGAGAGAAAAAATAATAGTCCTACATTTATTTTATCTATATTTTCAGATTCCTTGACCATCAAAACATACCTTTGTGGCGGTTCGGTTAACCCCCACAACAGACTAAGAACAGACAGCTCGCTACTCCTGGTTTTTTTCGCTACACTACTGTGATAATGTTACCTTTCATGCATTGTGTTCATGCGTCCTGTCCTTACTGTGACCTAGAGACTCAAATCAATATGTAGATGTGCCTGTTAACCTCTTTGTTCTGCAGCTGGAGCAGAGCCACTGCCAGGGACAGACTAAGGCTGCAGCACGTCGTGCGCACTGCTGAGAAGGTGATCGGCTGCAAGCTCCCATCTCTCCAGGATCTGTACATCTCCAGGACCCGGAGGCGTGCTGGCCAGATCATAGCCGATCCCTCACACCCTGGTCACGTACTGTTTGCCCCCCTCCCCTCAGGTAGAAGACTTCGGTCCATCCAGACTAAAACCTCCCGTCACATGAACAGCTTCTTCCCCTCTGCCATCAGACTGCTGAACACTAAGTGACTTATTGACTCTCGTGCACTATTGTACAGCAGCTCAACCAGACTCATGTCAATCATCACTGTTTTCTTCCTGCATTACCGACTGCACTATATAGTTCTCCACAGTATCTGCTGCTCGCTAATATATTTTAACTGCTGACCAGTATCACTTACTCTTATTCTACACTTTATTGCATGTATAGTTTATTTCTTTTATTTTATCATGTTTAATGTTGCAGCATTGCACCGAGACAAATTCCTAGTTTGTGTACTACATGAACAATGGCAATAAACCTGATTCTGATTCTGATTCTGATTCTGAGTCTAGCAAATCTGCCTATTGTGATGTATGTCTCACAAATGCAAATATCTCATGCCTGTTCTGCAGTCCCTTTGATCAGACCAACCGCTGTGAATCTGCTTTGATGTATTGTTTGAGTTGGGTATAAATACTGCACAGGTTCTGTAACACTTCCTCTCAATCTCTCAACCTCAGCTGCAGGACACAGACTTTGTGTCCTCCTCTCCTCCTCTCCTTCTCTGAGAGCCGTGGGCTCGCTCTCGGCGCGCATGCACGGCGCCGGGAGCGGAGCTTGTGACGGCGGTATGATAATAAAACTCTACTTAAAACCTCCAACTCTGCCACATTATCTCATGCCGCCGCACTGGTGACCCCTTGAAGACGCACACGTTTTGTGCGACGCAGCCTTCTGATTTGGACGGCCACGCTGGCGAACCGACGCTGAAAAAAACGAGCGGCCAGCGAACGCAGCACCCGGACACGCACATGCTTTGTGCGAAGCAACCTTCTGAGCTGGACAGCTGCACTGGTGACCCGTTCTTCAGGATGAGAGCTGCACGTCTGAGATCTGCTCATCCACGCTGGACCGGCCGCGCTCGCAGCTCCTTCACACGAGAGCGCGGGCACCTCGTCCCTTCTCCACGACGGCGTCCTCCATGGCCGGCGGAGAACGCAACGCGTGGACCTGAACGCACCACGCCCGAGCCTGAGGAACAAAGATCGTCTATTTCCTCTCACCGCTCCAACGCTCCATGGCCAATCTACAGCCACAGCTCAACCTGGATTTTTATCGGCGCCGTCTGCGCCGATCTCCACCAAGTTTCTGCACCCTGACTCGCCACTCCAGCGGCCCACCCACGCACGGAACCCCCGCGCACGCACCGGGGAGTTACGAGGACGGCGCATCACGCACGGGACAAGTAACGGCTCCAGAGACCGCCATCGTCCTCCGCCGCTGCTCACAGAACCTTCAGGGCTGCTCGTTCACCTGAAGCAAGCACGCAGCTTGCCACTGGATTTTTTTAATGGTCTCAGCCACGGCACAAAGGGATTTCAGCCGTCAGCTGTTCCCGGGGGCTTTGGGGTTGCTCCTGCATCTAAAGCCAACACGCCAGTCCCTCTGCTTTTGTTTATTTTTTTATTACAGCCGCTCCTGCTTTTCTTTATGGCCACGAGAGGAGTCAGAGACTAATTTTTCTTCTTGTGATCTCCGCACGCGCAACGGGACAGCCCCTCGACGTCGCGGAGCAGCAAGCAATTTTTGCGCGGCTCAGGACGATTTTACAGCCCCTGCCGGCACTTACTACCCCTCCCCTCCCTCCCCCTCCGCCTGCAGCGAGCTTCTCCCACAGCTCGCTCACACATATGGATTATCGAGGTCTCGGCCCCCTGCCGCGCCCTCTGGGGGGGAGCGTGTGGCGGTTCGGTTAACCCCCACAACAGACTAAGGACAGACAGCTCGCTACTCCTGGTTTTTTCCGCTACACTACTGTGATAATGTTACCTTTCATGCATTGTGTTCATGCGTCCTGTCCTTACTGTGACCTAGAGACTCAAATCAATATGTAGATGTGCCTGTTAACCTCTTTGTTCTGCAGCTGGAGCAGAGTCTAGCAAATCTGCCTATTGTGATGTATGTCTCACAAATGCAAATATCTCATGCCTGTTCTGCAGTCCCTTTGATCAGACCAACCGCTGTGAATTTGCTTTGATGTATTGTTTGAGTTGGGTATAAATACTGCACAGGTTCTGTAACACTTCCTCTCAATCTCTCAACCTCAGCTGCAGGACACAGACTTTGTGTCCTCCTCTCCTCCTCTCCTTCTCTGAGAGCCGTGGGCTCGCTCTCGGCGCGCATGCACGGCGCCGGGAGCGGAGCTTGTGACGGTGGTATGATAATAAAACTCTACTTAAAACCTCCAATTCTGCCGCATTATTTCATGCCGCCGCACCTTTAACAATTGGATTCACACTGATATCTTTATTAGTTCAGTAGTTATTGACAAAAATCACTTTTTCGGTAATGGCGGTTTTCTTCTGCATATTGCATCATAGCTTTTGAAGATAAAACAAATCCATTGGCACACTACTGATTCCTCAGTGTCTTGGCTATATTTTGGTGTTTGTTGTATGTTTATATCTTAATTTGTTACCTTACAGTGGTGAAAATTCCAAAGATTCCCTATTATTTCCTGTTCTGGATCACAGTATCTAGATTTTTTGCAGGATCCGGATCAGTCTTTGATATTTCCTAGAACCTATTGGGATCTTATCCTGTATTTTTTTTTTTTTTTTGGCAAGCGTCCTGACCATTTATTGTGGAGTTATGGTGCATTTTTAAGGCACATATATGGCATGCTTGTATGGTACGTTCTCTTCCCCCACATGCTTCCAGTAGGCATGTCGGTGCAGACCCTGCAGATCAAACGTCCATAAGAACAATGCCCCGCAGGGACCTCGGCTAGGAGGTGGGTGCTGGAGGAAGACGGAGGTGGAAGACAATGTCCCAGCATGAGCCCCGAGGTGGAGAGGAGAACAGGAGCGCCTGCAAGTCTCGGGGACTGTGGTTCATGTGTTTACCAAACTTAGGTGGGGTGAAGGTGTGAGATACGTGATGTGGGGGTTTTGTATCTCTGGGATATAAAAGCTGTGAGGAAAGTAGGATCTGTCTCTTTTTACTACTGAGAACTTTGATGATAGAAGATGTGACTTCAATAAAGCTTTCCTGAGATGATACACTCAGTCTCGTTTTTAAGGCATCTTCTACACTGGTGACCTACGACTACTTATGGCCGGTGACGGCGTGATTTCCGCACCGGACTCTTCAGGAGCCAACCGGGTTAACGCAGCTACCACGCTACAGCTGCCTGACTTCTGGCAACATAACCCGCGCTTCTGGTTTACCACTGTGGAGGCGCAATTCCACCTTCGGGGAATCTCAGCGGATGCAACAAGGTTCTACCATGTCGTCGCGAAGCTGGACAGCCTCACAGTGCAACGGGTGGAGAGCCTGACCAACCACCCGCCCCAAGACGACAAGTATAGCGCATTGAAAGATGCCCTCATCCGAGCCTTCACTCCCTCGCTGGAGGAGCGGGCAGAGAAGCTCCTGGCGCTGACAGAGGGAGAAGCAGACAGACCAGCAGATCTGATGGCGAAGATGATGAGCCTGAGAGGTGAGGACGACGACGGTTTTATCTTCGCTCACCTCTTCCTCAGAACGCTCCCGCCAGCAGTGAGAGTCACCCTGGCCAGCTCGCAGCCACTCGTCAACCGCAACTACCACGAGCTGGGACAGGTGGCGCAACGGCTCGTCGACTCCCATAAACGGCGCGCAGCCACGACGGCAGCAGCAGAGATGACCGCCCCTTCGCGAGAAGGAGGGAGACCTGAGGCTGCGGCACCGGATCCACCGACGGCAGCAGCGGCGGAGACCAGGAGAAGCGGAGCTGACAACGCCCTCTGCTTCTACCATCGACGTTTCGCCGAGAGAGCCCGCAGATGCGTCCCACCATGCCGGTACCAGCGCCAGGGAAACGCCAAGACCGGGAGCCGGTAGCAGCCGCGACTCTCGGCACGGAGAATAGGCTGCTTTTCGTGACGGACGCGAATTCTGGGAAAGAATTCCTGGTGGACATGGGCTCCCAGCTGAGTTTTGTCAAGCCTACCTACGCGGACACACTGGCGCCGGCCAGCGGCCCCCTGGTGTTAGCGGCGAACGGCTCCACGATCAAAACCTATGGGGAGAAGACACTCCGCCTGTCCCTTCACGGGCGCAACTTCGAGTGGACCTTCGTTGTCGCTGCAGTTAACAACGACATGCTAGGTGCTGACTTTTTGTGCTCAGTTTGTTAGTCGATCTTGCTAATAGACGTATTGTAAATGCACTGTCTTTCTACTCTATCTCCTGCACAGCTCGGGTGGCCCTGCCTTCTGCTCATTCCAATGTCACAGCTGCGGGTGGTAAGTTTCATGCATTACTCAACCAGTTTCCAGCACTCACGGTCCCTACATTTTCAGCGTCAGTTGCCAAACACGGGGTCGAACATTTCATAAGTACTTCGGGCCCCCCTGTTTTTGCAAAAGCTCGGCGGTTGGATCCAGCTAAACTGGCAATCGCACGCGAGGAATTTGCCAACTTGGAAAAGCTGGGCATAGTCCGGCGTTCGAACAGCGCCTGGTCGTCACCCCTGCACATGGTACCCAAAGCTGACGGCTCGTGGCGCCCTTGCGGCGATTTCCGCAGATTAAATAATGCTTCAGCACACGACCGCTATCCGATTCCGCACATCCAGGATTTTTCGGCGCATTTAGCGGGGGCGCGCATCTTTTCCAAAATAGATTTGGTGCGTGGTTATCACCAAGTTCCAGTCCGTGCGCAGGACATACCCAAAACGGCAGTTATAACCCCTTTCGGGCTTTTCGAGTTTTTGCGCATGCCTTTCGGCCTCAAGGGCGCCGCGCAGACGTTCCAACGCATGATGGATGCAGTGCTGCGCGACCTCCCTTTCGTGTTCGCTTATTTGGAAGATATTTTGGTAGCCAGCGCGTCCGAAGCCGAGCATGAACACCACCTCACAGCCGTTTTTCAGAGGCTCACAGACCACGGGCTAATCATTAACCCAGCGAAGTGCCAATTCGGGGTAGCGAAAATCGATTTTTTGGGACACCGCGTGTCGCCAGAAGGCGCGGTCCCGCTGCCGGATAAAGTGCGCGCGATAACGGATTTCCCCCAACCGCAGACGGCTAAGGCGCTGCAAGAATTTTTGGGGATGGTCAATTTTTATAACAGTTTCCTCCCAAACGCGGCACGGCTCATGCACCCATTGTACGTGGCATTAAAGAAGCAAAAACCTGCATCTAAGGTCGAGTGGTCCCCGGATCGGGAGCGCGCTTTTTCACAGGTCAAATCAGCCCTCGCGAGCGCTGCGTTATTGGCACACCCGGTGCCGGCAGCTCGCATGGCGCTAACCACAGATGCCTCCGACGTGGCAGTGGGAGCGGTTGTCGAGCAACTGGTGGCAGGATGCTGGCAACCACTTGCATTTTTCAGCAAAACATTGCGCGATAACGAGCGTAAATACAGCGCGTTTGACAGGGAGCTTTTGGCTCTACATTTGGCCATCCGCCACTTCCAGTTCTGGTTGGAAGGCTGCCGTTTTACCGCGTTCGTGGACCATAAACCCTTAACTTTTGCAATGGCTAAGGTTTCAGAGCCTTGGTTGGGCCGACAACAGAGGCAGCTAGCTGCAATTTCGGAGTTTACCACCAACATTCAACACGTGGCAGGTAAACACAATGTAGTGGCAGATTGCCTCTCGCGTGCAGTTGCAGCGACAGGCCCCCAGGGGGCAGATTCGGCGGCGGCAGACCTAGGCCAGGCTTGCAGCGCGGAAGCGTTCACAGCTCCGTTCTGCGTCGGGTTAGATTATGCAGCCATGGCCGCTGAACAGGTTGGCGACGCGGACGTGCGCGCGCTCCAGTCTGGGCCAACAGGGCTGAGGCTGGAGCACAGGGTGCTTCACAGAGGCATACCCCCCCTAATCTGCGATACCTCCACGGGGCGTCCCCGTCTCGTAGTCCCGGCTGCGTGGCGTCGCCGTGTTTTTGACTTAATACATTCACTGGCACACCCGGGCGTCCGCGCGTCTATCAAAATGGTAGGAGAGAAGTTTGTTTGGCCGGGGCTGCGTAAACAAGTCAAAGAGTGGGCTGCAGCCTGCGCTGCATGTCAAAGAGCAAAGGTGCACAGACACACACGAGCCCCTCTGGAACCTTTTCACATCCCAGCCAAATGCTTTGATCATGTGCATGTCGACTTAGTAGGACCTCTTCTGCTGTCCCAAGGTTTCACACACCTTTTAACCATGGTAGACCGCACCACGCGCTGGCCAGAGGCGGTCCCTTTGGCGGCAACCACAGCAGCAGATGTCGCTCGTGCCTTTTTAACAGCTTGGGTCGCACGTTTTGGTATTCCGTCAGACATAATGTCTGACAGAGGACCCCAGTTTGTTTCCGAGCTCTGGTCGTCCATGGCACGCAGCCTGGGGGTGAAAATTCATCGCACGACCGCTTATAACCCCCAGGCCAACGGTTTGTGCGAGCGCTTCCATCGGTCATTGAAAGCAGCCCTCAGAGCGGCTCTCACGGACACAAATTGGGTTGATAAACTCCCATGGGTTTTATTAGGGTTGCGTTCAGCACCTAAAGAGGATTTGCAAGCCTCTCCGGCAGAACTCGTCTTCGCACAACCCCTCCGGTTACCGGGAGATTTCCTCCCTGAGAACCCTGCTCCGGAGCACCTCCCCGCTCAGCTGCTGCAGAGCGAAGCGGGGTCACACACCCTCCCCGGTCCTGTTCATCACAGTTTTCCACGTGTTTTTGTGCCCAAAGCCTTAAAAAATGCAGAGTTTGTCTTCATTAGACACGACGCACAGAGGTTGGGTTTAAGGCCACCTTACGATGGACCGTTCAGAGTGTTAGAAACCGGGGAAAAGCATTTTTTGCTCGATTTGGGAGACAGGAGGGACTTAGTCTGCATTAACAGACTCAAACCCGCTTTTGTGTTAGCTGACGACCCAGTCCAGTTGGCCAGTGCCCCCCGCCGTGGCAGGCCACCCGGGAGGTGCTCTGCTAAGCTTTCACGATGATGTGTTAATGATTCTACTTCACAGATGCAGCAGACAGCCACAGGCAGAGCGAGACCTGCTCACAGCAGATATGGCAGAGAGCTGAAGCCCAAGCAGTGGGATATGTGATCTGTTGTGCCAAGCTTTTTTCTCTCTCTTGTTCTGTGTGGGGTGTCATGATTCTATGCATTTGAAATGTAACTTGTCCTTATTTGAACGTTTGGGGGGGGGGGTTATATGGTGCATTTTTAAGGCACATATATGGCATGCTTGTATGGTACGTTCTCTTCCCCCACATGCTTCCAGTAGGCATGTCGGTGCAGACCCTGCAGATCAAACGTCCATAAGAACAATGCCCCAGCAGGGACCTCGGCTAGGAGGTGGGTGCTGGAGGAAGACGGAGGTGGAAGACAATGTCCCAGCATGAGCCCCGAGGTGGAGAGGAGAACAGGAGCGCCAGCAAGTCTCGGGGACTGTGGTTCATGTGTTTACCAAACTTAGGTGGGGTGAAGGTGTGAGATACGTGATGTGGGGGTTTTGTATCTCTGGGATATAAAAGCTGTGAGGAAAGTAGGATCTGTCTCTTTTTACTACTGAGAACTTTGATGATAGAAGATGTGACTTCAATAAAGCTTTCCTGAGACGATACACTCAGTCTCGTTTTTAAGGCATCTTCTACAGAGTTATATACAGATATGCTAAAAAATGGCCCTATTGAAGCGGCATGAAACAATGCGGCATTGCTGAAGGTTTTAGGCAGAGTTTTATTAATCATACCGCTGTCACGAGCTCCTCTCCCGGCGCCGTGCATGCGCGCCGGGAGCGAGCCCACGGCTCTCAGAGAAGGAGGACACAAAGTCTGTGTCCAGCAGCAGCAGTTGCAGAAGTGAGATTGAGAGAGGGTCAGCATGGTTACAATGCAGTATATATACCCAACTACAACAATACATCAAAGCATTCACAGCAGTTGGTATGATCAAAGAGATAACAGAACAGGCATGAGACATTTGCATTTGAGAGACATATTGATCTCGGTCCCTAGGTCACAGTAAGGACAGGATGCATGAACACAATGCATGAAAGGCAACATTAACATCACAGAAGTGAGCCAGAAGAAACAAGTCTGTCTGTAGACATTAATACACATTTCACTGTTCTGTTAATTGCTCTAGCCGAGCACTGTGTCTGACCAGTCTGTTTGTGGGGGTTTACAACAAAGCACATCTACCTATTGATCTCAGCCTCTAGGTCACAGTAAGGACAGGACGCATGAACACTATACATGAATGGCACATTACATCACAATACATGCAAGGCACATTACATCTCAGTAGTGCAGCGGGAAAAACCGAGAGAAGAGGGCTGAGTGTCCTGTGTGTTGTGGGGGGGGTTGAATCAACCCGCCACACGCTCCCCCCCAGAGGGCACGGCAGGGGACCGAGACCTCGATGATCCATCTATGGGAGCGAGCTGTGGGAGAAGCTCGCTGCAGGCGGAGGGGGAGGGAGGGGAGGGGTAGTAAGTGCTGGCAGGGGCGGTGAAGTCGTCCGAGCCGCGCAAAAATTGCTTGCTGCTCCGTGACGTCGAGGGGCTGTCCTGTTGCGCGTGCGGAGATCACAAGAAGAAAAATTTGTCTCTGACTCCTCTCGTGGCCATGAAGAAAAGCAGGAGCGGCTGTAAGAAAAAAAAAATAAATAAAAGCAGAGGGACTGGCGTGTTGGCTTTAGGTGCAGGAGCAACCCCAAAGCCCCCCGGGAACAGCTGACGGCTGAAATCCCTTTGTGCCGTGGCTGAGACCATTAGAAAATCCAGTGGCGAGCTGCGTGCTTGCTTCAGGTGAACAAGCAGCCCTGAAGGTTCCGAGGGTTGCGATCGGCCGTTTTTCTCGGGCATGGGCAGCGGCGGAGGACGATGGCGGTCTCTGTAGCCTTTATTGCCCCGTGCGTGGTGCGCCGTCCACGTAACTCCCCGGTGCGCACGCGGGGGTTCCGTGCTTGGGTGGGCTGCTGGAGTGGCGAGTCAGGGTGCAGAATCTTGGTGGAGATCGGCGCAGACGGCGCCGATAAAATCCAGGTTTGGGCTGTGGCTGCAGATTGACCATGGTGCGTTGGAACGGTGGGAGGAAATAGACGATCTTTTGTCCCTCAGGCTCGTGCAGATGCGTTGGAGCGGTGGGAGGGAATAGACTATCTGTGGCACCACTCGGCCGTGGTGCGTTCAGGTCCATGTGTTGCGTTCTCCGCCGGCCATGGAGGACGCTGTCGTGGAGAGGGGACGAGGTGCCTGCGCTCTCGTGTGGAGGAACTGCGAGCGCGGCCGGTCCAGCGTGGATGAGCAGATCTCAGACGTGCAGATCTCATCCTGAAGAACGGGTCACCAGCGCAGCTGTCCAGATCAGAAGGCTGCCTCGCACAAACGTGTGCATGATCGGGGTCGCCAGTGAAGCGTTCACTGGCAGCGTGTCCCTTTCTGCCTTCAGGTCATGGTGCGTTGGGGCGGCGAGAGGGAGGAGACGTCTTGTGTCCCTCGGCCGGTTCACGTGGACGTCCAGACCAGAAGGCTGCGTCGCACAAAGCGTGTGCATCTGCGGGGTCACCAGTGAAGCGGCATGAAAAAATAAGCAGCGATGCTGTGGTTTTAAGGAGAGTTTAATTGTATCATACCGCTGTCATGAGCTCCTCTCCCGGCGCCGTGCATGTGCGCCGGGAGCGAGCCCACGGCTCTCAGAGAAGGAGGACACAAAGTCTGTGTCCAGCAGCAGCAGTTGCAGAAGTGAGATTGAGAGAGGGTCAGCATGGTTACAATGCAGTATATATACCCAACTACAACAATACATCAAAGCATTCACAGCAGTTGGCATGATCAAAGAGATAACAGAACAGGCATGAGACATTTGCATTTGAGAGACATATTGATCTCGGTCCCTAGGTCACAGTAAGGACAGGATGCATGAACACAATGCATGAAAGGCAACATTAACATCACAGAAGTGAGCCAGAAGAAGCGAGTCTGTCTGTAGACATTAATACACATTTCACTGTTCTGTTAATTGCTCTAGCTGAGCGCTGTGTCTGACCAGTCTGTTTGTGGGGGTTTACAACAAAGCACATCTACCTATTGATCTCAGCCTCTAGGTCACAGTAAGGACAGGACGCATGAACACTATACATGAATGGCACATTACATCACAATACATGCGTGGCACATTGCATCACAATACATGCATGGCACATTAC
The DNA here is from genome assembly GCA_020510985.1 of Pholidichthys leucotaenia. NCBI lineage: Eukaryota > Metazoa > Chordata > Actinopteri > Cichliformes > Pholidichthyidae > Pholidichthys > Pholidichthys leucotaenia. The sequence continues at coordinate 322,763,278 of CM035845.1, forward strand.
ATCTCAGTAGTGCAGCAGGAAAAACCGAGAGAAGAGGGCTGAGTGTCCTGTGTGTTGTGGGGGGGTTGAATCAACCCGCCACACGCTCCCCCCCAGAGGGCACGGCAGGGGGCCGAGACCTCGATGATCCATCTATGGGAGCGAGCTGTGGGAGAAGCTCGCTGCAGGCGGAGGGGGAGGTAGGGGAGGGGTAGTAAGTGCCGGCAGGGGCAGTGAAGTCGTCCGAGCCGCGCAAAAATTGCTTGCTGCTCCGCGACGTCGAGGGGCTGTCCCGTTGCGCGTGCGGAGATCACAAGAAGAAAAATTAGTCTCTGACTCCTCTCGTGGCCATGAAGAAAAGCAGGAGCGGCTGTAAGAAAAAAAATAAATAAATAAAAGCAGAGGGACTGGCGTGTTGGCTTTAGGTGCAGGAGCAACCCCAAAGCCCCCCAGGAACAGCTGACGGCTGAAATCTCTTTGTGCCGTGGCTGAGACCATTAGAAAATCCAGTGGCGAGCTGCGTGCTTGCTTCAGGTGAACGAGCAGCCCTGAAGGTTCCGAGGGTGGCGATCGGCCGTTTTTCTCGGGCATGGGCAGCGGCGGAGGACGATGGCGGTCTCTGTAGCCTTTATTGCCCCGTGCGTGGTGCGCCGTCCACGTAACTCCCCGGTGCGCACGCGGGGGTTCCGTGCTTGGGTGGGCTGCTGGAGTGGCGAGTCAGGGTGCAGAATCTTGGTGGAGATCGGCGCAGACGGCGCCGATAAAATCCAGGTTTGGGCTGTGGCTGCAGATTGGCCATGGTGCGTTGGAACGGTGGGAGGAAATAGACGATCTTTTGTCCCTCAGGCTCGTGCAGATGCGTTGGAGCGGTGGGAGGGAATAGACGATCTGTGGCACCGCTCGGCCGTGTTGTGTTCAGGTCCACGTGTTGCGTTCTCCGCCGGCCATGGAGGACGCTGTCGTGGAGAGGGGACGAGGTGCCTGCGCTCTCGTGTGGAGGAACTGCGAGCGCGGCCGGTCCAGCGTGGATGAGCAGATCTCAGACGTGCAGATCTCATCCTGAAGAACGGGTCACCAGCGCAGCTGTCCAGATCAGAAGGCTGCCTCGCACAAACGTGTGCATGATCGGGGTCGCCAGTGAAGCGTTCACTGGCAGCGTGTCCCTTTCTGCCTTCAGGTCATGGTGCATTGGGGCGGCGAGAGGGAGGAGACGTCTTGTGTCCCTCGGCCGGTTCACGTGGACGTCCAGACCAGAAGGCTGCGTCGCACAAAGCGTGTGCATCTGCGGGGTCACCAGTGAAGCGGCATGAAAAAATAAGCAGCGATGCTGTGGTTTTAAGGAGAGTTTAATTGTCTCATACCGCCGTCATGAGCTCCTCTCCCGGCGCCGTGCATGCGCGCCGGGAGCGAGCCCACGGCTCTCAGAGAAGGAGGACACAAAGTCTGTGTCCAGCAGCAGCAGTTGCAGAAGTGAGATTGAGAGAGGGTCAGCATGGTTACAATGCAGTATATATACCCAACTACAACAATACATCAAAGCATTCACAGCAGTTGGTATGATCAAAGAGATAACAGAACAGGCATGAGACATTTGCATTTGAGAGACATATTGATCTCGGTCCCTAGGTCACAGTAAGGACAGGATGCATGAACACAATGCATGAAAGGCAACATTAACATCACAGAAGTGAGCCAGAAGAAGCGGGGCTGCCTGTAGACATTAATACACATTTCACTGTTCTGTTAATTGCTCTAGCTGAGCGCTGTGTCTGACCAGTCTGTTTGTGGGGGTTTACAACAAAGCACATCTACATATTGATCTCAGCCTCTAGGTCACAGTAAGGACAGGACGCATGAACACTATACATGAATGGCACATTACATCACAATACATGCATGGCACATTGCATCACAAAACATGCATGGTACATTACATCTCAGTAGTGCAGTGGGAAAAACCGAGAGAAGAGGGCTGAGTGTCCTGTGTGTTGTGGGGGGGTTGAATCAACCCGCCACACTATCTCGAAATGATAAAGAATCATTTAAAAAATTTCTGGATCCAGATGGTGATCCGGATCACTCCCAAAATCTAATAATTTCTTCCTTGTCCCATTTCGGACTTTTCCTGAAATTTCATCAAAATCCGTTCATAACTTTTTGAGTTATGTTGGTAACAGACAGACAAACAAACAGACAAACCCCGGTAAAAACATAACCTCCTTGGCGGAGGTAAGATGTGGAAAAAGTGAAGCACTGAATATTTTCTGGATGCGCTGTACATCTGCAGCCCCAGGGGCACCGTTGCTGCCCCTTCCCCCTACTCCCCAAATCACTGGGTGACAGTGGGACTGCGCTGGCTGGCTTTTGCATAGAACTGACTAATCTCACTCTAGGATTGGCGCGTCTAAGGCCTCATTTGATTGGTTATTTTTTGTAGGTTTTTTCCACAAAACTCAGCAACTTCATTATTGCCGGCTCTCAAATCCATACCTGCCAACTTTTCAAACCTGAAAAGCCTAGTAGCTAGCCGGGGTCCAGGGGCCGATGCTAATGCTAATAATGCTAATGCTAATAATAATAATGCTAATATTTGCCAAACAAATATTAGCCATCCCATCCCATCCCTCATATATCTTCAACTTTTAAACCTGAAAAGCCTAGTAGCTAGCCGGGGTCCAGGAACCGCAGTGTCAAACAAATATTAGCATTTGACATAGAAGTCACATATTCATTATATTATCAACCCACATTATATACTTTGTATCATTCATTAATACTCCCATACATGACATACTATACTGAAGTATGGGGAAATACATATAAAACAAACATATATCCAGTCTTTATGATTCAGAAGAGAGCTATTAGAATAATAAACAAAGCTGCTTACAGGGAACCAACAAACCCACTTTTTCTTAAATTAAAAGCTCTCAAGTTGAAAGATCTGGTTGACTTTAAAACTGCAGTAATAATGTTTAAAGTGAAGAATCTATCACTGCCCGCAAATATCTAAAAGTTGTTCTAAATAAGGGAGAAACAATATCATTTCAGAGAAACATGTATATTTCAAAAACCTTCAGTGAGAACTACCACCAAGCAAAACTGTGTTTCAGTGCAAGGAGTCAGATTATGGAACGATTTTGGACCTTGTAATATAAATGTGTTTTTAATGTGTGCCCTGATTTGTTTCTCAGTTGTTTTTAATATGTTTTAACAATCCAGTCCCATGAATCCAGTTCTCTTTATCTTAAGGCACACCATGACCTGGACAATATGACCTGTTTCTAGAAACTGTTTTCCTTAGCACAGCAAGTTTCTCACTCCTTAAATCACTGTTGCATGCTTATGAAACGAAGGCGTGACCTTTATTCCTTATATGTGTATTGGGAGAAATGTAGCAGGTGTTCCTGTATGTTTTGGGAATTGCCTGGGAACAGAAATTGGCCCTTCCTGTTCCCCACGCAATTCTATGATGGGAGGGGGGGGCTTGCTCGGAGCAGAGATGGCCACTCTGTTCTGTACCTAGCCTTCCTTTAAAAACAGGGGTCTTCCCTCAATACGTTGAGTCTGCCGTGAGTTTTCTTGCGCAAAAACGTCCGGCTGAGAAATCACGCTCTTTCTTGCGGACCGTGGGCTCCCGGTCACCTGTATCAAACGGTAAGAGCTTGTGAAATGACATGAAATGCATTGATCCTTGTGTGTGTGAAGGAAATGTGTGACATGCAATGATTTCTCTTTTGTGTATGGAGATATGGTCTGTGGGGAATAAAGAGATACAGTTTTATTCTAGCAGCCGTGTCTCAGTGTGAATACTTTGTCTCAGTGTACATTCTTTTCTATGTGCCGACTTCTCACGAACCTGTCTAAATATTTTCATAAAACATTTTGGCGTCACGAACAGGATTCGAAGAAAATAACAGAGGTTAAAGAGGAGCTGTGCATAGGAAAGTCATGTTTAAGAAAAAAATTAAACAGAGTGTAGCTGGGGGCTCTCCCAGCTGTTGTGCTGGTGATTGTGTTGGTAATTGTGCCGTTATCCCAGGCTGGGATGGCTTATGGAAGCAGGTTGGTGTGTGTTTAGCTGATGGAGGTGGCAGATTAGCGCCATGGGCAGATTTGGTAGGGGACAGGTCCCCTTCGGTGATGTCTGCGTGTCTACGGGGTGTTGAAGTTGCTCCAAAAGCTCCGCTGAGCGGAATTCAGCAGCAGGTGCGGTGTTGTGTGAGTAGCCGTTCTTTCTCTCCCATCGGCAAGGGGAGAGGCGAGCAGCGCTACATGTAAAAAAATAAACCTCCTTTTCCTTTCTCTCTCTCTCTCTCTCTCTCTCCTTTTGCCTGAGGGGCGGGGGAGAGGCAAAGTTTGGCCTTTAGAAAAAAACAGAAGGTGAATTTTCTTTGCTGGCAAGTGAAGAATGCAAGAGGCGGGGCTGCCTGCCTCACAAGACTTGGGAGATGCTGAGTTGCATAAAGGAAACATAAAAACAATAGGAATCAACAGTGAACAAAGAGGACAGTTTGATCCAGTTTTTAATGGATTTGGAACAAAGCAGAAGCTCTCCCAGAGGGTGAAATTTCTGGGAATCTGCTGGAATAAGGGAGAAAGGGAAATCACAGATAAAGCCCGAGAAAAGATAATGACTTTTGCCACTCCGCACACCAAAAAGGATGTGCAGCGGTTTGTTGGGCTGTTTGGATATTGGAGGAGTCACATTCCTCATTTGGGGCAAATTTTGCAGCCTTTATATTAAGTGACGAGGAAAAAAGAGCAGTTTGAGTGGACAGAAAAACAGCAAGTGGCTTTTGACATGGCCAAAGAGGCCATACAGCAAGCTCTATCATTAGGAAAACTGCAATCTGGTCCGGTTGAGTTGCAGGTGTCGGCCCGGAATGATTATGCAAATTGGAGCTTATGGCAAAAACAAGGCAAACAACGGAAACCTTTGGGTTTCTGGTCAAGGAAGCTGCCGAGTGCAGGAATTCGTTACACGCCCTTTGAAAAACAACTATTGGCGTGTTATTGGAGTTTGGTGGAGACAGAGGCATTAACTGCAGGGCATGAGGTGATCATGAGGCCATTGATACCTATTCTGACGTGGGTAATGAGTGACCCCACCACACATCGGATAGGTACCGCCCAGGAGAGTAGCATCATTAAGTGGAAATGGTACGTGTCTGAAAGAGTGAAATCTGGACAAAAAGGAGTTTCGGTCTTGCATGAACAGGTTGCTGATGTCCCAGAGGCAGATGAGTCTTGTTTTGAAGTTGAACAGCTGCAGGAGTCGCCTGTGTTAACAGGGCCCCGCTATGATGAACTCACAGACGAGCAAAAGAGCAGGGCGTGGTTTGTGGATGGCTCTTCTCAGTGGGTAGCGGGAAAATGAAGGTGGAAAGCTGGGGCTTTCAACCCTCATCTGGGGCAAATTTTGGAAGAAATGGGTGAGGGAAAAAGCAGCCAATGGGCCGAGTTGAAGGCCGTACACATGGTGATACAACATGCGAGTGTGTCAGGAGCATATATTTACTCTGACTCCTGGTCAGTGGTTAATGGGTTAACCACATGGATGCCTACATGGCAGTCCAATCAATGGCGGATTCAAAAGAAAGAGGTGTGGGGTAAAGAGTTGTGGGAGGAAATCTGGCAAAAGGTTCAAGGGGTCACTATCCATGTCACCCATGTCGATGCCCATACCCAAAATATGGACTCAGAAGCCCTCCACAATAGCTATATTGATGGGGTGGTTAGAGCAATGTCAGTGGAGAGGCAATCCACTGCGGATTTGGCCCGGTGGGCCCATGAAAAGAGTGGACATTGGGGAATTCAAGCTACCACCCAATGGGCCAGGGATAGAGGCATTGATTTGAAAACTGATGATGTAAAGACAGCCATTGAACAGTGTGAGGCCTGTCAGCATCATAGGAGAGGTGTCCCACAACACCTCACTGGACATATACAAAGGGGAAAGAGCCCAGGACAAATCTGGCAAATGGACTTTATTGGTCCCCTTCCAGAATCACAACGATGTAAATATGTATGCACGGCTGTGGATACATTTTCGGGTGTGGTAGTGGCACACCCAGCCAAAGTGGCTAATCAGAAGGCCACGCTGGCCTGTGTGGAACTAATTGAAAAGTTCTATGGGCTACCTGTACAGATTCAAACTGACAACGGGACCCATTTCACCGGAAACCTGGTGAAAGATTGGGCCAAACACAATCATGTGGAATGGATTTATCACGTTCCATATCATCCCCAAGCTGCGGGTTTAATTGAGAGAATGAATGGGTTGTTGAAAGCCACCTTGAAAAAAAGAGGGATAAACAATAGTTTGGAAGGGTGGGAAAAAACGCTTACCACAAGCGCTGAAACAGCTAAACAATAGACCCATTGCACCTGGTACAACACCACTGAATCGAATGATCACTGTCAATCTTGAACACTCTGAAGGACAAATTATTGAGATGTGGAAAATTAACCCAGAGGCAACACTACCAGTGCGAGCGACGAAAGGCTCGGCTGCATTAGATCTAAGAGCTATGGAAACTCTCACCTTAGTACCAGGAACACCCACTGTGGTAAAAACCGGACTAGGGTTGAAATGTCCGAATGGAATGTATGGTCACATATTGCCAAAGTCTGGATTATCCCTGAAAGGTTTAACGACTCTAGCAGGTGTGATTGACAGTGATTATCAAGGAGAACTGGGGGTGGTGTGCTATGTACTGGGATCAGAGCCCATAACCCTGAATAAGGGGGATGAAGTGGCCCAATTGGTCATTATACCATGCCTAATGACTGACCCTGAAGAGATTGCTAAGCCGGCTGTGATGACGCAAAGGGGCGAAAAAGGCTTTGGTTCCACAGACAAATCTGGGGCCAAAGTATGGGTGAGGCAAGAAAATGGTCCTCCCCGCCCGGCTGAGATCATAGCTCAAGGGACGGATCAGGTGGTGACCATTTTGTATCCAGGAGAGGAAACCTGGATAAATGTACTAGTATCAAAATGTTATCTAAGGGAGAACTAATTCTGTGTCTTCTCTTCTCCTAAGTATGTGCTTGCTTTGCAGGAATGTTCGGGGAGAGACTGGTGATTGGGCACCCGCAACGTCATGGGTCTTCTTCAACACCCCCACAAGCACCGAGGACATGGCTATGTCGTCTGCTGGGACATATGCCGCCCTGCCCTCGTTGTGATCGTGTGGATGAGTATCGCCGGTTGCTGGATCCAGATCCACGCCACACCAGGCCAAGAAATGTTTGAGGTGGACCAACCTGTCTCGCTGAGCTGGAAGGAGAGTCGGGTCGGTGCCAATCGGAGCCAAGACGGTTTCTATTGTTTATCAAACCAAGAGTGCAGGATACTGAACTTAACCAGCCACTGTCCTATTTACATATGCCCCAAATGTGTCAAATACCAATATAATGTGTCTGCGGTGGAGAAGGGGTGTATAGTTAACTTGACTGCCAATGTAACCATATGTGTGGCCAAAGTGGTTAATGACTTACTGAAATGTGACACTACCTTAAATGGTACAAAGCTATCCATCAACATAACAGGAGATAAGGAAGTGTATTTGATGAATGGAACAGTCATAAAGGGTCGACACATCCCCTTTGTGTACCTTATTCTGGTGGTCGACAAAAACCCAAAGCATACATCCCCGACGAATCTGGCACCCATACTGTCGACATGTACAACAGTAGCCACACAAACCAGCCATATCACCGTCAATTGGATGGTAAAGATACCACCCATTCCCAAATGTTCAAAAAGAAAGAAGAGAGCATGGTATGACACGTTGCTGGGAGGATTTGGCACAGTTTTGGGAATCTCCAACACCATTAACAATGAGGTAACCAGATCAATGTTGGCAGATACTGGACATCAAACGTCTTTAGGCATTCAACAAGTTGGATTTTGGATGCCTACGGTGGTGGGGCCTCAAATGGAGGCCGCCAATCTGTTTCAAAAACGTTTGACTTGGGATTTGACCATGTGGAATGCTACGAGTGAATTGATGACAAACATCACTCGCGCTTTCAATTGGACTGTGTGCAACATTCAAGTTTTGGATATCCGCATGCAGTTGGAACGTTTTACTCGCATTGTCACTACCAATCACGCTCGACAATGGCGAGACGTGTGGAACATCACTGAAGAATGGTGGTTAATTCCGCATCCTGAAAAAACCATCTGCAATAGCACGATGTGTAGCGGGCAATGGACTCAATTAAATGTTACAGAAGCTGTTGATGTGTGCAAATATCATGTGTTACCAGTAATTACTGCTACAGCATTTTGGTTTATTCAATTAAAAGGGGGATGGTTTGCTCCAGGGCAGAATAACACCTATGATTTATCAGAATGTGATTTGACTGACCAAGGATATGCATGCCTAAGTCGAGCAATATATACTGAACCATGCTTAACCATGACAGAGGCACTATGTGAATGGAGAATAGAAAAACCTCGTGACATGATGTGGCAAATAGGGCCCCATACTCTATGTGTAGCCACTTTAAACTCCCATCCAATGTTGCCTGGGGTACCTTTCACTGGGTGTCTGCATGGTGTTCACATGTGGCAATGGCATAATTGGACATATCGTCTTACCAACTTCTCTAGTGAGGCCCACCTGACCGCCCTGCAATGGCGGGTGCTGGAAGTTCCATGGCAGGTGTCCCTGGATCGATTCAGAGGCGCACTGAATGGATCCACGGAGATACAACAGCTCATTGGTGATCATATGTCTAATGTGCGTGCTGCAGTGATATCCACTGTGGTGGCCCAAGGAAAGGTATTGCATGCAGCTCATCAGATAGAGCAAGCTTCTGCTCATCACTGGTGGGATATATTCTCAGGCATGTCAGTCACTGCTCGCACAACACTGGTGCCTCCCCTAGCTATATTAGTTGCTGTTCTATGTGTCTTAACACTATGCAATTTCAGTGCTTTCTGCTATATTAGAAGAGTAAAACAGGTTTTAAGTAGAAGAATATATAATTCTCTGGCAAAATGAAAATAAAAGTTATCTTTCGAGATGGAGAATATGGTACCACATCTTGCAAAGTAGAGGTGAGTGCTGAACCTCCTGGTCACTGGATATGTTATAGCTATGCTGTAGGTCCGAGTAGTGAATGGAATTGGTACACTAGACATTTTACCACAAGAAATGAGTTATTATGGCATGTTGTAACATGCATTTGGGACATTAATTGGGTGGAATTAAATCACCACAATGATATTGGAATACCTTATTCCCCAAGAAGAAAGTAATTACCCAATGTTCTTCACCAACTGATAGAACAAATAAGGTCAAAGGGTGGAAAATGTGATATAAATATTTTTAATGTGTGCCCTGATTTGTTTTTCAGTTGGGGAAGAAAGCACTTAGTTGGGGAAGAAAGCAATTATCTTCACCAACTTAACAACTGATTACAAATAAGGTCAAAGGGTGGAATGTAATATAAATGTGTTTTTAATGTGTGCCCTGATTTGTTTCTCAGTTGTTTTTAATATGTTTTAACAATCCAGTCCCATGAATCCAGTTCTCTTTATCTTAAGGCACACCATGACCTGGACAATATGACCTGTTTCTAGAAACTGTTTTCCTTAGCACAGCAAGTTTCTCACTCCTTAAATCACTGTTGCATGCTTATGAAACGAAGGCGTGACCTTTATTCCTTATATGTGTATTGGGAGAAATGTAGCAGGTGTTCCTGTATGTTTTGGGAATTGCCTGGGAACAGAAATTGGCCCTTCCTGTTCCCCACGCAATTCTATGATGGGAGGGGGGGGCTTGCTCGGAGCAGAGATGGCCACTCTGTTCTGTACCTAGCCTTCCTTTAAAAACAGGGGTCTTCCCTCAATACGTTGAGTCTGCCGTGAGTTTTCTTGCGCAAAAACGTCCGGCTGAGAAATCACGCTCTTTCTTGCGGACCGTGGGCTCCCGGTCACCTGTATCAAACGGTAAGAGCTTGTGAAATGACATGAAATGCATTGATCCTTGTGTGTGTGAAGGAAATGTGTGACATGCAATGATTTCTCTTTTGTGTATGGAGATATGGTCTGTGGGGAATAAAGAGATACAGTTTTATTCTAGCAGCCGTGTCTCAGTGTGAATACTTTGTCTCAGTGTACATTCTTTTCTATGTGCCGACTTCTCACGAACCTGTCTAAATATTTTCATAAAACAGACCTGAATTAAAATCATGTACAACGCTTGGACAATTTAAACAAAAACTAAAGGAAGAAATACTCCAAACATATATACAAGATGACATGTAAAATCACATAAGGATTGTCATATCCAGTCTGTGTTGTGTTGTTGCTTAGTTGGGGTTTTTTTTTTGTCACATTTTGTCTTAGCTTTGTTCTGAATTGTAATCGCTCTTGTTTTGTTTTTCTTTTGAATTCTTGGATGGAATATGAGTGGGCAATACAAGCTGCGGCTTCAGCCATCACCCATTTCAGATAATTTATGTTGAACTGTATAATCAGAGGAGTTATTGTTTAATTTGACCTTTTTGGATTTTCTCGCCTTTGTTATACAGTGGTACCTCTACTTATGAACATCTCTATTCTGTTTCTTTTTAATCTTTACTTTTAATCTATCCGAAATAAAGATTTATTCATTCATTAAATTTGCATTCAAAAGACTATCTTAACACTGCATAGAACTTCGAATAGGCCAGATGTGATGTATTATGAATACTAGAAAAGCACTCGGAGAGTGCAGACCTCCGCCAAGCACCACAGTTTCCCCCCATAGTGTTTAACATCATAAATAAAATATTAAAAATGGCCCTATCTCGCAATGTTAAATAAAAAAAAATTTTAAAAAAAAAAGAATCCTTTAAAAAATTCCTGGATCCAGACGGTGATCCGGATCACCACCAAAATCTAATCATCTGTAGGATACCCCATTTCTGATAATCTGTGAAAATTTCATGAAAATCCGTCCATAACTTTTTGAGTTATCTTGCTAACAAACAGACAAACCAACGCTGATGATCACATCACCTCCTTGGCGGAGGTAACCAGAACACTAGAAACATCAGCAAGGTATACTAGCACTGTTTAACAGACACGTGCGTAATGACGGCAAAATCGCTCTGATATTTTATGTGTTTACATGATACACCAAGCATGACAAGGCTTGCAATTACACAGCACATGTTCTTCAGAATCTTAGGCATTATATAAAATGTATTCTCCCTTTCCATGGTCCATTTGCCAGGGTTGAAGTGCACTCGTGCGAACGTCTGCAGCAGTTCACATCGTGTTTACATCTCGCCATGTGCGCACGCCTCTCCGGGATTTCACGCGAGAATAGAAACCTCAATAGCGATAGCGTTAGCTTAGCAAACGCTTCAGGTAATGCGTAGCAGCGAACCACGAAAAGAAACGCTACTCAGTTTATTCAGAGCCCGGTGAAAGGCGAATAAAGGGGTATTTATACTTCAAAAGCTGGTTCAACCAAGGTGGAAATTCAGCCTGTGCGTCACAAATGTTGATCCGCTGTTGGTTATTTTAGTGGCAAAATCAGCAACTTTGTCTCAGCACTGAAAAAGTGTGACCATCCCGGCCGCCATCACGTGTTGCTCTGTTCTAAATTTAGATACGATTCCTAGCGATCTCGTGTTTGGAATTGCTTTCGTGTTTTTTTTACGATTTAAAATTTTTGACTGAATTTTTTGTGAAAAACCGTAATTTTGACTAATAAAACCGTAACCCGGAATGGGGTCTTGAAAACCGGAGTAGTTGGCAGGTATGCAAATCCTCCCCTAGTGGTGCAGTACCACATCTCACCATATACTTCAGTCCATGTAACGGAGGCGCTGTTTCCCCCATTCTAAGACACTCCGGGAAATGAGAAGGCGCCTCTCTGGCAAGTCAGTGACAATCAAAACCGTTAAATACCGTAAATACGCATTTTGATAGTTCACTGTTTTTCCATATTACCAGATGCCATTTCTATTAAATATATATAATATCTTATATATGATACATGTAATATATATTAATAAAAATGACAGTCAGAGGCTCGTGGGAGAAAACGCCACTGATCCTCTGGCTTCTCCCTCACCAACAAAAACAGGCTGAAAGTGAAGTTTGTGCCTCTAAAATGAGTCAGTGTCCATCAGTCTTACCTGTAAACTACTGAGGTCTCTGGGTCCAGGAGTCACATCGTGGCTTTATTCCAGACTTTTCTCCGTGTCCGTCCACCAGCACAGCTACTTCCTGGATCTGTCTTTAGTTTCACTTTGACACTCAACAGCCTTTCTGAACCAGAACGCTGTAGCTTGTAGAGTCCACTAGATGTCTCCACTGGAGCAGAAACTGAGAGACACACACCTGTCTCTGACGTTTATTCCTGGAGCTCACCTGGATGAAGTCTTCTCTAGTTAGTAATAATTAAAAGTTAATTTTCATCATCCTCTTTTTCAGTCTTTCTGAGTCTGTGAAGACCTCTGTGTGATGCATTCAATCTGATTTAGTTCATATTGTGTGTTGTGGGTGGCGGCTCCACCTTTCCGGCTCCACCACCACCCTGGGAATAAAAGGTGGATGTGGGAGAGACATGGCCTCTTTACCACCAGACCTCTGCCTATACAGAAGTGCCTGTGACACACTGTGAGTGCATCAATAAAGTTATGTTCTACTGCACCTCCAGCCTCGTCATTGGAGAACAGGTTCTGGACATAACATCCTGTATTAGTCTTGTTGTTGCTGCAGGTCCAAACACTCATCACCTCAAACTGATAGGATTTATTATGGACTGTTGTGGAGAAAGGAGGCAGGCGAGGCAACGAGCTGAATGACATAGAAACTTTATTCCATCTACAACATACAGTACAGTAAAAGAGATCCCGGGTGTCTGGGCATTCCTCTTTTATATCTTTAATACCTGTTATGTCCATAACTGGTATAAAAGCAAACACTCGGTTGCTGCAGTTTTATGGAGCTTTATTACACAGAGTCGCTGTATACATACACAGGCTCACGGCACACGCCTGCTGACCAGGTGGCTCGCATGACGAAAGAAGCAGAGCCTCTTCCGCCCACTCCTTTATACCATGGGCAGCGTCACCACCGGAAACCGGCAGTAGCCACCCCAGTGGTTGACAAAAAAATGGCAAGCACACTAATTCGCCCACCCCAAATTTGTCACCCAACTCACACACTAACAGAAAAAGTTTCATGTGCAGAAATAAATAAACAAACCTATTCATTCACACAACTCAAGCTGGGGGACCAGGTGGACTACTGGTGCCCCCTACACGGCCAGACGGGTTATTCTGCTGCCCGAGTCCTTCAAAGTCCAAACCAAAATACAGCCGTGTTTCTAAACGGAAATAATCCCAGAACAATTTATAATATATACAGTAAACAACAAATAATAAACAGTACAAACACACAGTCCAAACATCCCCTACTGGCGGCCCGACCCCACCCCAACACACCCACCCCACACTTGGGCAAATAACATACATCAGCCGTGTTGGGCATAACATTCACACCTCAATAAGTCTATATTATCATTACTTTACATACCAGGCATCAAAATGCCAACTGCTAATTCTCACAAAATATCAAAATAGATTTTACCTTCACACACTGTAATTAATCCAAGTCATTCCTTTGAAGATTTCTAACAACTCAGGGTTTTACTACAAGTGGCTGAAATGAGCTTTCTCCGTAGGATTGCTGGACTCACCCTCAGAGATAGGGTGAGGAGCTCAGTCATCCGGGAGAGGCTCAGAGTAGAACCGCTGCTCCTCCACATTGAAAGGAGTCAGTTGAGGTGGTATGGGCATCTGATTAGGATGCCTCCTGGACGTCTCCCACTTGAGGTGTTTCAGGCACGTCCCACTGGGAGGAGACCCCGGGGCAGACCCAGGACTCGGTGGAGAGACTATGTCTCCCAGCTAGTCTGGGAACGCCTTGGTATCCCCTCTGAAGAGCTGGAGCAGGTGGCTGGGGAGAGGGAAGTCTGGGCTTCTCTGCTTGAACTGCTGCCTCCGCGACCCGGACCTCCGGAAAAGCGGTAGAAGATGGATGGATGGATGGATGGATAAAATGTATATGTCACACTCAATTTAAATAATTTTACCAATTTTCCTTTGTCAATAGGTATACCCGGGGCACAAACACAGTAGTTAGTGTAGAAGAGCTTGAAAGAACGAGGCGGTATGATATATAAACCAAAGTTTATTATCAGCTCTCCTAACAAGTCTCATCTAAGTGCAGAAGCAGCAGAAGGAAAAAGAGACCGAATACCTCCGGCTCTCTGACTTTATACTTGCACATAACAAAAGACATGCATATCAAAGGCTGACATCCCTCATTATCTTAATCCCCCCATTGTCTTGGTACTTCCTCTCTTCGCCCTGGGGGGGGTGAGGGTAGCTCCTCCGGTCTCCACCGCAGTGTCTGGGAACGTCTTTGTTCTTCACTGGCGGTTGAGAGTCTTTGTCCTTTCAGAGGTGTGAAGTCGCCTTACATATGTAATCACCAAACATTCCCACATGCTTCAACATATGTAGGTTATGGAATATATGATTAATATAGCCCACAGCCCCCCCCAAACGACTAAGAAAAGACAATAGAAAAATTCACAGTTTAAGATAATTACTATGACATACTAACTGTTACACCTCTTGCCACAGAAGAAACTTTCCAGCAGCCATGCCCCTAAGAGAGTTCAGTGGTAATCATAACAGCATAGTAAAATCACAAGTCAGTCCTAAACTGTTACAGCACAATTAGTGAACAACTGTGGATTAGTTTGCATCAGTCCCTGTGCTGTCTGGGTTTTAATCTTCTCCCAAAACTGCTGTGGGTTCGTTTAGGCGTCCTGCTGGGACCTTCTTGTAAGGAATCTGCAGTGTGGGAAGGAGAGTGGTTAACTGTTCCCTGCAGGGGGGCTGAGTCTTTTCTCTTGGGGGGTCTACCCTGCCGAGGTGCTCTCGCCAACTGTGCAGGCTCGTCTTTCAACAAGAAGGCAGGTTTAAGTCTGTCAATGCTGGCTGTTTCTTTTCTATCCCCAAAATCAAGCACAAAGTGTTTATCACCAGGTTCCAGCACTCTGAATGGCCCATCGTATGCTGGGTGGAAAGTTGGTTTTAAAGCTTCATGCCTAACAAAAACAAATTCAGCGTTCTTTAAAGCTTGAGGGACAAAAACCCATGGAAAGGAGTGATGAGCTGGACCGGGGAGAGAGTCCGGTCCGTTGCTGCCTAAAAACCTTGGGACTGGAAGGCGCCCTGGCTCTGGGTTCTCTGGTAAAAATTCACCTGGGAGCCTGAGAGGTTGTGCAAAAACTAATTCTGCCGGAGAGGCGTCTAGATCCTCTTTAGGCGCAGCACGCAACCCCAATAAAACCCAGGGAAGTTTATTTACCCAATTTGTATCCGTTAGTGAGGCTCTGAGGGCAGCCTTTAAAGACCTGTGAAAACGCTCGCATAACCCATTAGCCTGAGGGTGATAAGCGGTGGTGCGATGAATTGTTGCCCCTAAGCTGCTGGACATGGCTGACCAAAGCTCCGAGACAAATTGAGGTCCTCTATCGGACGTGATGTCCGATGGGACGCCAAAACGTGCCACCCAGTTTGTCAAAAAAACGCGAGCGACTTCCTCTGCTGTAGTTGACGCTAGAGGGACTGCCTCTGGCCAGCGCGTGGTGCGGTCTATCATTGTTAACAGGTGTGTGAAACCTTGGGAGGAAGGTAGTGGCCCCACGAGGTCGACATGAACGTGGTCAAACCTTCTAGCCGGAATCGGAAAAGGCTCCAGAGGGGCTTTTGTGTGTTTGTGTATTTTGGCGCGCTGACAAGAAATGCAAGTCTCTGCCCATTCTTTTACGTTTTTGCGCAGGCCTGGCCACACAAACTTTTCGGCGACCATTTTAACCGAGGCGCGCACACCTGGGTGCGCGAGGGAGTGAATTGAGTCGAAAATACGGCGGCGCCATGTGGCTGGGACTAACGGGCGAGGTCGGCCGGTTGAAATATCGCATATTAGGGGGGGCACGCCGTCGCGTAAACCCCTTTCCTCCAGCCTTAACCCTGTTGGTCCAGACAGGAGTGCGCGCACGTCCGCGTCACTGCTTTGTTCCTCTGCCATGGCTGCATAATCTATCCCTGCATGGATAGGTGCTGCATATGTGTCCGCGTTAGTGAAAAGTTCTGTGGCTGAGGCAGTATAATCTGTCTCCTCGCGCTCTGGTGATGTCACAGCGCGAGAGAGGCAGTCTGCTACCACGTTAAGTTTGCCTGCCACATGTCGAATGTCTGTGGTGAACTCTGAAATCGCAGCCAGCTGTCTTTGTTGCCTGCCTGACCATGGTTCTGAAATTTTAGCCATAGCAAAGGTGAGCGGTTTGTGGTCTACAAAAGCCGTGAAACTCCGCCCTTCTAACCAGAACTGGAAGTGGCGGATGGATAAATGAAGCGCTAACAGCTCCCTGTCAAAAGTGCTGTACTTACGCTCAGTTTGGTTTAGCGATTTGCTGAAGAATGCTAAAGGTTGCCAGATCCCGCTGACATGTTGTTCTACAACTGCCCCTATAGCTAGGTCCGAAGCGTCTGTGGTTAGCGCAATGCGGGTCGAGGGATCGGGGTGAACTAACAATGTGGCATTAGCTAGAGCGCTCTTTACTTCCGCGAAGGCGCGTTCGTGCTCTGGGGTCCATTCGACCGCGTTGGAAGCTTTCTTTTTTCTGAGTGCGTCATATAGGGGCTGCATGAGCTGAGCTGCGTGGGGGAGGAAACGGTTGTAAAAATTAACCATTCCTAAAAATTCTTGCAGCGATTTGACCGTTTGTGGCCGTGGGAAACTTTTTATCGCGTGAACTTTGTCTGGAAGTGGAACAGCCCCTTTCGGAGAGACTTTGTGTCCTAAAAAATCAATTTGTGACACGCTGAATTTGCATTTGGCTGGATTGATTATTAACCCGTGCTCTTCTAGTCTCTGAAAAACCGTAGTGAGGTGCTGCTCGTGTTCTTCCTCAGACAAGCTGGCTACCAGCATGTCGTTGAGGTAGACGAAAACAAAAGGAAGGTCACGTAATACCGCGTCCATCATCCGCTGAAAAGTTTGAGCAGCGCCTTTGAGGCCAAAAGGCATTCGCAGAAATTCAAAAAGGCCGAAAGGGGTTATTACAGCTGTTTTAGGAATGTCCTCTGCTCGAACTGGGACTTGATGATAACCGCGGACCAGGTCTATTTTTGAAAAAAAGCGCGCACCCGCCAGATGTAGTGAAAAATCCTGAATGTGAGGAATTGGGTAGCGGTCATGCGCTGTCGCACTGTTTAATCTGCGGTAATCTCCGCACAGTCTCCAAGAACCGTCGGGTTTCGGAACCATGTGAAGTGGTGAGGCCCAAGGGCTCTTCAAGCGTCTAACAATGCCTAATTTTTCAAGGGTAGTAAACTCGTCCCGAGCTATGTTGAGCTTGGCCGCGTCTAAGCGGCGAGCTTTGGCAAATACGGGTTGGCCCGTTGTGGGAATAGTGTTCAACCCCGTGTTTAGCCACAGTGGCTGAGAATTTGGGAATTGTGAGTGCTGGAAATTGGGTGAGGAGTTGCTCAAACTTACCTCCTGCCGTGGTGACGTTAGCCTGCACAGGTGGTGGAGAAACTCGGGCTGAGCAGGGAATAGAAAGCAAAGGACAGTGCATTAACCAAGCGTCTATTCGCTAGATCCACTAATAACCCATGTGCACATAAAAAATCTGCGCCTAACAAGTTAAAACTCACCGCCGCTACAACAAATGTCCATCTGTAGTTGCGGCCGTGGATGTGGAGGTGCAGGCTCTTTTCGCCGAAAGTGTCAATGTTGGAGCCGTTGGCTGCCACCGCTCCGTTGCCCCGTGTGCCCATGGCTCGATCTGCTTGGGAGGGCATGACGAAACTCAGCTGAGCCCCTGTGTCAATAAGGAACTGCTTGCCTGTGTGTCCATCCGTCACATATAACAGCTTACTCTTCTCGCCGAGAACCGCTGCTGTTAACGGCTCTCGGCTTTGGCGTTTCCCGAAATCGTAAAATTTGCAGGGGGGAACGCATTTGCTGGCCTTCTCGGCGAAGCGGTGGTGATAATAACAGACGTCGCTCCGTCTGTTACGTTTTGGCCGTGTCGCTGTCACCGCGGGCTGGATCTGCTCAGTGGGTTGTGGCTCTTCGTGGTTCTGGGCATCAGCGTTGAGGTCTGCGGATGCTGCTGTGGGTGTCTGCTCCTTGCAGGCGTTGACGAGCCATTGAGCTTCGTTGGCGAGCACGCGGAAGTCTTGCTGGGTGCTGCATCTCATGTTGGCGAGTGTCCCTCTCATGTGTGGCGGCAGCGTGCTGAGGAATATGAATTGGAAGAGGAAGTTGTCATTGTCCTCTTCTTTAAGCTGCAGCAAATCCTCCATGAGGGCTAGGAGGTGGGTGCTGGAGGAAGACGGAGGTGGAAGACAATGTCCCAGCATGAGCCCCGAGGTGGAGAGGAGAACAGGAGCGCCAGCAAGTCTCGGGGACTGTGGTTCATGTGTTTACCAAACTTAGGTGGGGTGAAGGTGTGAGATATGTGATGTGGGGGTTTTGTATCTCTGGGATATAAAAGCTGTGAGGAAAGTAGGATCTGTCTCTTTTTACTACTGAGAACTTTGATGATAGAAGATGTGACTTCAATAAAGCTTTCCTGAGATGATACACTCAGTCTCGTTTTTAAGGCATCTTCTACAGAGTTATATACAGATATGCTAAAAAATGGCCCTATTGAAGCGGCATGAAACAATGCGGCATTGCTGAAGGTTTTAGGCAGAGTTTTATTAATCATACCGCTGTCACGAGCTCCTCTCCCGGCGCCGTGCATGCGCGCCGGGAGCGAGCCCACGGCTCTCAGAGAAGGAGGACACAAAGTCTGTGTCCAGTAGCAGCAGTTGCAGAAGTGAGATTGAGAGAGGGTCAGCATGGTTACAATGCAGTATATATACCCAACTACAACAATACATCAAAGCATTCACAGCAGTTGGCATGATCAAAGAGATAACAGAACAGGCATGAGACATTTGCATTTGAGAGACATATTGATCTCGGTCCCTAGGTCACAGTAAGGACAGGATGCATGAACACAATGCATGAAAGGCAACATTAACATCACAGAAGTGAGCCAGAAGAAGCGAGTCTGTCTGTAGACATTAATACACATTTCACTGTTCTGTTAATTGCTCTAGCTGAGCGCTGTGTCTGACCAGTCTGTTTGTGGGGGTTTACAACAAAGCACATCTACCTATTGATCTCAGCCTCTAGGTCACAGTAAGGACAGGACGCATGAACACTATACATGAATGGCACATTACATCACAATACATGCATGGCACATTGCATCACAATACATGCGTGGCACATTGCATCACAATACATGCATGGCACATTACATCTCAGTAGTGCAGCAGGAAAAACCGAGAGAAGAGGGCTGAGTGTCCTGTGTGTTGTGGGGGGGTTGAATCAACCCGCCACACGCTCCCCCCCAGAGGGCACGGCAGGGGGCCGAGACCTCGATGATCCATCTATGGGAGCGAGCTGTGGGAGAAGCTCGCTGCAGGCGGAGGGGGAGGTAGGGGAGGGGTAGTAAGTGCCGGCAGGGGCGGTGAAGTCGTCCGAGCCGCGCAAAAATTGCTTGCTGCTCCGCGACGTCGAGGGGCTGTCCCGTTGCGCGTGCGGAGATCACAAGAAGAAAAATTAGTCTCTGACTCCTCTCGTGGCCATGAAGAAAAGCAGGAGCGGCTGTAAGAAAAAAAATAAATAAATAAAAGCAGAGGGACTGGCGTGTTGGCTTTAGGTGCAGGAGCAACCCCAAAGCCCCCCAGGAACAGCTGACGGCTGAAATCCCTTTGTGCCGTGGCTGAGACCATTAGAAAATCCAGTGGCGAGCTGCGTGCTTGCTTCAGGTGAACGAGCAGCCCTGAAGGTTCCGAGGGTGGCGATCGGCCGTTTTTCTCGGGCATGGGCAGCGGCGGAGGACGATGGCGGTCTCTGTAACCTTTATTGCCCCGTGCGTGGTGCGCCATCCACGTAACTCCCCGGTGCGCACGCGGGGGTTCCGTGCTTGGGTGGGCTGCTGGAGTGGCGAGTCAGGGTGCAGAATCTTGGTGGAGATCAGCGCAGACGGCGCCGATAAAATCCAGGTTTGGGCTGTGGCTGCAGATTGGCCATGGTGCGTTGGAACGGTGGGAGGAAATAGACGATCTTTTGTCCTTCAGGCTCGTGCAGATGCGTTGGAGTGGTGGGAGGGAATAGACGATCTGTGGCACCGCTCGGCCGTGTTGTGTTCAGGTCCACGTGTTGCGTTCTCCGCCGGCCATGGAGGACGCTGTCGTGGAGAGGGGACGAGGTGCCTGCGCTCTCGTGTGGAGGAACTGCGAGCGCGGCCGGTCCAGCGTGGATGAGCAGATCTCAGACGTGCAGATCTCATCCTGAAGAACGGGTCACCAGCGCAGCTGTCCAGATCAGAAGGCTGCCTCGCACAAACGTGTGCATGATCGGGGTCGCCAGTGAAGCGTTCACTGGCAGCGTGTCCCTTTCTGCCTTCAGGTCATGGTGCATTGGGGCGGCGAGAGGGAGGAGACGTCTTGTGTCCCTCGGCCGGTTCACGTGGACGTCCAGACCAGAAGGCTGCGTCGCACAAAGCGTGTGCATCTGCGGGGTCACCAGTGAAGCGGCATGAAAAAATAAGCAGCGATGCTGTGGTTTTAAGGAGAGTTTAATTGTCTCATACCGCCGTCATGAGCTCCTCTCCCGGCGCCGTGCATGCGCGCCGGGAGCGAGCCCACGGCTCTCAGAGAAGGAGGACACAAAGTCTGTGTCCAGCAGCAGCAGTTGCAGAAGTGAGATTGAGAGAGGGTCAGCATGGTTACAATGCAGTATATATACCCAACTACAACAATACATCAAAGCATTCACAGCAGTTGGTATGATCAAAGAGATAACAGAACAGGCATGAGACATTTGCATTTGAGAGACATATTGATCTCGGTCCCTAGGTCACAGTAAGGACAGGATGCATGAACACAATGCATGAAAGGCAACATTAACATCACAGAAGTGAGCCAGAAGAAGCGGGGCTGCCTGTAGACATTAATACACATTTCACTGTTCTGTTAATTGCTCTAGCTGAGCGCTGTGTCTGACCAGTCTGTTTGTGGGGGTTTACAACAAAGCACATCTACCTATTGATCTCAGCCTCTAGGTCACAGTAAGGACAGGACGCATGAACACTATACATGAATGGCACATTACATCACACTACATGCATGGCACATTGCATCACAATACATGCATGGCACATTGCATCACAATACATGCATGGCACATTACATCTCAGTAGTGCAGTGGGAAAAACCGAGAGAAGAGGGCTGAGTGTCCTGTGTGTTGTGGGGGGGTTGAATCAACCCGCCACACTATCTCGAAATGATAAAGAATCATTTAAAAAATTTCTGGATCCAGATGGTGATCCGGATCACTCCCAAAATCTAATAATTTCTTCCTTGTCCCATTTCGGACTTTTCCTGAAATTTCATCAAAATCCGTTCATAACTTTTTGAGTTATGTTGGTAACAGACAGACAAACAAACAGACAAACCCCGGTAAAAACATAGCCTCCTTGGCGGAGGTAAGATGTGGAAAAAGTGAAGCACTGAATATTTTCTGGATGCGCTGTACATCTACAGCCCCAGGGGCACCGTTGCTGCCCCTTCCCCCTACTCCCCAAATCACTGGGTGACAGTGGGACTGCGCTGGCTGGCTTTTGCATAGAACTGACTAATCTCACTCTAGGATTGGCGCGTCTAAGGCCTCATTTGATTGGTTATTTTTTGTAGGTTTTTTCCACAAAACTCAGCAACTTCATTATTGCCGGCTCTCAAATCCATACCTGCCAACTTTTCAAACCTGAAAAGCCTAGTAGCTAGCCGGGGTCCAGGGGCCGATGCTAATGCTAATAATGCTAATGCTAATAATAATAATGCTAATATTTGCCAAACAAATATTAGCCATCCCATCCCATCCCTCATATATCTTCAACTTTTAAACCTGAAAAGCCTAGTAGCTAGCCGGGGTCCAGGAACCGCAGTGTCAAACAAATATTAGCATTTGACATAGAAGTCACATATTCATTATATTATCAACCCACATTATATACTTTGTATCATTCATTAATACTCCCATACATGACATACTATACTGAAGTATGGGGAAATACATATAAAACAAACATATATCCAGTCTTTATGATTCAGAAGAGAGCTATTAGAATAATAAACAAAGCTGCTTACAGGGAACCAACAAACCCACTTTTTCTTAAATTAAAAGCTCTCAAGTTGAAAGATCTGGTTGACTTTAAAACTGCAGTAATAATGTTTAAAGTGAAGAATCTATCACTGCCCGCAAATATCTAAAAGTTGTTCTAAATAAGGGAGAAACAATATCATTTCAGAGAAACATGTATATTTCAAAAACCTTCAGTGAGAACAACCACCAAGCAACACTGTGTTTCAGTGCAAGGAGTCAGATTATGGAATGATTTTGGACCTGAATTAAAATCATGTACAACGCTTGGACAATTTAAACAAAAACTAAAGGAAGAAATACTCCAAACATATATACAAGATGACATGTAAAATCACATAAGGATTGTCATATCCAGTCTGTGTTGTGTTGTTGCTTAGTTGGGTTTTTTTTTGTCACATTTTGTCTTAGCTTTGTTCTGAATTGTAATTGCTCTTGTTTTGTTTTTCTTTTGAATTCTTGGATGGAATATGAGTGGGCAATACAAGCTGCGGCTTCAGCCATCACCCATTTCAGATAATTTATGTTGAACTGTATAATCAGAGGAGTTATTGTTTAATTTGACCTTTTTGGATTTTCTCGCCTTTGTTATACAGTGGTACCTCTACTTACGAACGTCTCTATTCTGTTTCTTTTTAATCTTTACTTTTAATCTATCCGAAATAAAGATTTATTCATTCATTAAATTTGCATTCAAAAGACTATCTTAACACTGCACAGAACTTCGAATAGGCCAGATGTGATGTATTATGAATACTAGAAAAGCACTCGGAGAGTGCAGACCTCCGCCAAGCACCACAGTTTCCCCCCATAGTGTTTAACATCATAAATAAAATATTAAAAATGGCCCTATCTCGCAATGTTAAATAAAAAAAAATTTAAAAAAAAAAAAAAGAATCCTTTAAAAAATTCCTGGATCCAGATGGTGATCCGGATCACCACCAAAATCTAATCATCTGTAGGATACCCCATTTCTGATAATCTGTGAAAATTTCATGAAAATCCGTCCATAACTTTTTGAGTTATCTTGCTAAAAAACAGACAAACCAACGCTGATGATCACATCACCTCCTTGGCGGAGGTAACCAGAAGACTAGAAATATCAGCAGGCTATACTAGCACTGTTTAACAGACACGTGCGTAATGACGGCAAAATCGCTCTGATATTTTATGTGTTTACATGATACACCAAGCATGACAAGGCTTGCAATTACACAGCACATGTTCTTCAGAATCTTAGGCATTATATAAAATGTATTCTCCCTTTCCATGGTCCATTTGCCAGGGTTGAAGTGCACTCGTGCGAACGTCTGCAGCAGTTCACATGGTGTTTACATCTCGCCATGTGCGCACGCCTCTCCGGGATTTCACGCGAGAATAGAAACCTCAATAGCGATAGCGTTAGCTTAGCAAACGCTTCAGGTAATGCGTAGCAGCGAACCACGAAAAGAAACGCTACTCAGTTTATTCAGAGCCCGGTGAAAGGCGAATAAAGGGGTATTTATACTTCAAAAGCTGGTTCAACCAAGGTGGAAATTCAGCGTGTGCGTCACAAATGTTGATCCGCTGTTGGTTATTTTAGTGGCAAAATCAGCAACTTTGTCTCAGCACTGAAAAAGTGTGACCATCCCGGCCGCCATCACGTGTTGCTTGCTCTGTTCTAAATTTAGATACGATTCCTAGCGATCTCGTGTTTGGAATTGCTTTCGTGTTTTTTTTACGATTTAAAATTTTTGACTGAATTTTTAGTGAAAAACCGTAATTTTGACTAATAAAACCGTAACCCGGAATGGGGTCTTGAAAACCGGAGTAGTTGGCAGGTATGCAAATCCTCCCCTAGTGGTGCAGTACCACATCTCACCATATACTTCAGTCCATGTAACGGAGGCGCTGTTTCCCCCATTCTAAGACACTCCGGGAAATGAGAAGGCGCCTCTCTGGCAAGTCAGTGACAATCAAAACCGTTAAATACCGTAAATACGCATTTTGATAGTTCACTGTTTTTCCATATTACCAGATGCCATTTCTATTAAATATATATAATATCTTATATATGATACATGTAATATATATTAATAAAAATGACAGTCAGAGGCTCGTGGGAGAAAACGCCACTGATCCTCTGGCTTCTCCCTCACCAACAAAAACAGGCTGAAAGTGAAGTTTGTGCCTCTAAAATGAGTCAGTGTCCATCAGTCTTACCTGTAAACTACTGAGGTCTCTGGGTCCAGGAGTCACATCGTGGCTTTATTCCAGACTTTTCTCCGTGTCCGTCCACCAGCACAGCTACTTCCTGGATCTGTCTTTAGTTTCACTTTGACACTCAACAGCCTTTCTGAACCAGAACGCTGTAGCTTGTAGAGTCCACTAGATGTCTCCACTGGAGCAGAAACTGAGAGACACACACCTGTCTCTGACGTTTATTCCTGGAGCTCACCTGGATGAAGTCTTCTCTAGTTAGTAATAATTAAAAGTTAATTTTCATCA
Organism: Pholidichthys leucotaenia; assembly: GCA_020510985.1. NCBI lineage: Eukaryota > Metazoa > Chordata > Actinopteri > Cichliformes > Pholidichthyidae > Pholidichthys > Pholidichthys leucotaenia. The sequence goes on from CM035845.1 coordinate 322,788,074, forward strand.
TCCTCTTTTTCAGTCTTTCTGAGTCTGTGAAGACCTCTGTGTGATGCATTCAATCTGATTTAGTTCATATTGTGTGTTGTGGGTGGCGGCTCCACCTTTCCGGCTCCACCACCACCCTGGGAATGAAAGGTGGATGTGGGAGAGACATGGCCTCTTTACCACCAGACCTCTGCCTATACAGAAGTGCCTGTGACACACTGTGAGTGCATCAATAAAGTTATGTTCTACTGCACCTCCAGCCTCGTCATTGGAGAACAGGTTCTGGACATAACATCCTGTATTAGTCTTGTTGTTGCTGCAGGTCCAAACACTCATCACCTCAAACTGATAGGATTTATTATGGACTGTTGTGGAGAAAGGAGGCAGGCGAGGCAACGAGCTGAATGACATAGAAACTTTATTCCATCTACAACATACAGTACAGTAAAAGAGATCCCGGGTGTCTGGGCATTCCTCTTTTATATCTTTAATACCTGTTATGTCCATAACTGGTATAAAAGCAAACACTCGGTTGCTGCAGTTTTATGGAGCTTTATTACACAGAGTCGCTGTATACATACACAGGCTCACGGCACACGCCTGCTGACCAGGTGGCTCGCATGACGAAAGAAGCAGAGCCTCTTCCGCCCACTCCTTTATACCATGGGCAGCGTCACCACCGGAAACCGGCAGTAGCCACCCCAGTGGTTGACAAAAAAATGGCAAGCACACTAATTCGCCCACCCCAAATTTGTCACCCAACTCACACACTAACAGAAAAAGTTTCATGTGCAGAAATAAATAAACAAACCTATTCATTCACACAACTCAAGCTGGGGGACCAGGTGGACTACTGGTGCCCCCTACACGGCCAGACGGGTTATTCTGCTGCCCGAGTCCTTCAAAGTCCAAACCAAAATACAGCCGTGTTTCTAAACGGAAATAATCCCAGAACAATTTATAATATATACAGTAAACAACAAATAATAAACAGTACAAACACACAGTCCAAACATCCCCTACTGGCGGCCCGACCCCACCCCAACACACCCACCCCACACTTGGGCAAATAACATACATCAGCCGTGTTGGGCATAACATTCACACCTCAATAAGTCTATATTATCATTACTTTACATACCAGGCATCAAAATGCCAACTGCTAATTCTCACAAAATATCAAAATAGATTTTACCTTCACACACTGTAATTAATCCAAGTCATTCCTTTGAAGATTTCTAACAACTCAGGGTTTTACTCTTCCTATAAAATGTATATGTCACACTCAATTTAAATAATTTTACCAATTTTCCTTTGTCAATAGGTATACCCGGGGCACAAACACAGTAGTTAGTGTAGAAGAGCTTGAAAGAACGAGGCGGTATGATATATAAACCAAAGTTTATTATCAGCTCTCCTAACAAGTCTCATCTAAGTGCAGAAGCAGCAGAAGGAAAAAGAGACCGAATACCTCCGGCTCTCTGACTTTATACTTGCACATAACAAAAGACATGCATATCAAAGGCTGACATCCCTCATTATCTTAATCCCCCCATTGTCTTGGTACTTCCTCTCTTCGCCCTGGGGGGGGTGAGGGTAGCTCCTCCGGTCTCCACCGCAGTGTCTGGGAACGTCTTTGTTCTTCACTGGCGGTTGAGAGTCTTTGTCCTTTCAGAGGTGTGAAGTCGCCTTACATATGTAATCACCAAACATTCCCACATGCTTCAACATATGTAGGTTATGGAATATATGATTAATATAGCCCACAGCCCCCCCCCCAAACGACTAAGAAAAGACAATAGAAAAATTCACAGTTTAAGATAATTACTATGACATACTAACTGTTACACCTCTTGCCACAGAAGAAACTTTCCAGCAGCCATGCCCCTAAGAGAGTTCAGTGGTAATCATAACAGCATAGTAAAATCACAAGTCAGTCCTAAACTGTTACAGCACAATTAGTGAACAACTGTGGATTAGTTTGCATCAGTCCCTGTGCTGTCTGGGTTTTAATCTTCTCCCAAAACTGCTGTGGGTTCGTTTAGGCGTCCTGCTGGGACCTTCTTGTAAGGAATCTGCAGCGTGGGAAGGAGAGTGGTTAATTGTTCCCTGCAGGGGGGCTGAGTCTTTTCTCTTGGGGGGTCTACCCTGCCGAGGTGCTCTCGCCAACTGTGCAGGCTCGTCTTTCAACAAGAAGGCAGGTTTAAGTCTGTCAATGCTGGCTGTTTCTTTTCTATCCCCAAAATCAAGCACAAAGTGTTTATCACCAGGTTCCAGCACTCTGAATGGCCCATCGTATGCTGGGTGGAAAGTTGGTTTTAAAGCTTCATGCCTAACAAAAACAAATTCAGCGTTCTTTAAAGCTTGAGGGACAAAAACCCATGGAAAGGAGTGATGAGCTGGACCGGGGAGAGAGTCCGGTCCGTTGCTGCCTAAAAACCTTGGGACTGGAAGGCGCCCTGGCTCTGGGTTCTCTGGTAAAAATTCACCTGGGAGCCTGAGAGGTTGTGCAAAAACTAATTCTGCCGGAGAGGCGTCTAGATCCTCTTTAGGCGCAGCACGCAACCCCAATAAAACCCAGGGAAGTTTATTTACCCAATTTGTATCCGTTAGTGAGGCTCTGAGGGCAGCCTTTAAAGACCTGTGAAAACGCTCGCATAACCCATTAGCCTGAGGGTGATAAGCGGTGGTGCGATGAATTGTTGCCCCTAAGCTGCTGGACATGGCTGACCAAAGCTCCGAGACAAATTGAGGTCCTCTATCGGACGTGATGTCCGATGGGACGCCAAAACGTGCCACCCAGTTTGTCAAAAAAACGCGAGCGACTTCCTCTGCTGTAGTTGACGCTAGAGGGACTGCCTCTGGCCAGCGCGTGGTGCGGTCTATCATTGTTAACAGGTGTGTGAAACCTTGGGAGGAAGGTAGTGGCCCCACGAGGTCGACATGAACGTGGTCAAACCTTCTAGCCGGAATCGGAAAAGGCTCCAGAGGGGCTTTTGTGTGTTTGTGTATTTTGGCGCGCTGACAAGAAATGCAAGTCTCTGCCCATTCTTTTACGTTTTTGCGCAGGCCTGGCCACACAAACTTTTCGGCGACCATTTTAACCGAGGCGCGCACACCTGGGTGCGCGAGGGAGTGAATTGAGTCGAAAATACGGCGGCGCCATGTGGCTGGGACTAACGGGCGAGGTCGGCCGGTTGAAATATCGCATATTAGGGGGGGCACGCCGTCGCGTAAACCCCTTTCCTCCAGCCTTAACCCTGTTGGTCCAGACAGGAGTGCGCGCACGTCCGCGTCACTGCTTTGTTCCTCTGCCATGGCTGCATAATCTATCCCTGCATGGATAGGTGCTGCATATGTGTCCGCGTTAGTGAAAAGTTCTGTGGCTGAGGCAGTATAATCTGTCTCCTCGCGCTCTGGTGATGTCACAGCGCGAGAGAGGCAGTCTGCTACCACGTTAAGTTTGCCTGCCACATGTCGAATGTCTGTGGTGAACTCTGAAATCGCAGCCAGCTGTCTTTGTTGCCTGCCTGACCATGGTTCTGAAATTTTAGCCATAGCAAAGGTGAGCGGTTTGTGGTCTACAAAAGCCGTGAAACTCCGCCCTTCTAACCAGAACTGGAAGTGGCGGATGGATAAATGAAGCGCTAACAGCTCCCTGTCAAAAGTGCTGTACTTACGCTCAGTTTGGTTTAGCGATTTGCTGAAGAATGCTAAAGGTTGCCAGATCCCGCTGACATGTTGTTCTACAACTGCCCCTATAGCTAGGTCCGAAGCGTCTGTGGTTAGCGCAATGCGGGTCGAGGGATCGGGGTGAACTAACAATGTGGCATTAGCTAGAGCGCTCTTTACTTCCGCGAAGGCGCGTTCGTGCTCTGGGGTCCATTCGACCGCGTTGGAAGCTTTCTTTTTTCTGAGTGCGTCATATAGGGGCTGCATGAGCTGAGCTGCGTGGGGGAGGAAACGGTTGTAAAAATTAACCATTCCTAAAAATTCTTGCAGCGATTTGACCGTTTGTGGCCGTGGGAAACTTTTTATCGCGTGAACTTTGTCTGGAAGTGGAACAGCCCCTTTCGGAGAGACTTTGTGTCCTAAAAAATCAATTTGTGACACGCTGAATTTGCATTTGGCTGGATTGATTATTAACCCGTGCTCTTCTAGTCTCTGAAAAACCGTAGTGAGGTGCTGCTCGTGTTCTTCCTCAGACAAGCTGGCTACCAGCATGTCGTTGAGGTAGACGAAAACAAAAGGAAGGTCACGTAATACCGCGTCCATCATCCGCTGAAAAGTTTGAGCAGCGCCTTTGAGGCCAAAAGGCATTCGCAGAAATTCAAAAAGGCCGAAAGGGGTTATTACAGCTGTTTTAGGAATGTCCTCTGCTCGAACTGGGACTTGATGATAACCGCGGACCAGGTCTATTTTTGAAAAAAAGCGCGCACCCGCCAGATGTAGTGAAAAATCCTGAATGTGAGGAATTGGGTAGCGGTCATGCGCTGTCGCACTGTTTAATCTGCGGTAATCTCCGCACAGTCTCCAAGAACCGTCGGGTTTCGGAACCATGTGAAGTGGTGAGGCCCAAGGGCTCTTCAAGCGTCTAACAATGCCTAATTTTTCAAGGGTAGTAAACTCGTCCCGAGCTATGTTGAGCTTGGCCGCGTCTAAGCGGCGAGCTTTGGCAAATACGGGTTGGCCCGTTGTGGGAATAGTGTTCAACCCCGTGTTTAGCCACAGTGGCTGAGAATTTGGGAATTGTGAGTGCTGGAAATTGGGTGAGGAGTTGCTCAAACTTACCTCCTGCCGTGGTGACGTTAGCCTGCACAGGTGGTGGAGAAACTCGGGCTGAGCAGGGAATAGAAAGCAAAGGACAGTGCATTAACCAAGCGTCTATTCGCTAGATCCACTAATAACCCATGTGCACATAAAAAATCTGCGCCTAACAAGTTAAAACTCACCGCCGCTACAACAAATGTCCATCTGTAGTTGCGGCCGTGGATGTGGAGGTGCAGGCTCTTTTCGCCGAAAGTGTCAATGTTGGAGCCGTTGGCTGCCACCGCTCCGTTGCCCCGTGTGCCCATGGCTCGATCTGCTTGGGAGGGCATGACGAAACTCAGCTGAGCCCCTGTGTCAATAAGGAACTGCTTGCCTGTGTGTCCATCCGTCACATATAACAGCTTACTCTTCTCGCCGAGAACCGCTGCTGTTAACGGCTCTCGGCTTTGGCGTTTCCCGAAATCGTAAAATTTGCAGGGGGGAACGCATTTGCTGGCCTTCTCGGCGAAGCGGTGGTGATAATAACAGACGTCGCTCCGTCTGTTACGTTTTGGCCGTGTCGCTGTCACCGCGGGCTGGATCTGCTCAGTGGGTTGTGGCTCTTCGTGGTTCTGGGCATCAGCGTTGAGGTCTGCGGATGCTGCTGTGGGTGTCTGCTCCTTGCAGGCGTTGACGAGCCATTGAGCTTCGTTGGCGAGCACGCGGAAGTCTTGCTGGGTGCTGCATCTCATGTTGGCGAGTGTCCCTCTCATGTGTGGCGGCAGCGTGCTGAGGAATATGAATTGGAAGAGGAAGTTGTCATTGTCCTCTTCTTTAAGCTGCAGCAAATCCTCCATGAGGTCTTTAGGTTTGCACCCTCTGTGGCCGTAGACCGCCAGGATCTTCTCGGCTCTCTCTTCAGCTGAGGGGACGTAATTTGCCACGATGGTTGCTTTCAGTGTTTCATATTTGTCTTGGGCCGGCGGCCGCCGGATCATGCTCCGCACACACCTCAAAGTGGCGGCGTCGAGTTTGGAGACGATATGATAGAATTTCGTATCGTCAGCCGTGATGCCCGCCAGTGTAAACTGGGCTTCAGCTTGTTGAAACCACGAGGCGGGGTCTTCCTGCCAGAAGTCCGGCAGCTTGACAGCGACGGCATTCGTGTAGACCGTCACTGATGTGTCCGCAGGGTGAGAGTGCCTTGCTTCGGCTCTCTCAGCGGCGCTGGTGCTCGGTCGAGCCCTCTCAATCCCTTCTGCCGGGGGGGAAAGTCGTCCATGTGTTCCCCTGTCTGCGTGGGCGCTGGCGTCTGCCTGGGTCGCCACAGATGAGTCAATCGCAGGGGAACGCCTCAGGTCCATACTCGCGTCAGGGGTCACCAGTGTAGAAGAGCTTGAAAGAATGAGGCGGTATGATATATAAACCAAAGTTTATTATCAGCTCTCCTAACAAGTCTCATCTAAGTGCAGAAGCAGCAGAAGGAAAAAGAGACCGAATGCCTCCGGCTTTCTGACTTTATACTTGCACATAACAAAAGACATGCATATCAAAGGCTGACATCCCTCATTATCTTAATCCCCCCATTGTCTTGGTACTTCCTCTCTTCGCCCTGGGGGGGGTGAGGGTAGCTCCTCCGGTCTCCACCGCAGTGTCTGGGAACGTCTTTGTTCTTCACTGGCGGTTGAGAGTCTTTGTCCTTTCAGAGGTGTGAAGTTGCTTTACATATGTAATCACCAAACATTCCCACATGCTTCAACATGTAGGTTATGGAATATATGATTAATATAGCCCACAGTTAGCAACTATATACATAATGACATAGGGCCTAAAACCTAAAACACATCAATAAACACACCCTTAGTCATTTTACACACCCAGTGGAGCCCCTCCCACCCCCGGATTGCCATCTCGTGGTTCCCATCCAGAGCGCCCCCTTTTCCTGGCCTCTGGAGATGAACTGCGCCGTCTCCTCTTGATCACCATGCGGCACAGCTCGTTGGGGTGCCTCCATGTCTCTTCCGACAGGCCCAAATATTAGAGATGAGCCGATCCGAGGTATCGGTATTGAGTCGTATCAGTAAGGAATAAAAGTCATTTACCGATCCGATACACTAATAACAGTATTAAAGTGAAAGTGCGGTAACCGTTCTCATCCACGCTGCAAGTGGTTTGCCATAGACGAAAGCAAACAGGGTCACTGGAGCTACGCCGTGGTGGGCGGGACTTGCCTGGACTGTCAACATGTCTGCAGTGTGGAATTATTTCAGAGTGAAGGAGGAAAAAGGCAGGACTGCAGAATGTAACTTATGTAATGCAACTATTTCTTGTGGTACCAGCATTTGCAGTTTTAACACATCAAACTTGATAAAACACTTATTGAAGTATCACGGTAAGGAATATGCTGAATTCAGCCAAGTACAGAGCACTAGGAAGAGAAACCAGTGCTGCAACAGTCACTGCTGGACTCTTTTCCAAAGCGTGACAAGCTACCTCCTGAGAGCAAAAAAGCAAAGATGATAACAGACAACATTGTCAAATTTATTGTGCTCGACAACCAGCTCTTTGCTCTTGTGGAAAACGAGGGTTTCCGGCGTTTAATGGAGTATCTGGAGCCTCGGTACACACTGCCACACAGGAGCTGGTTTTCTGACACAGTTAAGTACAAAGAAGTATGCACATTTATCTCAAGACATTTATCAGAAATCCCAGCTTTAAGCTTCACAACAGATATCTGGAGCTCAGACGTGTGTCCAGTGTCACTAATTAGCCTGACAGCACAGTGGATAGATTCAAGCTTTGTTTTGCAAAAAGCCTCCTGTCCGCCACCAGGAGGCTTCCACCTGTGCACAGGGGAGAAAGGAGGAGAGCATAGAAGGGAAGGAATCCCGAAGGCTTACTTGACGGTGGGGAGCTCAGACTCCCAGGAGACTCTAAGAGGAGGACGGAGCTGAGGAGATGGAACTCCAGAGCAGGATGTGTAGGAATGACGAGGAGGTCTTACCAGACCGTTGGAGCGTTGACATCTCCATGCAGACCAGAGGGCAGCATGGCTTAAGAAGGCTGCTTAATGAGATGATCAGGTGTGCACGCATCTATGGAGGCAATTAGGGCAGCAGGCACGCAGAGCGGATCATTACAGCACTCCCCCCCTATGGGACACCTCTCGGCGGCCGATCCAACCTACTTGGGTGTGTCCGGTGGAAGTTCCTGATGAGCTGTGAATCCATCACAAAGGAGGGATGCACCCAGGACCTCCATTCTGGACCATAACCCTCCCAGTCCACCAGGTACTGGAGGCCACGACCCCTGCGTCAGACGTCCAGGATGAAGTTGACTCTCCACGCGAGGTCACCATCAATCATTACCGGTGGGGGTGATGTCTTGGGAGGGGGGGCACAGGGGGTTGGAGACGAATGGCTTGACCTGCGAGATATGAAAGGTGGGACAAATGCGTGGGGGGGAGAACCAGGTGCACAGCGACAGGATTCACAATGTGGGTTATGGAAAAAAGGACCAATAAAGCACTGCAATAACTTCCTGGACTCAGACTTAAGGTTAATGTTCTTAGTAGACAACCATACCTGCTGCCCAACCCGGTAGGGCAGAGCCAGAGTCCTGCGGCGGTTGGCAATGTCGGCTTTACGGTCTGCCGTGGCGCAGCTCGGGTAGCCTTCCACAGCCAGCGACAGTGCTTCATATGGGCCTGCACAGAGGGCACTGCGATGTCTTCCTCCTCCTCCAGAAACAGTGGGGGATTGCATCCCAGGGGGACCTTAAATGGAGACAGACCTGTGGCCGAGGAGACCATGGTGTTATGCGCATACTCGGCCCATGGCAGATGGGAGCTCCATGATGCTGGGTTGGAGGCGGTGACGTACTATAGCGCTACCTCCAATTCCTGATTGGAGCGCTCACACTGGCCATTACTCTGGGGGTGGTACCCCGAGGACAGGCTTACCATGGCCCCAACAGCCCTACAGAAGGCTCGCCACACCTGCGAGACAAATTGGGGCCCACGATCGGACACGATGTCCATCGGAATGCTGTGGAGCTGCACCACATGGAGGACGAGCAGGTCTGCAGTCTCCTTGGCTGTAGGAAGACCCTGTCGGGGGACAAAGTGAGCCGTCTTGGAAAATCTGTCCACAGTCATGAGGATGACAGTGTTGTCAGCAGAGGGAGGAAGGCCGTTGACGAAATCCAGCACCACATGGGACCGAGGTCTGCCAGGGATGGGTAGAGGATGGAGCAGATCCGCTGGAGGAGAGGAGGACGTCTTGCAGGTGGCACACTGAGGGCGGGCTCGGACATACTCCCTGACGTCCCTCCATACAGATGGCCACCAGAAGGTTCTCTGCAGCAGGGCCACAGTACGTGCCATCCCCGGGTGGCACAGGAGCTTGGAGGAGTGGGCCCAATTGATGACCTCACCCCAGACTGCAGGGGGCACATAAATCTTCCCCACTGGCCCCTCGCCCGGGTCGGCCTCGGTCTCCTGCGCTCTTCTGACTTTCTCCTTACCAAGGGATGTGATGGTACCTCTGCAGCATCCGAAGAGAATTGTCTGGACAGGGCATCTGGCTTGATGTTCTTGGACCCCGGGCAGCAGGTGATGGTAAAGTCGAACCTGCCGAATAACATGGACCAGCAGGCTTGCCGGGCGTTGACTCGCTTGGCCGTCCTGAGGTGCTCCAGGTTTTTATGGTCGGTCCAAACGACGAACGGCTGAGAGGCCCCCTCGAGCCAGTGGCGCCACTCCTCCAAGGCCAATTTGACCGCCAGCAGCTCCCTGTCCCCGATGTCATAGTTCCTCTCTGCCGGGGAGAGGCGGCGGGAGAAGAACGCGCAGGAGCGGATCTTGTTGTCTATGGGGGAACGACGAGATAATACCGCTCCCACTCCAGAGTCTGAGGCATCCACCTCCACTAGAAACTGCAGCGCAGGGCCCACCTGGGCCAAGATAGGAGGAGAGGAGAACAATGATTTCAATTCAATAAAGGCCGCCTCCACCTCCCCCGTCCATGGGAAGGGCACCTTGGTGGAGGTAAGGCGAGTGAGGGGTAGGGCAATGATGCTGTAGTTCTTAATGAAGCGGCAGTAGAAGTTGGCAAACCCCAGAAACTGCTGTAATTGCTTCCGGGATGATGGAACCGGCCACTCTACCACTGCTTTTACATTGGCCGGGTCGGCGATGATTTCGTTGTGAGAGATGACAAATCCCAAGAACGAGGTGGATGGGGCGTGGAACTCGCACTTCTCAGCCTTGACAAATAATTTATTCTCCAGCAGATGTTGCAGAACCCACATGACATGCACCCGATGTTCATCGAGGGACTGGGCAAAGATGAGAATGTCATCCAAATAAACAAACACAAAGGAGCTCAAGAAATCCCTCAAAACATCATTGATCAGGCGTTGGAAAACTGCTGGAGCATTAGTCAGTCCAAAAGGTATCACAAGCTATTCGAAGTGGCCACTAGGGGTGCGGAAACCCGTCTTCCACTCATCCCCCTCTTTAATCCTCCCCAGGTGGTATGCATTGCGGAGATCTAATTTCGTAAACACGGAGGCCCACTTGAGGGAATCAAAGGTAGTGTTGATTAGGGAAAGAGTGTATTTATCCTTGATAGTGATGTTGTTCAACTCCCGAAAATTAATACAAGGCCTCAAAGAACCATCCTTTTTTCCCACAAAAAACCCCGCCCCCACCGCCGAGGAAGACGGTCGAATAATGCCCGAGCTCTGGGACTTCTTGATGTATTTCTCCATCACTTCCCGCTCCGGGGCCAACAGGCTGTATAGCCGGCTGGATGGCAACGGAGCCCCCGGCAGGAGGTTAATGGCACAATTGTATGGGTGGTGTGGGGGGGGGGGGAGTAACACTGCTTGAGTCTTACTAAAGACGGTGCCCAAGTCATGGTTTTCGGAGGGAACCCGGGACAGGTCAGGCAGGGGTACGTCAGGGAAACAGAGGGGCATGGAGGGACAGCAAGCAGCAGACTGAAGGCAGGCACTAGACAAAAGGAACTCCATGAGATGATACTTCCTGAATGCCAATCAATGGACGGGTTGTGCAGCCGAAGTCAAGGGTACCCCAAAATAACAAGGGAGGCTGAAACAGGGAGCACAAAAAAACCTAATTTGCTCCCAGTGATTGCCCGATAACAGAACAGAAACAGGAGCAGTTTGTTTGGTAACTATGGTGAGCAGAGCCTTAGACAGCGCGATCAGCTTTAAGGGAGTCTTCAGCTGGTGGCAGGAGAGCCCCAGCTGGGTTGCCAGGTTCTCAGAAATAAAGCTCTGCTCAGCCCTGGAGTCGATGAGTGATTGAGTGGAAATTTCATGCTGATTGTGTATGAAACGGATGGGGAGCAGAAATTTAGTAAGGGCATTTTCCCAGGATGAGTTTGTGAGTCTCCCTACTGTGACCCATGGACCCCCCCCCCCCCCCCCCCGGCCGAATGGGGCAGGAGGCCAGCTCATGTTCCTTACTAGTGCAGTATAAGCACATCCCAGGCTCCCGGCGGCACTATTTCTCGGCTGGGGGCAGCTTAGACTGGCCCATCACCATAGGCTCCTCAGTGTCTAAGGGCTCAGAGGGAGGGAGGGCTAGCAGGGGGTGCTGTGGGGAGCAGAGGAACTGTGAGCCCGAGCAACCGGGAGGTTGACGCTCATTGGCTTGCTCCCTCAGCCGGTTGTCAGTGCTGATTGCTAAGGAAATTAGCTCGTTTAGTCTATTGGGCTTATCAATATGGGCTAACTCGTCCCACAGGCTAGTGTTAAGGCTGCGAGTGAATATGCTGCAAAGGGAGGCATCCTCCCACCCCACCTCCACTGCCACCACCCGGAAGTCTACAGAATAATCAGCCACAGACTTATTCCCTTGTTTAAGATTGAGTAATCGGGTGGTGAGCACACTATCACAGTCAGAGTGGTCAAACACCTCATTAAATTCACTCACGAACTGGTCGTAGGTCAAGCTAGCATAATTTGGCCGAGCCATTACCGCATAAGCCCAAGCTAAGGCCCGCCCCTTCAGGAGACTGACGACATAGACAGTGCGGCTGTGACTAGTGGGGAAGCCCCCTGGCACACGCTGAAACACTATCCCACATTGCAGCAAAAAAACCCATGCTTCCCCTAGCTTACCACTAAAACATGTGAGGGTGGGGACTGGAGTCAGCTGAGACTGCAGGGAGGGGAGAGGGGTGGAACTGGCTGGTCCGGCCCCCCCACCCCCCCCACCAGAGCAGGTGGAAAGGGCTGAGAGGGTGTGAGGCAATCCAGATGTGTGTTCATCTGCATGAGTTGAGTGAGTATGACCTGTGGGAGCTTAGCTTAAGCCACTATCAAATGACTGAACAACCTTCTTCTTGCTTTAACTGTTTAATAACGGTCTGTACATTCTTACAGGATAACTGCACGGCATAAACTGTCATCATCATTTTAACTAGCAGTGAGCTGCGAGCTACTAGCCACCATTTTCTGCCTCTCTTTTCTCTGCCTCTTCAGGCTCAACTTAACCTTAGCTTGAACACTACTGCCACCGTGTGGTCAAGGTAGTTAGAGAAAACACATGCATGAATAAATTCAGTATGTTTTATCTGAAACACAACAACAATATTATGAACGGCTTTTCTCAATTTTTTAAAACTAAGTTCATGAGATGAATTACTATATTATTAACCAAAAAGATACAACATCCCCCCCCCCCCCCCAAGAAGACATTTCACAAACTCAAGTCTCAAAAGGATATAGTAGTTGGACTGATCTTCCTAATATTGTCCCTTCTGGTGTGCGCACTGCACAGGATCTCACAAGTCCATCTCTTCCTGTGAACAGCTCCTTTATTATCCCACTTTTCCAAATCTGACGTGGCATCTTGTCATCTTCAATAAGAACTAGATTGCCTTCCTTTATTACAGTGGTATGTGAGATCTTGATGGCATGTGCGGATCTCAATTCCAGTAAATATTCCCTTTTCCAGCGAGTCCAGAAGTCATTTAGAAGTCGGTGACGGTACTTCCAGCGGCATGTCAGCTCTTCTTGGGTAGTGCCTGAGGTTTGACTGGCACTCTGGAAGGATTTTGGTGGTAAGGCAGAGAGTCTTTTACCAATCAAAAAATGAGCTGGTGTTAGAGGCTGAGGCTCTTCAGGTTCATTATAGACAAAGGTGAGTGGTCTTGAATTAATTGTTGCCTCTACCTCTGCTAAAAGAGATGTGATCTCCTCAAAACTCAGTGAAGCTCTTCCCATTACCTTTCTCAAGCATGTCTTCACTGATCGAACCAGTCGTTCCCAAAAACCACCCCACCAAGCTGCTCGTTCTACAATGTACTTCCAGGTGATCCCCTTTTCAGAGAAATATTTCTGTAGTTCAGGCTCCTTTATAGCTCTCCATAGTGCTTGGGTCTTGATCAACTCGCTTGAAGGTTCGTGCATTATCAGAATAGATGACTCTGCAGAGGCATCGTCTTGATATAAATCTCTTCAATGTCAGGAGGAATTTTTCTGTTGATAGATCTGACACCAACTCCAGATGAACAGCACGAGTCACAGCACAGGTGAACAGTGCAATATAAGCCTTCTCCACTGTGTTCTTATTTTTAACATAAAGAGGACCTGCAAAGTCCACCCCTACTGTTTCAAATGGTGGGGTTTCTGTGATCCGATCTCTCGGCATGGGTGCTGTCAACTGTTGCATGGCCTTTACTTTGAATCTTTTACACACAGGGCAAGCAACAATGATCCTTTTTACCATTTGCCTGGCTCGCGGAATCCAGTACTTCTCTCTTAGCTGCACCAAGGTGTCTCTCATACCTGAATGCATCACTTGGTCATGACTATGTCGAATGAGCATCTCAGACAGTCTGTGGTCAGAAGGCAAAATGAATGGATGTCGCTCATTAAAACTCATGTTTGAATGTTGCAGTCTAAAGCAAACCATTCCCATCAAGAAATGGCTGAAGATCTCTGATCTTTGAGTCACTGTGAACTTCTTTTCTTGCCTTTATCTGCATCATCTCCTTCTGGAAAGTCTGCCCTTGCACTCCAAATCCAGTGTCTTTCAGCTTCCGCCATTTCATCTGCAGTCAACTCTCCCTGTCTCTTTGAATCTGTGCGAGCATTGTGAACAAATTGTTTAATCCAGGCTGTGATTCTGAGTGCAGTTCTCAGCTTGCTGTAGCCCTCTAGCTGCAGCAGTGAATCTGGCTGTACAGTTTCAGTATTATTAAGCTGGACTATGACATTGGGTACTTAAAGCTCAGCCTTTAGCCCCTCTTCACAAGGCTCCCCAGAAAATGACACTGACAGCATTGTTGCATTGAGGGATGGGGGCCCAGACCACCAGAGCTCATCATCTTTCAGTTTTTGTGCTGTTTGACCTCTTGTGATAAGGTCTGCAGAATTCAGCTTCCAACTGCAATGTGACCAAACTTCAGGTGTAGTTAGTGATTGTATTTCAACTACTCTGTTAGCCACAAACTGCTTCCATTTATGTGCTGAACTATGAATCCACTTAATGACTATCATGGAATCTGACCACATCCGGATTTGCGTTGGCTGCATGTTCATTGCCTTTAGCAGGTTGTTTCCCAACCGTGCAGCAACTAGAGCTCCCATTAACTCCAAACGGGGCAATGTGAGTTTCTTGATGGGGGCTACTCTTGACTTGGACATGACCAGTCTGGTGATAGTTTGCCCATCAGCTGTTTGTCCTTGAAGATATGCTACTACACCATAGGCTTTCTCACTGGCATCACTGAAAACATGGAGGATGTGATCTTGTCCCCCTTGCAGCATGTCTGTTCCATAACACCTGGGAATGACTATCTGAAGGAGTTGAAGCAGTTCTGTGCACCACTGTTGCCACTTTAGTGAGAGATCATCTGGCAGTGCCTCATCCCAGCTGATGCCCTCTTGCCACATGTCCTGAAAGAGACATTTCACTTTTATTGTGAATGGGGTTAGAAATCCCATGGGATCAAATATTCTAGCTGATGACTGCAAGACACTTCTTTTTGTGTTTTCTTTGTCTCTGAAAATGTCCATCAGATGCTTGAAGTCAAAGACGAAATCGTCAGTCTCTGGCCTCCACACAAGACCAAGCACCTTTAACACACAGCCATGTGGTTCAGACTCGGGAGCAAAGTCATATTCTCCTTGCATCCACCTTTCCTTTAGTGTGGAAGAATTAGTTTTCCACTTACATAGGCTCATACCGGCAGCAGCTAATATCATTCTTGCAGCTGTGGTGACTGCATAAGCGCCTTCAACTGGATGATCTGGATGAGTACACGGACACTGTGAACTCATATATCAACTTTTGTAAGGAGAGCATTCTTCCATCGCTCACCAGGGTGAGGTGCTCTAATGATAAGCCCAGGTTCACTGCTAAGCTCAGACAGATCAGGAAGGAGAAGGAAGCAGCGTTGAAAAGTGGAGACAGGGACTGCTACAGGGAGGTTAAATATCGGTTTAGCAGAGAGCTAAGGAGAGCTAAATCTGTGTATTCTGAGAGACTCCAGCAGCAGTTCACTGCTAATGACTCGGCTTCTGTGTGGAGAGGACTGAGGCAAATCACCAACTATCGGCCTCAGGCTTCTAAAGGTCAGGATGACAAAGCCCTTTGTCAAAGACTGTCCCAACATTACGCCCGTTTTGACACCTCGCCAGCTGTGTCCAACTCCCCCCTCCCCCCAGCTCCACTGCCTCCACGGTCCCTACTTCATCAAAGGCGCCCCCCCTCCTCCCCCCCTGCCTTTGTCATCAGTGAGCAGGACGTGCACAGACAGTTCTCCAGACTGAACCCGCGCAAGGCCCCCGGTCTGGACGGCGTGTCACCCTCCACCCTGAGACACTGTGCGAAAGAGCTGGCTCCTGTCTTCACAGACATTTTTAACACCTCCCTTAAGCTATGCCACGTGCCGACCTGCCTCAAATCCTCCACCATCATCCCTGTTCCCAAGAAGCCACGGATCACTGGACTTAATGACTACAGACCTGTAGCGCTCACCTCTGTAGTCATGAAGTCCTTTGAGCGCCTGGTCCTGCCCCACCTCAAGTCCATCACCACTCCCCTCCTGGACCCGCTGCAGTTTGCCTACCGAGCCAACAGGTCTGTGGACGACGCAGACAACCTGGCCCTCCACTCCATCCTGCAGCACCTGGACTCCCCAGGAACCTACGCCAGGATCCTGTTTGTGGACTTCAGCTCTGCATTCAACACCATCCGCCCCGCTCTGCTCCAGGACAAGCTGTCCCTGCTCGGCGTGCCTGACTCCCTCTGCAGGTGGATCACCGACTTCCTGACGGACCGGAGGCAGCATGTGCGGCTGGGGAAGACTGTCTCAGACTCTGTTAGCATCAGCACTGGATCACCCCAGGGCTGTGTACTCTCCCCCCTACTCTTCTCCCTTTATACCAACTCCTGCACCTCCAGCCACCAGTCTGTTAAGCTGATCAAGTTTGCGGACGACACCACCCTCATCGCGCTCATCTCCAACGGTGACGAGTCCGTCTACAGGAGAGAGGTGGCCCAGCTGGCGTCCTAGTGCAGCCACAACAACCTGCAGCTGAACGCTCTGAAGACAGTGGAGATGATTGTGGACTTCAGGAAAGTCACAACCCCTCTGCCCCCCCTCACCCTCACAGGCTCTCCCATCACCACTGCAGATTCCTTCCGCTTCTTGGGCACCACCATCACCCGGGACCTCAAATGGGAGCCGACCATCAGCTCCCTCATCAAAAAGGCCCAGCAGAGGATGTTCTTCCTGCGGCAGCTGAGGAAGCTCAGGCTACCCACCGAGATGTTGGTGCAGTTCTACACGGCCATCATGAAGTCCATCCTCACCACCTCCATAACCGTGTGGTATGCAGGAGCCACTGCCAGGGACAGACTAAGGCTGCAGCGCGTCGTGCGCACTGTTGAGAAGGTGAGAAGGCTGCAAACTCCCATCTCTCCAGGACCTGTACATCTCCAGGACCCGGAGGCATGCAGGCCGGATTATAGCCGATCCTTCACACCCTGGTCACGTACTGTTTGCCCCCCTCCCCTCAGGTAGAAGACTTCGGTCCATTCAGACTAAAACCTCCCGTCACATGAACAGCTTCTTCCCCTCTGCCATCAGACTGCTGAACACTAAGTGACTTATTGACTCTCATGCACTATGTACAGCAGCTCAACCAGACTCATGTCAATCATCACTGTTTCTGTTGCATTACCGACTGCACTATGTGGTACTCCACAATATCTGCTGCTCACTAATATATTTAAAAACTGCTTTGACTAGTATTACTCATTCTCATTCTACACTTATTGCATGTATAGTTTTTATTTCTCTTATCTTATCATTAATGTTGCAGCGTTGCACCGAGACAAATTCCTAGTTTGTGTACTACATGAACAATGGCAATAAATCTGATTCTGATTCTGATTCAACATCTCTGGTGCTGGCGATGAAGTCATCCACATATAGCGTGTCCTTCAGAATGTTAACAGTGTGTGGATGAGTCGATTGGTATTTCTCCAGATGGTTTCTGATTGTAACTGCTAGCAGAAATGGGCTTGATGACACATCAAACACTACACGGGTCATTCTGAGTGTGTATTGTTTTGTGCCCTCAGCATCGGGAGGTCCTGTGAGAGAAAAAAATCTTAGAACATCTCTGTCCTCTTCTGCTATTGATATTTGTAGGAAAGCCTTAGTGATGTCAGCCATGAATGCAATTGGATGCAACCTAAATTTTATCAGGACAGGAGGTCTGGGTTTAGATTTGGCCCAGTGAAAAGACAGTCGTTGAGGGAAGGGCAGCCATCTTCATGTGAAGAAGCATAGAAAACAACTCTTAATTTGGTTGTCGCCTTGTCATCTCTGATTACAGCATGGTGAGGCAAATAGTACTTAACACTGCTGTCACAGACTCCATCTGACTGTTTGAGCTCAGGTGCCCTTTCACATATTCCTTGATGAAAGCAGTCCTTTATTACTTCATTGTATCTTTCAAACAATGTCACATCTGCTCTCAGTTTCCTTTTCAAACTCTCAAATCTTTTTTGGGCAACCCTCATGTTGTTTGGGAGTTTGGGTGCATCTTTACGCCATGGTAATCTCACCTCATAGCGACCTTCTCTGTAGTTCAGCGACTTGTCAAAGCACTGCTGAGCCTCAATGTCATCAGCCTGCTGCTCTGGTTTACTGGTGATACCCAGTGATTCTATTTCCCAAAATGCTCGTAGCTGATCCGAAACTTGTGTCGTTTCCTCAATGCCTATTTTCATGCATGAAGCCTCACTCATACTTGACATAGGAACAGGTCCCTGCACTGTCCAGCCAAATATTGTCTCTATGGCAACCAGAGATCCTGACAGTCTTCCAACTCTGCCTGATACCACCTCCCAGTAGTAGTCAGCACCTATTAGAAGAGACAGCTCCAGCTCTTCATCACTGCTGCCTGAAGCATCAGCTAGTTGCAGGCCTTTATTTTCCAGCTGCAGCCTAATTTGCTCTCCAGGTACATTCATAACAGCAGAGCTTACTGGTGGGGTTTCAATGGCTTCAATTTCGAGGGTTTTTCCCTTGCCAGCTATATTCTGCAGGATTAGCTTCACGACATTTCACTCTATTTTTACTGGTGTATCACTGCCAAAGGTATGGAGCTTTAAAGTCTCCCTTTTCACAACTGGCAGTCCTAACGCCTTTACCTGCTTCTCCAGCACAAAACTTCGCTGACTTCCCCCATCCATCAGGCAGCGTAGCTCTCTCTTTCCCTTTATTCCACTGGCCCATGCTGTGATTGTTAGCAGGAGGACTATGTTCTTTCTTCCTACACTTGTCTTTAGTGTGTGTGGGGCCACGGAAGAGATAACAGCATCAGTAGGCTCTGGGCTGTCATTAAGGGTTTCAGTGTGTTCACCCTTATCACACATTGTTGGATGATGTCTTCATCCACACAAGTTACATGTGATGCCCTTAGCCCGGCAGAATTTTGCCACATGCCGCTGCCCAAGGCATACAAAACATCTCCCCATCTTCCTCAATTTGTCCTTCCGCAGGCTGAGTGTATTTTCTGTACATTGTTCAGACTTATGAATTGAGTTGTCTCATAATATGCAGCCTTGAGGAGCATTTGAGCTGCTGGTGTGGAGTGCTGCTGCAGATGGCAAGTTTGGTTTCCGAAATGTTCTACTTTCTGCATCTGGCTTGCAATGGCGCTGGAAGGTAGACTGAGGGTCCTTAATAACGCTACTCACTTTAGTAAGGTGCATGGCACGCTCTCTGCTTTCAACTTCTTGCTGTAAAAAGGCAATGAGCTCGGGAACTTTAAACTCATGCTCTGAACTTGTTTTACGTGTGTAAGCAAGAGTGAGGTCATCTGGGATCATCTGGAGTAATATGGGACACAGTAAGCCACCATGTGAAGCTGAGACAACTCCAAGTGACTCCAGCCCTCTGATCTGGACCTCACATTCATCATAAAGCTGTCTCAAGGCGACGATATCTGAGGATCTCTTGACTGGAGTTAAGTTTAGCAGCTTAGTCATGTGTGCACTCACTATTAAGTCCTTCCTTCCAAATCTCTCTTTCAGCATGTCTGTGGCAGCATCATAGTTAGAGTCAGTCATTTTTAGGCTCGCAATGGCTCGTGCTGCAGGACCCACAAGATAGGACTTCAGATAAGTAAACCTTTCAGTTTTGCTCAGCTCACTATGGATAGCAGTCTCAAACTGATCCCAGAATTCTTGCCATTTTGATATGTCGCCATCATATTTGTTTATGTACAGCTTTGGCAACTTCACTGATGGCCTATTTTAGTTACTCTGCTGGAATGCGTACTCACATCACTCAGCCGTGAGGAGCCTTGTTCAGCTGCTGGGTGGCCATCTCGTTCAATAATTCTTGTTGCTCGGGACTTCCACAGATTAAGGTTATCCTGGTACTCCATAGTTTTAATTATATCTGCCTCCAGGTCATCCATCGGTATCTCCTTTTCAATCTCTCTTTCCAATTCTAGGAGATTCTTTTCTTTAACCAACAACAAGGAAAGCAGTTCTCGGAGACAGTCACAACTCACATTATTTTTGCATGACTCCTCCTCAATAGTCCGCAGCAGCTTTGTTGCAGATGCTTGCACAACTCCCCGTTTTTGTTTCAGTCTCTGTAGATGTTCTGTCATCTTGTTCAGTTGTTCTCTTGCTAGCTAGTTGGCTAAAGCTATCTGTCGGCAGAATCCTTTTTCCACATCTCCTGGGTTTCAGCACCAAAATGTTGTGGGAGCTTAGCTTAAGCCACAATCAAATGACTGAACAACCTTCTTCTTGCTTTAACTGTTTAATAACGGTCTGTACATTCTTACAGGATAACTGCATGGCATAAACTGTCTATCATCATCATTTTAACTAGCATTGAACTGTGAGCTACTAGCCACCATTTTCTGCCTCTCTTTTCTCTGCCTCTTCAGGCTCAACTTAACCTTAGCTTGAACACTACTGCCACCGTGTGGTCAAGGTAGTTAGAGAAAACGCATGAATAAATTCAGTATGTTTTATCTGAAACACAACAATATTATGAACGGCTTTTCTCAATTTTTAAAACTAAGTTCATGAAATGAATTACTATATTATTAACCAAAAAGATACAACATGACCTGTTGCTGGTGGGATAACTGGTCTACCCGAGCCTCGATGATGTCAAGTTTCTGTGCTAAAGCACCGTCCGCTGGGTCAGTCCAACGGAGATGTACTGACATGATTGGTTGACCCAGAAGCAGATTCGGACTCGAAATAAACACAATTCATTCATTCATTCATCTTCTTCTGCTTAATCCTTTTCGGGTCGCGGGGGCGCTTGGAGCCTATCCCAGCATCTTTGGGCGAGAGGCAGGGCACACCCTGGACAGATCGCCAGTCCATAGGGCCAACACAGAGAGACAGACAACATTCACTCTCGCAGTCATACCTAAGGACAATTTTGAATCCCCAGTTTTGATGCAATTGTCTTTTATTATATAGTGTGTTTGTGTGTGTGTGTGTGTGTGTGTGCGCGCGCGCGCGCGCGCGCGTGTGTGAAGGAGTGAGACAGCTGGGCGAACAGAGCACAGTTCAGACTGGCAACCCTAGGAGAGAGCACAGACAAGCGGATGAGTGAACTGAGGTTTGGAGGAATTAATCAGTTAATGTTCTGTCTTATGGGTCGGCTGAAGGGCTGAAGCGCTGAAGAGCTTCCAAGGGTTCCGAGCCAGCTGCTCCGTGTCTAAGCTGCCACCGCAGATGAGATGAAGAGGTGCAGGTGAGTTCATAATGCAGGTGGAGTGCGGGTTGCGCTCAGGTCCACCGCCAGGAGCGCTTCCACCTGTGCACAGGGGAGAAAGGAGGAGAGTGTAGAAGGGAAGGAATTCCGAAGGCTTACTTGACGGTGGAGAGTTCAGACTCCCAGAAGACTTGAAGAGCAGGATGGAACTGAGGAGACGAAACTCCAGAGCAGGACGTGTAGGAATGATGAGGAGGTCTTACCAGACCATTGGAGCGTTGACACCTCCGTGCAGACCAGAGGGCAGCGCGGCTTAAGAAGGCTGCTTAATGAGATGATCAGGTGTGTGCGCAGCTGTGGAGGCAATTAGGGCAGCAGGCACGCAGAGCGGATCATTACAGGACTGGCTCAAAGCTGCAAGTTTTGGATTCTTTGCGCACACTTTACAACTTGTGGTGAATGAGGGACTGCTTGCGCAATGTGCTCTAGCCCCCTTTGAGGAGCTGACAAGAGAAGCAAGCTCCTCATCATCATCTGCAGCTGATGTTATCCCAATAGTCAGCGTCCTTAAGTGCTTTCTTTCTCGGGAATACAAGGCTGATGATTTGCTCAAGATGATGAAAGGCACCCTTATTGAGGCATATATATGAGCCTATATGAGCCTCTATATACGATTGCAACACTGTTAGATCCAAGATACAAAGACAAGTATGTATGTTGTTGAGTGAGTCTTTATTAATTAAATCATCATTAGCCTACATGATGGTATCAATCACTTGATAAAATGGCTGTTTTTATTATTTCAGATACTTCACAAGTGTAGAGTCTGCAGAACAAGCAACAGATGCTTTGATGACAGAGGTGAGGAAGATGGAGGTGGCCATGGGGAAGACAGCATCATATTCTGCAGAGCCAGGAGAGCCAGCAGAGGGGACATCAGGTGGCATGGCAGCTTTGGAGCCAGCAGAGAAGGCTGCAAAGGTGGAATCTGCAAGCCACTGCAGATTGGCAGGTATTTTTGATGAAATTCTCAAGGAAAGCCACGTGGTGCACGTTGCTAGTACCACAAGTGCGGTCATTGAAGTGCAAACCTACCTCAGTGAGCCAACTACTGAGTGCTCGGACAATCCGCTGCTGTACTGGAAACTCAATCAGCCAAGATTCTCTACTCTGGCTCACACTGCAGATAAATTTCTCAGTGCACCCTCAACAAGTGTGGCAAGTGAAAGACTCTTCAGTGCAGCATCCATCATTATGGATGAGAGGAGAAACAGACGAGCAGCTGAGAAGGCTGAAATGCTGATCTTCTTAAAGAAGAATCTGCCTCTCATGTTAAAGTGAACAGACTGGAGTTACAAAAGAGTTGTTAAAACTCATGACTGTATTCAGGGTCAGGGATTACTTACAGCAATAGTAGTTCATGTTCTATTCCTTTAGCGCTGGAAAAAGTACATTATTGTTAAGCTATACTGCAGATGTTCAGAATCAGAATGAGATTTATTGCCATTGTTCATGTAGTACACAAACTAGGAATTTGTCTCGGTGCAATGCTGCAACATTAAACATTAAACATTTTTAAAATAAAAAACTATGCATGCAATAAAATGTAAAATATGAATGAGTGATACTAATCTATGCAATTATTAAATATATTAACAAGTAGCAGATATTGTGGAGTTCCACATAGTGCAGACGGTAGTGCAAAAGAAAACAGTGATAATTGTCATGAGTCCGGTTGAGCTGCTGTACGTAGTGCACGAGAGTCTAATAAGTCACTTAGTGTTCAGCAGTCTGATGGCCGAGGGGAAGAAGCTGTTCAAGTAGCGGGAGGTTTTAGTCTGAATGGACCGAAGTCTTCTACCTGAGAGGAGGGGGGCAAACAGTGCGTGTCCAGGGTGTGAAAGGTTGGCTATGATCCGACCTGCACGCCTCCGGGTCCTGGAGGTGTACAGGTCCTGGAGGGATGGGAGCTTGCAGCCGATCACCTTCTCAGCAGCGCGCACAACGCGCTGCAGTCTTAGTCTGTCCCTGGCAGTGGCTCCTGTGTACCACACGGTGATGGAGGTGGTGAGGATGGACTCGATGATGGCTGTGTAGAACTGCACCAACATCTTGGTGGGTAGCTTGAGCTTCCTCAGCTGCCGCAGGAAGAACATCCTCTGCTGGGCCTTTTTGATGAGGGAGCTGATGGTCAGCTCCCACTTGAGGTCCTGGGTGATGGTGGTGCCCAGGAAGTGGAAGGAATCCGCAGTGGTGATGGGAGAGTCTGTGAGGGTAAGGGGGGGGCAGAGGGGCTGTGACTTTTCTGAAGTCCACAATCATCTCCACTGTCTTCAGAGCGTTCAGCTGCAGGTTGTTGTGGCTGCACCAGGACGCCAGCTGGGCCACCTCTCTCCTGTAGGCGGACTCATCGCCGTTGGAGATGAGCCCGATGACGGTGGTGTCGTCCGCAAACTTGATCAGCTTGACAGACTGGTGGCTGGAGGTGCAGGAGTTGGTGTACAGTGAGAAGAGTAGGGGGGAAAGTACACAGCCCTGGGGTGATCCGGTGCTGATGCTAACAGAGTCTGAGACAGTCTTTCCCAGCCGCACATGCTGCCTCCGGTCCGTCAGGAAGTCAGTGATCCACCTGCAGAGGGAGTCAGGCACGTTGAGCAGGGACAGCTTGTCCTGGAGCAGAGCGGGGCGGATGGTGTTGAATGCAGAGCTGAAGTCCACAAACAGGATCCTGGCATAGGTTCCCAGGGAGTCCAGGTGCTGCAGGATGGAGTGGAGGGCCAGGTTGACTGCGTCGTCCACAGACCTGTTGGCTCTGCAGGCAAACTGCAGCGGGTCCAGGAGGGGAGTGGTGATGGTCTTGAGGTGGGGCAGGACCAGGCGCTCAAAGGACTTCATGACTACAGAGGTGAGCGCTACAGGTCTGTAGTCGTTAAGTCCAGTGATCCATGGCTTCTTGGGGACAGGGACGATGGTAGAGGTTTTGAGGCAGGTCGGCACGTGGCATAACTTCAGGGAGGTGTTAAAAATGTCTGTGAAGACAGGAGTCAGCTCTTCCGCACAGTGTCTCAGGGTGGAGGGAGACACGCTGTCCGGACCGGGGGCCTTGTGCGGGTTCAGTCTGGAGAACTGTCTGTGCACATCCTGCTCACTGATGACAAGGGCAGGGGGGAGGAGGGGGGGCAGCCTTTGATGAAGTGGGGACCATGGAGGCAGTGGCGCTGGGGGGAGGGGGGGAGTTGGACACAGCTGACGAGGTGTCAAAACGGGCATAGTGTTGGGACAGTCTTTGACAAAGGGCTTTGTCATCCTGACCCTTAGAAGCCTGAGGCCCATAGTTGGTGATTTGCCTCAGTCCTCTCCACACAGAAGCAGAGTCGTTAGCAGTGAACTGTTGCTGGAGTTTCTCAGAATACACAGATTTAGCTCTCCTTAGCTCTCTGCTAAACCGGTATTTGACCTCCCTGTAGCAGTCCCTGTCTCCACTTTTCAACGCTGCTTCCTTCTCCTTCCTGATTTGTCTGAGCTTGGCTGTGAACCTGACATAACGCACGGCTCAGGAGACACACACGCAGGCTCAGGACAGATTCAACAGCTTTATTAGCAACAGGGAAGTGTATGGCTGCGTGTCTGTGGAATAAGAATGTATTGGTGGTGGCGTCTGCATCAGGCACGAGGGCAGAAGGCCGTACAGCCGGACAACCCTGTGGGAGAGAGCAGAGGGAGAAGGGTAATGGGCACCACACCAATACAGGGAAATGATGATGATAGCTGGCTTACTTGGTTGTAACAGGTGACTGGCGTCGACAAGGGCGGAGCCCGGGAGACAGCGACCTGCGGTACCTGTGGCAGCAGCATAGAGCCAACGGCGAGGTGATGAAGTCCGCCGCCGGGAATGTCCACCTGTGCACAGGGGAAGGCTAGAGGAGAGAGGTAAGGGGAGCTTACCCAGAATATCTTCGCTAGTAGGTTGGAGATCCGTAGTAGCAAAGGGGCCGAAGTAGAGAGACGGCTTCAGGCCGAAGCCCAGGGCAGAGTGGATTAAATACCTCGCCGCTGACGAGGAGCAGGTGTGCGCGCGGCTGGCGCCGCTGATGAGCGGCGAGTCATAACAGAACCAGGGCTTGTCATTGGAGTAACTCACCCTGGTGCGCGATGGAAGGATGCTCTCCTCACAAAAGTGGATGTATGAGTTCACAGTGTCCGTGTACTCATCCAGATCATGCGTGGCTCCTTTAAACATGCCCCATGTGGGGAGCATGAAATAACGAGACTGAATTATTTCTCAATTCAGGTTTTAATATAGCTTTCACATCCCCAGCTATCTCTCAAGAACAGAAGAGAGTGAGCTGCATCAGAACCCCCACATTTATACATACAACATCAAAGGAAGAATCACACATCACTGTCAAAACCCCCCATTGACAATAACTCTCCCCCCGAGTCCCTTAGTCCTCCGCCTGGATCCCAGGAGGTCAGGAAGTCCTTTCAGCTCCTTATCGCGGTACCTCCGTCCTCTTGCCGTTATCTACAGGCGGTCCAGACATATTGTCCCATCCAAGACGTGAGGTCAATCCACACATGCAATCCCAAGCATCTCAACTTGTGCTTATACATATGTAGGCAAAAATACATGAGCCACATAACCCCCCCAAACGTCGAAGAATGGACAATATCTCAGAGTTCACAAAACATGACAACATCAACAGCATAGTCTACACAACATGATCACATCACACATCAGTCCGTACGCCGTCTGGGCTTCAAACGTCTTCCAAATCTGCTGTAAGCAGGCCTCGCCGTCCCTGCGGCGCCGTCCTGCAAAGAATCTGCTAACTGAGGAAGCGAATGGTTATTTGATCCCTGCGGGGGCTCCGGGACATGTTCCCTGGGGGGTCTGCCACGTCGAGGTGCCCTCGCCACCCGTACAGACTCGTCGTTCATGACAAAAGTAGGCTTTAGTCTGTCAATACTAACTGTCTCCTTTCTGTCCCCCAAATCTAGCACAAAATGCTTATCACCTGTTTCCGGCACTCTAAATGGACCATCATATGGCGGGCGGAGGCCCGGTCATAGAGCCTCGTGCCTGACAAAAACGAACTCGGCATTTTTTAAAGCTTTGGGAACAAAAACACGTGGGAAAGTGTGATGAACGGGGCCCGGGAGCATGTCCGCTCCCGTGCCAATCAGTGGCCCCAGAGCCGGTGGGCGCCCCGGCACCGGATGCTCTGGTAGGAACTCACCGGGCAGCCTGAGAGGTTGTGCAAAAACTAACTCTGCTGGGGAGGCATTTAAATCCTCCTTGGGTGCAGAACGCAACCCCAATAAAACCCATGGTAGTTTGTTTACCCAATCTGCATCCGTAAGCGACGCTCTGAGGGCTGCCTTCAAAGACCTATGAAAACGCTCGCATAAACCATTAGCCTGGGGGTGATAAGCGGTAGTGCGGTGAATTGTCGCCCCTAAGCTGCTGGCCATCGTTGACCAAAGCTCAGAGACGAATTGAGGCCCTCTGTCGGACGTAATATCCGACGGAACCCCGAAACGCGCTACCAGGCCATCAAAAATGCGCGAGCCACCTCTGCGGCCGTGGTCGATGCCAGTGGGACCACTTCCGGCCAACGTGTGGTTCGGTCCACCATTGTCAAAAGATGTGTGAACCCCTGCGATGACGGTAGGGGGCCCACGAGGTCGACATGCACATGATCAAATCTCTTGGCCGGGATGTGGAACGGTTCTAAGGGGGCTTTCGTGTGTTTGTGAATTTTGGCCTGTTGGCAAGCCATGCAGGTTCTTGCCCACTCTTTCACGTGCTTGCGCAGGCTCGGCCAAACAAACTTCTCCGCTACCATTTTCACAGAAGTGTGCACTCCTGGGTGCGCCAGTGAATGAACCGAGTCAAAAACGCGGCGGCGCCACGCGGCTGGAACTACCGAGCGCGGTCGCCCAGTCGATACATCACAGATTAGGGGGGGCATACCGGTTTGCAAACACCTGCTCTCCAGCCTTAACCCTGTTGGTCCAGACTGGAGCGCGCGCACGTCCGCATCTCTACCCTGTTCCGCTGCCATGGCTGCGTAATCTATCCCCACGTGAACTGGGGCCGCGTGCGCTTCCGCGCTGCTATTTTGCCCTGCGGCTGCGGTAGTATAATCTGCCTCCGCGCGTACCGGTGCTGTCACTGCGTGAGAGAGGCAGTCTGCCACTACATTGAGTTTACCCGCTACGTGCTGAATATCAGTGGTAAATTCCGAAATTGCGGCCAGCTGCCTCTGCTGCCGGCCCAACCAGGGTTCTGAAATTTTGGCCATCGCAAAAGTGAGCGGCCTGTGGTCGACAAACGCAGTGAAACGCCGACCTTCCAGCCAGAACTGAAAATGGTGAATGGCTAAGTGGAGCGCTAACAGCTCTCTGTCAAACGCGGTGTATTTCTGCTCAGCCTTGTGCAAGGATCTGCTGAAAAACGCCAGCAGCTGCCAAACCCCGGCAACCTGCTGTTCTACAACCGCCCCTATGGCCAAATCTGACGCATCCGTGGTGAGCGCTATGCGGGCCGTTGGGTCTGGGTGAGCTAGTAGTGCAGCGTCAGCGAGGGCTTTTTTAACCTCCGCGAATGCGCGCTCCCGCTCCGGGGACCACTCGATCGTATTGGAGGGTTTTTGTTTTTTAAGCACGGAGTATAATGGTTGCATGAGCTGCGCTGCGTGGGGTAGGAAACGGTTATAAAAATTTACCATTCCTAAAAACTCATGTAATGATTTGACCGTTTGTGGCTGGGGAAAATCTGCCACTGCGCGTACCTTGTCCGGTAATGGAACCGCCCCTTCTGGGGAAACGCGATGCCCCAAAAAATCGATTTGTGCCACACCGAACTGGCATTTGACTGGATTAATTATTAGTCCGTGCTCTCCCAACCTCATGTTCCTCCTCGGAAGTGCTAGCGACTAAAATGTCGTCGAGGTAAACGAACACAAAAGGGAGATCGCGTAACACGGCATCCATCATGTGTTGGAAGGTTTGCGCGGCGCCTTTGAGGCCAAACGGCATGCGTAAAAACTCAAAAAGTCCGAACGGGGTTATTACCACTGTTTTGGGAATGTCCTCGGCCCGAACCCGGACCTGATGATAGCCGCGGACAAGGTCTATTTTAGAAAAAATGCGCGCCCCCGCCAGATGCACCGAAAAATCCTGGATGTGTGGGATGGGGTAGCGGTCATGTGCTGTGGCGTTGTTCAACCTGCGGTAATCACCACAAGGTCTCCACGAGCCGTCAGCTTTAGGGACCATATGCAGCGGAGAGGCCCATGGGCTGTTCGAACGACGAATAATGCCCAGCCTTTCTAGGCTGGCGAACTCCTCGCGCGCAATGGAGAGTTCAGCTGCATCCAAGCACCGAGCTTTCACGAAGACGGGTGGGCCAGCTGTGGTGATAAAGTGCTCCACCCCGTGTTTCGCAACTGTTGCCGAAAATGTGGGAACTGTGAGCGCTGGAAACTGGGTGAGGAGTGTGTGAAACTTACCGCCTGCTGTGGCAACGTTGGTCTGTGCTGGTGGCGGAGACACTCAAGCTGCACAGGGGATTGAATAAAAAGATAGTGCATTAACCAAGCGCCTGTTGGCAAGATCAACTAACAAACCATGTGAGCACAGAAAATCAGCACCTAACATGTTGAAACTCACCGCCGCTATAATAAAAGTCCATTCATAAGTGCGGCCATGCAAGGACAGAAGCAAAGTCCTTTCTCCGAAGGTCTTGATGCTCGAGCCGTTTGCCGCCGTTGCCCCATCACCACGGGGGCCAGCCAACCAGTCAGCATAGGTCGGGGTGATGAAACTCACTTGGGCTCCGGTGTCCACGAGGAAGTGCCGCCCGGAGCTCGTATCCGTGAGGTAGAGCAGCTTGTTTCGTTTGCCGAGAGCCGAAGCTACTAACGATTCTCGGTCCTGGCCACCAATGTGGGGAGCGTGAAATAACGAGACTGAATTATTTCTCAATTCAGGTTTTATTATAGCTTTCACATCCCCAGCTATCTCTCAAGAACAGAAGAGAGTGAGCTACATCAGAACCCCCACATTTATACATACAACATCAAAGGAAGAATCACACATCACTGTCAAAACCCCCCATTGACAATAACTCTCCCCCCGAGTCCCTTAGTCCTCCGCCTGGCTCCCAGGAGGTCAGGAAGTCCTTTCAGCTCCTTATCGTGGTACCTCCGTCCTCTTGCCGTTATCCACAGGCGGTCCAGACATATTGTCCCATCCAAGACGTGAGGTCAATCCACACATGCAATCCCAAGCATCTCAACTTGTGCTTATACGGTGGGGCAAAAAAGTATTTAGTTAGCCACCAATTGTGCAAGTTCTCCCACTTAAAAGATGAGAGAGGTCTCCAATTTTCATCATAGGTATACCTCAACTATGAGAGACAAAATGAGAAAAAAAAAAATCCAGAAAATCACATTGAAGGATTTTTAATGAATTAATTGGTAAATTCCTCAGTAAAATAAGTATTTGGTCACCTACAAACAAGCAAGATTTCTGGCTCTCACAGACCTGTAACTTCTTCTTTAAAAGGCTCCTCTGTCCTCCACTCGTTACCTGTATTAATGACACCTGTTTGAACTCGTTATCAGTATAAAAGACACCTGTCCACAACCTCAAACAGTCAGACTCCAAACTCCACTATGGCCAAGACCAAAGAGCTGTCAAAGGACACCAGAAACAAAATTGTAGACCTGCACCAGGCTGGGAAGACTGAATCTGCAATAGGTAAGCATCTTGGTGTGAAGAAATCAACTGTGGGAGCAATTATTAGAAAATGGAAGACATACAAGACCACTGATAATCTCCCTCGATCTGGGACTCCATGGAAGATCTCACCCCGTGGGGTCAAAATTATCACGAGAACGGTAAGCAAAAATTCCAGAACCACATGGGGGGACCTAGTGAATGACCTGCAGAGAGCTGGGACCAAAGTAACAAAGGCTACATCAGAAACACACTATGCCGCCAGAGACTCAAATCCTGCAGTGCCAGACGTGTCCCCCTGCTTAAGCCAGAACATGTCCAGGCTCGTCTGAAGTTTGCTAGAGAGCATTTGGATGATCCAGAAGAGGATTGGGAGAATGTCATATGGTCAGATGAAACCAAATTAGAACTTTTTGGTTAAAAACTCAACTTGTCGTGTTTGGAGGAGAAAGAACACCATACCTACTGTGAAACATGGGGGTGGAAACATCATACTTTGGGGCTGTTTTTCTACAAAGGGACCAGGACGACTGATCCGTGTAAAGGAAAGAATGAATGGGGCCATGTATCGTGAGATTTTGAGTGAAAACCTCCTTCCATCAGCAAGGGCATTGAAGATGAAACATGGCTGGGTCTTTCAGCATGACAATGATCCCAAACACACCGCCCAGGCAACGAAGGAGTGGCTTCGTAAAAAGCATTTCAAGGTCCTGGAGTGGCCTAGCCAGTCTCCAGATCTCAACCTCATAGAAAATCTTTGGAGGGAGTTGAAAGTCCGTGTTGCCCAGCGACAGCCCCAAAACATCACTGCTCTAGAGGAGCTCTGCATGGAGGAATGGGCCAAAATACCAGCAACAGTGTGTGAAAACCTTATGAAAACTTACAGAAAACGTTTGACCTCTGTCATTGCCAACAAAGGGTATATAACAAAGTATTGAGATGAACTTTTGTTACTGACCAAATACTTATTTTCCACCATAATTTACAAATAAATTCTTTAAAAATCAGACAATGTGATTTTCTGGATTTTTTTTCTCATTTTGTCTCTCATAGTTGAGGTATACCTATGATGAAAATTGGAGACCTCTCTTATCTTTTAAGTGGGAGAACTTGCACAATTGGTGGCTGACTAAATACTTTTTTACCCCACTGTACATATGTAGGCAAAAATACATGAGCCACACCCCAGTCAGTTATTTCCAAGCACGTGCGCAGCCTTTCCCCAGCATCACTGGTCAATTTCCTCGTAGTGCTCACCACAGGTTCACTGAAGTTCAGAGTCACAAATGAAAACGGTTTTCTCTGGTGCTGGCCTTAAAGTGTGTCAAGAAATTAAGTAATTTTTACACTATTTTGCACTACATTCTGTGGTAGATTTCTTTTCATATTTAGCTTTAAGAATGTAAGGGTTTACATTTTTTGGAATAGTTGAATATAATTCATGCTGAGTTACAATTTCATTATTTTGGATGCACAGCATTTTTTTTTACCTCATGCATAAGTGGCACTTTTAGTTTAAATGAATGTTTACTTATTCAGCTTCACAGTTTCGCATAAACTTGCACTTGAGAATGTACTGTATGTTTACATGTTCCTGACAAGTGGGCGACTGTGGCGCAGGTGTAGTGTGACCGACTACTGATTGGAGGGTCATGGGTTCGATTCCCGCTCTGTCTGCAGTCTGCATGTCGAAGTGTCCTTGAGCAAGACACTGAACCCCCAGTTGCTCCTGGTGGCCAGGCTAGCGCCTGTGTGTGTATGGCAGCTCCGCCACCATCAGTGTGTGAATGGGTGGATAGCAGGATCTGTAAAGCGCTTTGGTCATCCAGAGATGAGAAAAAGCGCTATGTAAGTGAACACCATTTACAAGTGAAATGCTACAAAGCTTAAAATAAAAAAGCAGCACCATTGCTGAACAGAGTCAGATCTGTAGTATATATTCTTGTTTGACTTTTATATTTACCTCCGCCAAGGAGGTTATGTTTTCATCGGCGTTGGTTTGTCTATTTGTTTGTTTGTTTGTTAGCAAGATAACTCAAAAAGTTATGGACGGATTTTTATGAAATTTTCAGAGATTGTCACAAATGGGGTATCCTAGAGATGATTACATTTTCGTGGCGATCCGGATCATCGTCTGGATCCAGGAATTTTTTTACTTATTGGGATTTCCAAAACGGGAATCACAGTAATTTGCATAATACAGGACAAGTTTTCAACAGCTTCTACAAGACATTTAAGACCTAAGGAAATGCAATAAATCTGGATAATGATGAAAAAAAATGAAAAAATAGGGAACCTTTGAAATTTTTAAAAGAACAAATGAAGCTCTAAACACGCAACAAGCATCACAGTATAGCTAATATATGCCACTTGCGAATGACATTTTTTTCATGGTCAAGGAATCTATAAAGTTAGACAAAATAAATGGAGGATTAATATTTATGATGTTAAACACTGTATGGGGGGAACTGTGGCGCTTGGCGGAGGTCTGCGCTCTCCAAGTGCTTTTCTAGTTGTTTTTATGTGTGCAAAATGCAGCCCATCATTATTACCAAAGTTTGTTCTGTTCTTAAGAAAGACGGTATCGGTATCGGATCGGCCGATACGCAAAGTCACAGTATCAGTATCGGTTTTGAAAAAGTGGTATTGGCTCATCCCTACCAAACACCCGTTGCTCCCGGTAGCCATCACCTGGAGACGCCCCTGGTCATCACGTCGTTCGCGTGTTCCATGGGTCCCTCTCAGCTGAGCTTCGGCCCTTGGGCGGACCCTATCACCAAGCCACAGGGGAGGTCTGTCCTGCTTCTTCGGACCACCACGTCGAAAGCGGGCCTCCTCGTTGGAACTGGTCATCACGTGGGTCCAGTTCAAAGTCCTCTTAGAAGGCCATCGCTTGGAGAGCTTCAATACTGCACGCTCTGGTCTTGCCCCAGCATTCAATCGCGCTTGCACTTGGTCCCTACCTGCTACCCCGGGGGTCCTGTCATGCTGTCCAGTTACCACATTAAGGGAAACTTAGACCCTGGCATCGGGTCCGTCCCGGGATGGCGATGCGTTGCGCCGTGCGTGCACACCAGGCAAATCAGTGTCCCACACCTCCTCCTTTTCCACACGGAGCAGGTCGGTTCCATAATCCACCACCTGACCACACCTCTCCGGTGCTGTTAACGATGGAAAAACCAAGTCCATAAAACAAGTTGCACTCCATGATGTTTGATCCGGCAGCGGTGATTATGAAGTAAGCATCTGGCACCAACACCAATGTATACTTTGCCTCCATCTCCATAAATCCCAAGAGGGCCAACCTGTTCATGCCGTGGCTGTAATAAGGTACAGCCCGTTTATGAATGTGGCGGTGGGGAAAGAGACTCCTCACTGGAGCAAAATTCAACACTGAGGTCACCGCTCCAGTGTCCACCATCAGCGGCACCTTGACGCTGTCCAGTGAGACCGTGCAGCTGATGCGTCCCCTCATCTCCGGAGAAACTGTATGAACCACCGTTGGAATCTTCGGTGTGGGACCCGCCTCACACTGTTGGTCCCTACACTCAAAATTTTTACAAGTCCTGGCAAAATGGTGCAACAAGTCACATTTCCCACACTGCTTGCCCTTTGCCGGACACTCTCTGGGCTTATAGCGGTGTCTGGGGCATCCACAACCATAACATCTCAGGGTTCCTGGGGCAGACCTAATTTTCACCACGAAGGAAAACTCTTCATCTCCGCTATCTTCATCCTCAGGATCCAGCATCAGCACCTTTAAAGGAGGCTCATCCTGGGTCGGAGTGGCCCTCTCACTGAAGCCCCTTGCTATTGTCTCAGCTGCCTCAAATTGCTGAGCTAGCTCGATAGCAGAGGTCAATGTCAGCTCACCTGGGTGTGTTAAAAGCCCCGCCCGAGCTGCGGGACAGCAAACATGTTCCGCCAGCTGATCCCAGATCATTTCATCCTCCAGGTGCCTGAATTGGCATTCTCTCGCCAGCTCATGGAGGTCTGCTATGAATCTTCTCACAGGCTGTCCCGTCCACTGGCGGCGCTATCGAAACTGAATGCACCAGATGGTAACATTTTCAGGAGCGCAAAAATATTGTGCCATTAGCTCCATGACCTCATCAAAGCTATTGGCTCTTCTCAAATTTTCCAGAATCCTCTGCCCCTCCATGCCCAAGTTATCAACCAAAACTGCCCTGGCACAAAGCTTCTCAAGTTCGCCAAGGTTCAAAGCCACCATATAGTTGGTAAAAGCAGCAAACCACCTAGGCTGAGGCACTAGCGGCTCACCAGGCGCCTCCAGAAATGGCTGAAAATTGGCAACAGACCTCTCCATAACCACTTTTACATCGTCGCCAAATGTTGTGTCCATAACTGGGTCAATAATGAACAGAGCAACGTTACTGTTAACGGAGCTTTATTAACAGAACGTATGTAAAATACCCACACACTCTTGGCACTCTCCAGCTAGCCAGGGTTCCTATGCAAAAAAGGCCATGCTTCTTCCGCCCGTGGCCTTTATACCCTGGGTGGTGTCACTACTGGAAACGGCAGTCTGCCACCCCTGTCCATTCCCCGGCCAACCCAGCTGCCATCTTACTAATACTAATACATAGCTCATATGTAACACTGCTCTAACATCCTTCTTCTTCCAGCGGCTCCAGCATTTACTCCTCTCCCCGGGGGGCGCATAGTCCTTAAGCATGCTTCATGCTACATTTCCCTCTAGACTGTTGTGGTCCCCGTACGCTTTGGACAAGCCCGATATGCACGTGGCGCTGCTCATGCTCACTTTTTTCATCTACCCAGGCCAAGCGGTTGATGCATGTGCACAACCATCATTTGTATTTTCACTCCCACCCGATAGGTAGTGCCAAGGTGTTGACGCACCACGATTTTCCCCAACGAAGAAACGGCAGACTTCTTCACAAAGTTTCTCTTCAAATATACAGTCCATTTCTGCTGTTTGACTTCCCGATTTTCACTCCTTTTCCATGAAGATGCTGCTGCCGCTGTCAAGGAAAGTATGTATATATGATTTATGTATGTTTTTATTGTCGTTTTCCGCCTCCTCATTTTCGTCTTCATCTGCTGATGTATGTTATGTCAATATCGCCATCTTGTGAATGGGACGTTCAGTCTTGCGCATGTGCTTTTCAACGTGTTCTGGTCGTGGGCAGGCGGCGAGGTCACAAAATTTGGGCTGTACTCAGTCGTCCGCAGTCGAGCACTGCGGACACAAGCGTAGTGGAGATGATGATGTAAATTTCGTCACACAAGGTTTGCAGTTACACGTTTGCGGACAGCAGAGGTGTAGCATGAAGCAGGCTTTACTGTCCTGTCTGATACCCCCCGGTGACACCTCGCCGTTTGGTCCATTATTCCCTCCGTCCCCAGTTGCCTTCTTCTCTGGGTGGAGAAGTCCCACACCATGTCCCTGTTATGTCTGTAAATAGGCTGGTATGACCAAGATGGCAGCCGGGTTGGTCATGGGATAGACCGGGGTGGCTACTACCGGTTTCCGGTGGTGACGCCGCCCAAGGTATAAAAGAGTGAAGCCACCTGGCCAGCAGGAGGGTGCCATAAGCCTTTGTATATAGTTACAGTTTATCCTGAATAAACCCCTGTTAACCGAGGTGAGACTCACTCGTCATTCCTACATTATGGACACAACATTTGGCGACGAGGAAAAAGCGGTAATGGACTGCTCTGTTACTAGCTTTTGGACATTTCTCGAGGCCCTGGGCGAGCCCCTTGTGCCGTGGCCTCATTGATTTGCTGCCTTCACCAACTATCTTGTTGTCCTGAACCTGGCAGAGATGGAGAAGCTCCGAGTGCGAGCTGTGTTGGTACATAATTTAGGAATGGAAGGGCAGAGGATTCTTGAGAACCTTGGAGGTGCGGACAGTTTTGATGAAGTGGTGCAGCTAATGGCGCGGTACTTTAAGGCGCCGGAGAACGTCACAGTGAGACGCATTCAGTTTCGACAGCGCCACCAGCAGTCAGGAGAGCCTGTGCGAAGATTTGTGGCGGACCTCCGTGAGCTGGCAAAGGAATGCGGATTTGGGACCCTGGAGAACGAGATGATTCGGGACCAGCTGGCAGAGCACGTTTGTTGCACGGCGGCCCAGTCCAGGTTGTTGACACACCCAGGGGAGATGACATTACCTGAGGCTGTTGTGCTTGCCCAACAGTTCGAGGCAGCAGAGACCATCACGAGGGGCCTTACTGAAGGGGCCTCTCTGGAGAAGAATGAGTCTTGCGCTAAGGCACTGATCCTGGACCCTTGTGATGGCGAATGCGGAGAGGATGAGTTTGCCTCCTTGGTCAGGATAAGGTCTGCCCCTGGTACGCCAAAATGATATGAATGTGGGTCCACTGAGCTCCGCTATAAGTCCAGAGTGTGCGACGGCGAAAGGAAAGTGTTGTGGCAAATACGGGATTTTGAATCATTTTGCCAGGGTGTGCGAAAACTTCGTATGCAGGAGCCGTGGGAGAGAACCAGGTGCTACACAGAAGACTCCAACGGTTGTGCATACCGTCTCCCCAGAGATGACAGGGAGGATCAGCTGCACCGTCACGTTGGATGTCGTCAAGATTCCACTCCTAGTGGACACGGAAGCGGTGATTTCCATCCTGAATCTGGAAACCATGGGCTGACTGTTTCCCCACCGACAGATAAGAAGGCAACAGGTAGAATTTTATGGTTATGGGCGGAACAGGTTGACTATTTTGGGCTACGTTGAGATGGAGGCCCGGTGTAAGAACAGTAGCGCCCAGTGTTTGCATTAACGTTTCTGCATCCGGTGTTAACGTTATGGGTTGCAACCTATTTTACAGCCTTGGGTTCTCCATTATGAACGTTTTGGGTGAAGAATGGTCTGGATGTGGACTGTGGGGCCGAGCTGGTCCTGCCATGGAGGGTGCTGAGATGTGGGATTCAGACTGGATGGACAATGTGACATTGGGAGTGCACACACCGCACCACGCGGAGGTGTTTCTTTGCCGACAAAGAAAAAGCCGGCCCCACCGCTGACGATGATGGCCGGATTATGTCCGAGCTCAATGACTCCTTGATGTATGTCTCCATCGCTTCCCGCTCTGGGGCAGACAGGTTATAAAGTCTGTTGGATGGTAGAGGAGCTCCAGCACAGAGATTAATGGCACAATCACAAGGGCAGTGGGGGGGGGGGGGAGAAAGGGCTTGCGTCTTGCTGAAGGCAGCCCCCAAGTCGTGGTATTCGGGAGGGACCTTATCCAAATCAGGAGGGGCAGAAATCGGGGCACTTAGTTGCACGGACGGCAAGCATGCAGCAGACTGAAGGCAGGCACTCAAACAAAATGAACTCCAGGCACGGACACTCCCAGACCGTCAGTCTATGGAGGGGTTGTGCAGGCGAAGCCAGGGATAGCTGAGGATAACTGTCATAACTCTGGCTCTCACGAGCCAGGAAAGGAGATACGAGGGCGACCAGTGAGTTAGCGTAGTTTATTAACAAAGCACACACTACACTAAATAACGAACAGAAAAGTAAAGAGCCACGTGGGGCTAAAACACACACAGAACTAAGGGTAACATACCACCCAGGGAGAAAGGCTAGAGAGGCGGCGAGGGAAAAATACATGCCGAGTCGCAACACTTACTTTGGGTGAAGCGCCGAGGAAACGGCGGACTGAAGCTAGTCGTAGGAGCTAACAGTCGTGGGAAACACAAGGAACGTCTTCCCATAGCGAGGTCGCAGCGACGAGTAACTCTCGGCTGCTCGCTTAAATGGGGGAGATGATTTGGGAATAGGAGACAGCTGTCCCAGCGCAGCTGAACTAGACAGCTGGCAATCAGCTGGGCGCTGTCAAAGAGCGGGCCATGGAAGACCCGGCACGGACTACCCCGGAGCAGGAGCGAACTGGACAACCTGAACGCAGAGAAAAGATAGTTCAGGTCGTGACAATAACTGGGGACGAAGAGATCAGCAGTAGATATAACCTCAGCTCCTCCCGGTGATTGCCCGATGTAATCACGGCCACAGGGACGGCCCTATGGGAAACTACAGCAAAAGGGGCTTTAGAAATGGTGATCAGTTTCAAGGGGGTCTCCAATAACTGAACGGAGAGCCCCAACCGGATTGCCAGTTCCCCAGAGATGAAGCTCTGCTCGGCCCCAGAGTCAATGAGTGCATGTGTGGTAAATTCCTCGTGTTTAAAACAAAAATGGATGGGAATCTGGAAACTGAAGAAGGGGATTTAACTAGGGTGCATCCGTGAGTCAAGACAACATTCCGGGACGTGTGCTCCGAGACTGCGCGAGCGAGTTGGCGGATGTCCTGACTGACATTTATAACATCTCCCTGAGTCAGGCCATCGTTCCCAGATGCTTCAAGACCTCTATCATTGTACCGGTGGCAAAGAAACCAGTGGTGTCCTGTTTGAATGACTATCGTCCTGTTGCACTGACACCAATTGTGATGAAGTGTTTTGAACGGCTTGTCAAACCACACATTACAGCCTGCCTCCCTGCATCACACGACCCGCTCCAGTTTGCATATAGTTCAAACCGCTCCACGGAGGATGCTATAGTCACCACCCTACACTCTGTCATCACCCACCTGGACCAGAAAGACACCTACGCCAGACTCCTGTACATTGATTTCTGTTCAGCATTCAACACCATTATTCCCCAGAGACTGATGGAGAAATTACTCCTTCTCGGTCTGAACACTGCCACATGTCTCTGGATCCTGGATTTCCTGAGTGAGAGACCTCAGTCTGTCCGGGTTGGAAACAACATCTCCAACTCTGTCACGCTGAGTACCGGAACCCCTCAAGGCTGTGTACTCAGTCCACTGTTGTTTACACTTCTAACACATGACTGTGTATCCAAACACGAGGGGAACCAGATTATTAAGTTTGCAGATGGCACCACGGTGGTCGGACTTATTCAGAGGGATGAGGAATCAATGTACAGGGAAGAAGTGAGAGACCTGGAGGGCTGGTGCAGGGAGAACAATCTGGTGCTCAATATGGACAAAACGAAGGAGATGATTATCGACTTCCGGCGGTCACAGCCTGAGCACGTCCCCCTCAGCATCGGTGGCCGTTTAGTGGAGAGAGTAGAGAACATCAAGTTCCTCGGAGTGCAGATCTCGCAGGACCTGACCTGGAGCAAGAATTCCTTGGAGATCAGGAAGCGGGCTCAGCAGAGACTACACTTCTTGAGGAAACTCAAACAGGCCTCTCTCCCCATCTGCATCCTCAGGACCTTCTACAGAGGTGTGGTGGAGAGTGTTCTGACGTACTGCATTGCTACATGGTACTCCAGCTGCAGTATGTCAGACAAAAAAGCCCTGCAGAGGATAGTCAAGGGGGTGGAGAGGGTAATTGGAGTCTCCCTCCCCTCTGTCCAAGAACGTTTTCAGAACCGTTGTAGGAGCAGGGCACTGAACATTGTCAAGGACCGTTCCCACCCTCTGCATAAACACTTTGAACTTCTTCCATCTGGTAAACGATTCCGGAGCATCAGAGGCAGAACCACCAGACTGATCAACAGCTTCCTCCCACAAGCTGTCAGGATGCTGAACAGCTGACCCGGAATCTCTCATACACACTACTGCACCTACGGACATTTTGTATATTATAGTTAGTTATTCTTTTCCCCAAGTATGTCTCAGGGATGTGTGAATGGATGGGGGGGTGGGGGTGGGGGGTGGAGCTATGTGGGAGTGTGTCTTAATCATGCTGCTTCTTATATGGATGCCGAGAGAAACGCAATTTCATCTTGCCTGCACTACAGTTGTATGTACAGCAATATGACAGTAAAGTTTGATTTGATTTGATTTGATTTGAGTCCCCCAACTGCGACGCACGGACTCCCCCCCCTTAGGCCGTATAGGGCATACCTCACGTTCATGCCCCTTACTACCACAATAAGCACATAAGCCCACCTCCTGGCGTCGCTGTCTCTCAGCAACAGACAACTTAGCTCGACCTGTCACCATAGGTTCTGGCTCATTCGGGGAATTGGCTGGAGGTAGCGCCACTAGGGGGAGCTGCAGGGAATGGTGAGACTGACTACCTGAGCAACTGGAAGTCCTATGCTCGGCTGCTCGCTCCCTCAGTCTGTTGTCAAGGCTAATTGCCAGCGAAATTAACTCGGTTAAGTTGGAGGGCTTTTCTAATTGGGCTAACTCATCCTGTAGGCTAGGACAAAGGTTTCTGATGAAGATACTACATAATGAGGCATCCTCCCACCCCACCTCTGTGGCTATGACCCGGAAGTCAACGGTGAATTCGGCAACTGCCCTAGCCTTCTGCTTCAAATTCAACAACCGGGAGGTAAGCACACTATCCTGGTCGGAGTGGTCGAATACCTCCCTAAACTCACAAACTGTGAGTAGGTGAGTGAAGCATAGCTAGTCCTAGCTGTTACGGTGTAAGCCCAAGCTAAAGCTCGTCCTTCCAACAAATTAACAGCATAACCTATTTGGCTATGGTCTGACGGAAAATCCCCCGGCAACCACTGAAATACAATGTCGCACTGCAACAAAAAAACCCTAGCTTCTCCTAATTTACCACTGAAACGGGTGGGAGTGGGTACGGGAGTAAGATATGACAGGGAGCCTGATGGAGCCTGGCTAATGGCAGAGCTAACAGGGGCAGGGGACCTAGCGAGAGGAACAGCCTGTGAGTTAGCCAGGCGATTCAACCGATCAGTAACTCGAGCTAGCTGAGTTAGCGTGATTTGTTGCTGGCAGGCTAACTGGTCCACCTGAGCTCCTAAGTTGTTAATCGTGTGAGATAACGCGCTGTCTGCTGGGTCACTCTGGCGGAGTCGTACTGACATGGTACAGACCCAAAAAGCAGACACGACTCAGGAGACACAGTTAACCTTTTATTAATAATAGAATGAATGTGTGGATGCGTAAGTGAATGTCTGTAGTGAGTGTAGTGCATAGATGAATCAGCTTGGGGTGAGCAGAGCACCGTGCAACCTGGCAACCCTAAGGACAGAGCAGAGAGACAATTAGGGGCAATTCTGACAGGAGAAGCGCCAGATAGAGCTGTCCTTAATTTCTGCTGAGTTGGAGAAGCACACAGGTTGGCACATCGACCCAGGCCAGGAGGACAGTGCCAGTCGCCCCGTTGGAGATGTAGCAGGCAGGTGAACGAGGCAAGGGAGTCCGCCGCCAGGAGGAAGGGGAGTCCGCCGCTGAGAAGACACCGCCTGTGCACAGGGGAAGGAGATGGGTGAGAAGATAGGTTCAGGCTTACTTGGCTGCCGAATGGTTAGGAGACCCTTGGCGAGCAGAAGCGCTGGAGGATGATGAGGCTGGGAGCTCAGTGTAGAATTTGCGAGTTTAGATTCCTCAGGAAGGAAGCAGACCACTCCGCGCTGATCTCTGGGTCTCACAGAATATATAGGCAGAGCCAAATAGCAGACAGGTGTGTGCGCAGGTGCACCGAATTGGCGGCCATGACAGCGCCTACCTTGTACATCTCCAAGTCATGCACCCATCCGTCTGTGAACTGCACTTTTGCTTGCTTCAAAGACCTAAAGTTACTAAAAACTTCATGTGTGTATGGACTTACGCTTAAAATCATATAATTATAATGTTTACGTCCAAACTCCATGTGGTATGTTGGTAGGGATCTAGTCCATTAACCCCTTCAAGCTTCACCAAATAGCGTGCCTTTGCAGTCCCATTCAATTTGGCGTAGTACGGTCCCTTTAAATTTTCCTTCGCACGGTCCATTTTGTGATGTTTTTTCCGTTCATTCACAAGAAACACCAAGGCGCTGTGTGCTTGCAGTCTGTTTACAATCGCTGAACCTACTCATCCCAGAATGCATTGCGCATTTGTCACGTGGGCTGGCGAGGTCTATATGGGGAGGGAGGGAGCATTTCGAACACAGCACAGGTGATGTCACCACCTGTGTCACACCATAAAGGGTCCCAAGAACAACACTACATTCCTCCCCCCAAAGAAAAGTCCAAAACACATGCACACCAATCAGACCCTCCCCAAGTTTAGAGCCCGAAGCACACACTAAGAGTGAACAAAGTAATTAGAACCTAACCATGCACACAAACAACTAAAACTAGAGGGTGGCAGGTGGACTACTGTCCCACCTCCACACAGCAAGATGGATTATTTTGCCGTCTTTAGTAATGTTTAGTCCATGAAAATAAAACCCTCCGTGTTCTTAATAAATAAAATAATTCCATAAACATATATACATACAGGTTATACCCTTGAACACGAACACCCAACATAATCACCCCACAACTTGGGTAAGACACACAGCTAAACACGTGTTAAGACACACTAAGGTAATCACTCAGCACCATGGACAGCTCACATAGCAATTCAGCATAAGAAACACATTGGTATAATTCCATTGTAAACTGGGAACAGTCGCATAGTAATTTTGTGCATTAACCATGTCGACATAGCAACAACGTAGC
Organism: Pholidichthys leucotaenia; assembly: GCA_020510985.1. Classification (NCBI taxonomy): domain Eukaryota; kingdom Metazoa; phylum Chordata; class Actinopteri; order Cichliformes; family Pholidichthyidae; genus Pholidichthys; species Pholidichthys leucotaenia. The sequence continues at coordinate 322,830,254 of CM035845.1, forward strand.
CTGAGCAATATACACCTGAACATTTCAGCAACTCACCCAGTAACCTCATGCAGAACACACCACGTCGGGCAATCAGTAAAAAAAAAAAACACATTAAACACATTGCCCCCAAATTACCAGTTAGTCCTCATGGAGAGCCCCCCCCCCCCCAAAACCCATCAGGTGGGTCCCAACCCAAGCATCTTCTCTTGGTGCCCGGAGGTGACCCACGTTGACGCCAAGACACCTCTCCCTCTTCATTGGCGTGCCACAGCCTGTTGGGATGTCTCCGTGTACCATCAGAAAGCTGAAGGTAGCTGTCCTCCTGAACAGCCACCACCTGCAACCCCCCCCCCCCCCCGGTCCTCCTGTCGTTTTCTCTTCCTGTGAACCCCTCTCAACCCACATCGGCAACCCCCAGAGGAGCCCAGCTTGGCTTCCAGTGTTCCTGTGTTCAATTCACCATGCCAGCCGGTCCTGCCCCAGTTGCTTTCATTTCAGATGCTGGTGAAGTCGTTGTGACCCCCTGCTTCTCGGTACCTCCCAGCCAAACTCCGGAAACAGGATAAGTCATCCACTCGGCTTCATCCACTATCACGGGTGTCCCATTGCGCCGCCCAGTTCCCTCAGCTAATGCAACTTGGACCCTGGTGCAGGCACCCTCCCGCATTGGCCCTCAATGGGGTTGGTCCTGCTCATCTTCCAGAATACCAGGCCAAGGTTTGTCCCATATTGCGTCGTCCAACACTCGCGGAACCGGCCGGTCCCACAAGCCACAGCCCAACCACTCCTCTCCACTATCCCTGGTGATCGTGAAGCCAAGTCCGTAGAAAAGGTCGCAGCCCATCACATTTGCTCCACTGGCGGTCACCACAAACTGCAGATTGGCTACCTCCGCTGCTTTATATCTAGCCGTCAGTTCCAGCAAACTCACAATGGGCAGTCTATTTCCATCAGATCCACAAAATGGTGCTGAAAGACCTCTCACTCGGTGATATGGGAAAAATTCCTCACAGTAGGCCAGTTCAGCACAGACCTCACCACACCCGCGTCCACCAGTAACGGCACCTCCTCGCCGTCCAACTTCATCGTGCAGTATGTGCGGCCCTCTGTGCTCGGAGAGACTGTGTCAATCACCGTAGTAGTTGGAGCAGGGGTGTCCGCTTTGTGTCGCTGTTCCCCTCACTCAAACCTTTTACAGGCCCTGGAAAAATGATGCAGGTGTCCACACTTATCACAGTGGTTACCTCTCACCGGACACTCTCTAGCTTTATATTGGTGCTTAGTGGATCCACAACCCAAACATTTGGGTGATCCCGGGGTGGACCTCATCTTTACAGCTGCAGCGCATTCCTCTTGCTCGCTGTCTTCGTTGTCTGGATTCACAGCCTGCGTCATTGATTGTGAGTCGTGGCGGCGTAGCGAAGCTCTCTCACCGAGGTCGTGTGATAACTTGTCCGCAGAACCAGGTGACAAGGGCGAATACAGAAAATATAACCTGGAACAACTACAGAGCATGCGGAAACAAACACAAAAACACTCCATAATGCACAGGTGGAAAACAGACAGGATAATAAATACAGATAACACAAAATGGCTGCCAGGGTGCAGACACACAGTTTGGCAAGTCCTGTGTGTTTGCTTAAAAAGTCATCTAAAGAGCAAATTGGACCGTGGATTGTGATATCAATGTACTCCTCTGTTGTTTGGATAATTCTCTTTCTTCTGCTAAGTTCAACCTGTCCAAGAAAAAGGGACACTCTAACCTTGTATCCAGCCAGATGGAGTCAGCACATGCTATTCACAAGGGTATTGGACTATGGCCATGCCAGACCACCCCCAGGTGAGCAGGAACAGGCTGTTACAGGCAAACCACTCCTGGGTGTTTTTAATCTTTTGCTGATACTTCTTTTGGCTGGTGATGTTGAATTAAACCCTGGGCCAGTGCCAGCTGGGTCTCCACCTTTGCTAGCTGGGCCTTTACCATTGCTACCTGGGTCAACACCATCATTAGCTGTGCCTCCACCTCTGCTAGCTGGGCTAACATCATTGCAAGCTGGGCTTCCACCTCTGCTGGCTGGGCTAACACCATTGCTAGCTGGGCCTCCACCTCTGCTAGCTGGATCTCCATCTCTGCCAACTGGGCTTCCAAATTTGCTCGCTGGACCTCCACCTCTGCTAGCTGGATCTCCATCTCTGCCAACTGGACTTCCAACTTTGCTAGCTGGGTTCTCACCCCTGCCAGCTAGGTTTGGACCTGGGCTAACAACACAGCCAGCTGGACCTACATTGCAGCCAGTTGAATCACCTTCAATAATAGCCGAGCCACTTCCGTTGATATTTGAGTCATCATCACCTTTAACTGAATCTTTACCAACACCAGCCGGGCCTTCACTATGTGCAAACATTGCCAATAAAAGAAATAGGAGGCTGCCAAATCCCGCAATATTAAAACACCGGAAATTCAGGGTGTTTCAAACTGTTAAAAACTCTAAATTAATATGGGACTCAGCACACAAACCAAAAGGCATTCTTTGTGCACACTTAAATATACGAACAAAAACTGATCAGGTTCATCATCTTCTCATTGATTCAAATATTGACTTTCTTTGCCTATCTGAGACATGGCTCCTTGAATCTTCGCCCTCAGCAATACTATCTGTACCTGGTTATAAAATGTTTAGAAAAGACAGACAGGGCCCCGGATTGGATGAGGGACAGGAATGGGATCCCGAAGCGAGGAGCGAGGATGCCTCCTCTTCGGCTTCCTGCCGGAGTTTCCCTCCAGCCCACGGAGCTTCTCCCGCTGAGCAGAGATGTCCGCCATCCTCGCTGTGATCTCAGGGTGGCCGGTGTAGCGAGGATGGTGGTTAATAGTTGCCTCAGCAAGGTCCAGGTACCAGCGCAAGCCACTGGGGACGGGTTGACTACAAGCGCTGGAGAGGATCCCATCGATCTCGATGAGATCGACTAACCCTTAGGCGGTGACACCATCTCCCAGCACACTGGTACGCTGAACAGTGAAAACTACAGGTCCAATTAGCAAACTCACGGTCACGGCGTCTCTTTTGGCTGCGACCTACTGAGACGCTATAGGCGACCAGTGAGTTTGCATATTTATTAAATAAGGACAAAAAGGTACAAAATAATGAGCCACGTGGGGCAAAACACAAATAAGGACTATGGCAAGGCACACAGACGATAAACACAGACTAAGGGATAAACTTACAGAGAGTAGCGAGGAACTAGAGGATGACTGGAGCTGGGACGTAGGGACTCCAGTCTAACGTTGGGGAGACCAGCGTTATCCATACATGAGGTCGCAGCCCCGAGAGACCGAAGCTGCTCCCTTAAATAGGCCTTGACAGATTAATCAGCTGATGAAAGGTCATCAGCTGATTGAAATCCAGACGTCCTGCGGAGTTCGGCTCTGACAGCTGGAAGCCCCGCTGAGACGCTGTCATAATAAAAGCCTGGAGGCCAAGAAGTGCGCCAGAGGAGAGAACGGGGAACTACCGCACAACCCGAGTGCAGACAGAGTCAGCACACGGACCATGACACTTTCTCTGACGTTTATTCCTGGAGCTCACCTGTATGAAGTCTTCTTTAGTTAATAATAATTAAAAGCTAATTTTCATCATCCTCTTTTTCAGTCTTTCTGAGTCTGTGAAGACTCCTGCAATGATGTATTAAATATAAGATAAGATAAGATAAGATAAGACAAGATAAGCCTTTATTAGTCCCACAATGGGGAAATTCCAGGATTGCATATTTAGTATAAAAGGCAGATGCGGAAGAGGCAAGGTCTCTTTACGATCAGACCTCTGCTTATACAGGAGCACCTGTGACACACTGTGAGTGCATCAATAAAGTTACGTTCTACTGCACCTCTGGCCTTGTTATTGGAGTACGGGTTATGGACATACCACTCTGTATTAGTCTTGTTGTTGCTGCCGGTCCAAACACTCATCACCTCAAACTAATTTATTATGGACTATTGTGGTGAAAGGAGGAAGGCAAGTTCCGAAACAAATTGTGGACCCCTGTCAGAAGTGATGTCTGACAGGGATCCGAACCGTGCCACCCAAGCCGACAAAAAAGCACGAGCCACTTCTGCGGGCATGATAGAAGCCAGCGGGACTACGTCAGGCCAGCGCATGGTGAGGTCCACGATTGTTAAAAGGTGCGTAAAACCTTGCGACAGTGGGAGGGGTCCCACCAAATCCACATGAACATGGTCAAACCTCCTGGCCAGGATTTGGAATGGCTCGAGGGGGGCTCTGGTGTGCTTGTGCACTTTGGCCTGCTGGCATGCAACGCAAGCTGCAGCCCACTCTTTCACGTCCTTGCACAAGCGCGGCCAGACAAATTTCGCCCCCACTAGCTTCACCAAAGCAAGCACTCCCAGATGCGAAAGGGAGTGGACGACACAAAAACGCGATAGCGCCAAGAGCTCGGAGACATCGCAGAGCAAGGGAGGGCACCCTTCTTGCACCACCCTGCTCTCCAGCCTTAACCCAGTAGATGCAGACTGGAGCATCCCCGCGTCCCCGGCCTGCCACACGGCCATCGCGGGGAAATCTATTCCCATGCAGTGTCATGAACTGAGTTTGGACCTTTTCCAAACTCAGCTTTGTGGCTTTGTTGCTATATTTATTTTCATCTGTTGTGTTTTTGGTGCCTGTTATTTGTCTGTTTATGTTTTGGTTGTTTGATTATCTCTTGTGTTATTTGTAGTTACTTTTCAGTCTGCTTTTGATTTTGTTTATATTTGTTTTGTGACTGGCAGCAGTCAGGGGGCCTCTCCGGGTCTTGTTTTGCCTCCTGGCAGCTGGCAGTCACTCCTCTCTCTCCTGTCATTGCTGACAGCTGGTTCCAATCATTAATTGTTCCTCTCCTCTCTGCTCAGGTCAGCCCACACACCTGTGTCCACTTATCTTGTTATGTCACGCATTATTTAAGCTCAGTTTCTTTACCTTGCTCTCACTGGATTATTGGATTGTCAACTCCTCCACAAGAGCACGGACAGCTCTGGTGTACTCCTGTAAGTAATTGTTTCCCCCCCGCTCGCCATTTCACTTAGGAGTGCCTTGGGTCAATTTTCCATGCTACCAACTCATCAGTATGCTTGAGAGCATTTTGTGTTTACTCTTTCTTATACTAGTTTGCCAGTTGTTTGTTAGATCTTTTGTCATCACTTTTTATGTTAATAAACAAACGACACCATCCTGCGAGTGGGTTTCTTTGTCTCTTCTGCCCCAAAGGGGCAGTAACCATGACAGAATAATCCGGCCCAAATAAGAAAACCCAGCGGAGGTGTTGTGTGTGTGCTATTTTTCACCCTTTTGTGTTTTTCACCCACCTGTTTTCCTGGAGTGCATCATGTCCTGGGCTCGCCGACCTCGATGTCACAAAGGAGGGTCGACAGCTGGGATTCCGATGCTGGAGGAGGAATGGGCAGCGGATTTTAACTGGGACTTCGTGGAGGAGGCTTTCGAGTCCCGGGGCCCGAAAAAGAAGTGGGAGTGTTTGGATGGAGCTCTGGGTATCCTGGAGGCACACCCCGGCCTCTGGAAGTGCCCGCAATATGCAGAGCTGCCTTCTACGGTCTGCACGCTCCAGCGGGCATTTGCCGGCTTCTCTATGAGGGCATTTCCTGCCGAGCCAAAGTGGGGGTGCTCTCCACGTCAGCTGTCCTCTTCTTCTCCCGGTTTGCCCGTTGACCCAGTCTCAGCCCGTGCGTCTCCAGCTCCCTGAAAACAGAGTCATCCTGCGTCAGAACACCAGAGGAAGCCCTCATCTTCATCGGCAGCCGACTTCCCTTCTGCAGCCAAGAGGTCCTCCAGGGGTTTCCCGGTAACACCTACTTCCGTGTCATCTGAGCCGACTCCTCCACTATCCATTGAGGGGGCCAAAATAGCCATTGACATGGATGGGGATGACAGCCCACCACCTGCAGCAGCTAACATCCAGACCAGGGATGTCAGGCAAGTGTTTTTTTTCATTCTGTTCCATCCTATAATGATAAACCTTGTCTGCCTCCCAGAAGAGAGACTCAGGCTAAGAAGTTACCTGAGTTCTCTCCTCCTGTTGCAGCTGCTAAGCTTTTCCCTATTCTCTTCGTGTCTCCTCTGCTTGTCCAAGTGTCCGCCGGCCCCAGAACCTGGCCACCGGACAGTGGAGGAGCCCGTGGCCCTGGAGGATGCTAGTCCAGTGCCAGCACCAAGTCAAACCCCAGTTTCCACGTCAGAGGAGCCTCCAGCATGGGTCACAGCAGATGGGGCAACAAGGACTGCAATAACCATCATGCTTGCTGCAGAGGCCACTGTAGCAGAGTGGAAGCCCAAGATGGACCTCCTGAGGGCTGAGCCCAGAGAACCACCGTCACCTGGATTGTCAGAGTCCTGGACGGCGGTGGAGCTTGAGCTCAGGCAAGTGCTATCTTTTGTTTTTCCCCTCTCTCTTCTAGAGCGATCTTGCCTGGCTCTTGGTGAGGAGAGCCAGGTGCAGCCACCCGCTGCACCTGAGCTCGCCTTGCCGGGCTCCACCACTGCCGGTGACCCTATCTCCATTTCTCTTTGTGCTTTGTCTGAGCTCTCTCCCAAGGTCAACGGAGAGGACCCTCCACCACCAGAAGTCTTCAAGGGTGCAGGTTCACCACTGGAGGTCAGTCAGGGTCCAGTTCCCTTCGTTGAGGTCGCGGGTGTTCCATCCCTGCCTGGGACCTCCATAGGTGCAGCTATTGACCAGGCCTGGTCCTCCATGGGTGAAGCTTGTTCCCTGCTGGAGGCCATCGTTTGGGTTCCCACGCTGCAATCCTGGACTTCACAGATGCTCCAGCCCATGCGGGGCCCATCGTGGGTGCCACATCCCAGCCTGGAACTGACGTGGGTGCTGCGTTCCAGTATGGGCCCACCTTGGGTGCTACCTTCCAGCCTGGGGTCCACCGTGGGTGCAGCTTTGGCCCAGGATGCAATGTTGGCCAAGCTGGGGTCCACCATGGGTGCAATAGTGGCCCAGCCAGGGTCCACCATTGATGCAACATTCGCCCAGCCGGGGCCCACTATGGGTGCAGCTGAGCTCCAGCCCAAAGCCACCATGGGTGCAGCTGAGCTCCAGCCCAAAGCCACCACAGGTGCAGCTGAGCTCCAGCCCGGAGCCACCATGGGTGCAGCTTTGGCCCAGCTGGGGCCCAACGAGGGTGCTACGTTGGCCTAGCCAGAGCCCACCGAGGATGCAATGTTGGCCTAGCCGGGGCCCACTGTGGGTGCAACAGTGGCCCAGCCGGGGCCCACCATGGGTGCAGCTGAGCTCCAGCCCAGAGCCATCGCGGATGCAGCTGCGCTCCAGCCGGAGCCACCTCGGGTGCAGCTGAGCTCCAGCTCGGAGCCACCGCGGGTTCAGCTGAGTCCCAAGCCAGGACCACCCAGGGGGCAGCGGTGTCCCAAGTTAAGGTCACCGAGGGCATTGTGGTCCCCTTCTCTCCTCAGCCTGACGCCGTCAGGGTGCCCCCTCCTCGGTGCACTCCTCCTGCATTGGCCTCCCTGTGGGGGAGCCGCCTCCTGGGTCACTCTTCCAGTCATGGTGGCTGAAGAACTCAGGCTGGCTGCCCGATGAATTGAGCCGCTGGGTTGGGTGGTCCGTTTTCCCAGGTAGGCCACCCGACTCATTCCACCTGGCTTTCTGACTGGTCTGGGACTCTGGCAGGCCACCTGACCAGTCTCACCTTGCCGTCCATGGGGCCTGGGACTTTTGGATGGCCTCCCGAACCCTCTAGTTCCAGGACTTGGGGGGTTTAATGTTGTGTTTTTCTGGTGTGGGCCCTAAACAGGGTTGCTTTTGTTCCCTCCTGGCCTGTTCCCCCCACCACCCACCCTGGATAGTTTGTTGTAGTTCATGCTGGGGGGAGGGGGGTTTCTTTCTTGTTCTGTTGATGTTAATTTGGGTGTCTGGACTTTTTCCAAACTCAGCTTTGTCGGTAAAATGACATGATTGCTCAGTCTTTCTCACACTTCTTTATCTGCTTGCTTCACATGCTATACTGCAGAGTTTAGTTTACACCCGATAATTCATTTGCTGAAATCAGTTAGAATCAGTTCTGCAGTCAGCAGAGCTGCCATATATGCGGAAATGTATTATTGATACAATGAGGTAAAACCCCTCCCTCTTGCATGAGGGAGTGGTTAAGCTGATAAAAACTATAGGGCTTAATTTTGGGGTAACACACTCTCTTGGAGAATTGCCTAAAGAGTGGTGTTCCAGCACTGCTTGTATCCATATCTCACTTTCAGTAAAAAACGGAAAATATACTTCATCTCTCAGCCTGGTTATTTGGCCGTCGTATCAAAGACCTAGGGTTTAAGGTATTTTAGACTCAACAATTTGGTGATTCCGCTCAGTTACGAGGCTAAATTTTAGTTTTAGTTTTGTAAACGGTGTGAGGATTTTTTTTCTCTACAGACTGGCGGCCGCAACATGATAAGAGGTGAGCAGAAAACCTTTTTCAATAAATTTCTGCCTGTCCCTTCGGGGACAGCCCTTTTTGTAGAGATGAAATATTCACGCACGTGTGATTTTATTTGTGGAAGGAAACTGAGATACCCCCTCATGGATTGTCACCTTATCGTGGTGGTGGGGTTTGCATGCCCCAGTGATCCCAGGAGCTATGTTGTCCGGGGCAATTTGCCTCTGATAGGGTCACCCGAGACAAATTGGTCCTGGGTGAATGGCCAGACTAAGAACGATCCAACAGACTGTCATGATAAATTCTATATCAAGGATTCAGTGTACCCCGCCGGGTCTGGGGTGACCGGGGCCCCACCCTGGAGCCAGGCCTGGGGGAGGGGCTCGAAGGCTAGCGTCTGGTGGTCGGGTTTCCACCCATGGGACCCAGCCGGGCTCAGCCCGAAGGAGTTACGTGGGTCCGCCCTCCAGTGGGCTCACCACCTGCAGAAGGGATCATGGGGGTCCGGTGCTATGTAGATTAGGTGGCGGTCAAAGGCGGAGACCTTGGCGGACTGATCCCAAGCTTTCTAAACTGGCTTTTGGTACGTGGAATGTCACCCCTCTGGTGGGGAAGGAGCCTGAGCTGGTGTACGAGGTTGAGAGATACCAGCTAGATATAGTTGGCCTCACCTCAACACACAGCTCCGGTTCCAGAACCAGTCTCCTAGAGAGGGGCTGGAGCTTGGCCTTTTCTGGAGTTGCCCCGGGCGAGAGGCGACGAGCAGGGGTGGGTATTCTTGTATCCCTCCCACCTTGCTACCTCTATATTGGAGTTTTCCCCGGTGGACGAAAGGGTTGCTTCCCTGCGCCTCCGGGTTGGGAAATGGGTCCTGACCATCATTTGTGCCTATGCACCAAATGATGTTTCAGAGTACCCACCCTTTTTTGGAGTCTGTGACTGGGGTGCTGGAGGGTGCTCCGCTTGGAGACTCCATTGTCCTACTGGGGGACTTCAATGCGCACGTGGGCAACGACAGTGAAACTTGGAGGGGGGTGATTGGGAGGAACGGCCTGCCCGATCTGAACCTGAGTGGTGTTCAGTTGTTGGACTTCTGTGCTAACCACAGTTTGTCCATAACAAACACCAAGTTCAAGCATAAGGGTGTCCATATGTGCACTTGGCACCAGGACACCCTAGGTTGCAGGTCGATGATCGATTTTGTTATCGTGTCATCAGACCTGTGACCGTATGTCTTGGACACCCGGGTAAAGAGAGGTGCAGAGCTGTCAACTGATCACCACCTGGTGGTGAGTTGGATCCGATGGCAGGGGAGGAAGCCATTCAGACCTGGTAGACCCAAACGTATAGTGAGGGTGTGCTGGGAGTGTCTGGCTGAGGCCCCTGTCCGGGAGGTCTTCAACTCCCACCTCCGGAAGAACTTCAACCACATTCCGAGGGAGTCTGGAGACATGGAGTCTGAATGGGCCATGTTCTCCACCTCTGTTGTTGAAGCCGCGGCCCAGAGCTGCTGCTGCAAGGTGGTCGGTGCATCTCGTTCTGGCAACCCCCGAACCAAGTGGTGGACACCAGTGGTGAGGGGGGCCATTAAGCTGAAGAAGGAGTCCTATCAAGCTTGGTTGGCTTGTGGGACTCCCGAAGCAGCTGAGGTGTACCGGCAGGCCAAGCGGAGTGCGGCTCGGGTGGTTGCTGAAGCAAAAACCTGGGTATGGCAGGAGTTCAGTGAGGCCATGGAACAAGACTTTCGGTCGGCCTTGAAGAGATTCTGGCAAACTGTCCGGCGGCTCAGGAGGGGAAAGCAGCTCCCTGTCCACACTGTGTATGGTGCAAATGGGACACTGTTGACTTCGACTGGGGATATCGTCGGGCGGTGGAAGGAATACTTCGAGGATCTCCTCAATCCCACTGATATGCCTTCCACAGAGGAAGCAGGGTTTGGGGACGAGGGGGATGACTCGCCTATCACAGGGGCTGAGGTTGCCAAGGTGGTTAAAAATCTCCTTGGTGGCCGGGCCCCGGGGGTGGACGAGATTCGCCCTGAGTACCTCAAGGCCCTGGATGTTGTAGGGCTGTCATGGTTGACACGCCTCTGCAACATTGTGTGGAGGGTGAGGGCAGTGCCTTTGGCATGGCAAACCGGGGTGGTGGTTCCTCTCTTCAAAAAAGGGGACCGGAGGGTGTGCTCCAACTTTTGAGGGATCACACTCCTCAGCCTCCCTGGGAAGGTCTATGCCAAGGTACTGGAGAGGAGAATCCGGCTGTTGGTTGAACCTCGGATTCAGGAGGAGCAATGTAGTTTCCGTCCTGGCTGTGGCACATCGGACCAGCTCTTTACCCTCTTGAGAATTCTTGAGGGCTTGTGGGAGTTTGCCCAACCAGTTTACATGTGTTTTGTGGACTTGGAGAAGACATTACCGGTTCCGGTTCCGCCGGACCGGTGGTGCCACACGAGTAGGCTGCCCGTTGCAACAGCCTTTTTTTTAATCTTCCTTCTTCTTTCTACACCTTTCACTCTGTATATATATCATGGACGCACGGATCGCCCCGGGGGTCTCCCGGGTCGGCGGACGGAGCCACGGTTTGCAGCGGGAGACGTTACAGCGGGGAGGAGCTAGTGCTAGCTAGCACTTGGCTGCCGCCCGGTGCTGATGGGAAACTCGACATACCGGGAGCTGTAGCGAAAACGACGCGGGTGCCGGGCTGGAGTTTAGGCGGCGTGCAAGAAATATAAGACAGAATAATAAAGAGCGATGGCAAGAACCAAGCAGACTGCCCGTAAAATCTACTGGAGGAAGAAGCCCCCCAGGAGACAGCTAGCCACCAGGGCTGCTCGGAGAGGCGCTCCGGCCACCGGCAGAGTGAAGAGGCCTCGCCGTCACAGGCCTGTGGCTCTGAGAGAGATCCTTCGCTACCAGAAATCCACAGAGCTGCTCATCCGTAAGCTGCCTGTCCAGCGCGTGGTGAGGGAGATCGCTCAGGACTTCAAGACCGTCCTGCGTTTCCTGAGCTTCGCCGTCATGGCTCTGCAGGAGACCAGCGAGGCCCACCTGGTGGTCTCTTCTTCGCTAAGGGGGTCACCATCATGCCCAAAGACTTCCAGCTGGCCCGCCGCATCCGCAGAGAGAGAGCTTAGACTTTCTGCTGCACATTCACCAACCAACCATAATGCTCTGCACTGTGTGTCTATATATATACATTTATAGTAATATGGACATATGTTTACTAGATGTTGTTTTTTCTTGCCTTCTGATTGTTGCTCTGAGTGTTGCTATCCCTGTGCTGTTGCAATCCTGGAATTTCCCCATTGTGGGACTAATAAAGGCTTATCTTATCTTATCTTATCTTATTTGACCGCATCCCTCGTGGTTTTTTGTGGGGGGTGCTTCGGGAGTATGGCGTATCGGGCTTGTTGTTACGAGCTATTCGGTCTCTGTATGACCGTTGTGAGAGTTTGGTTCGTATTGCCAACACTCGGTCGGACTCATTCCCAGTGAGAGTTGGACTCCGCCAGGGCTGCCCTTTGTCACCAATCCTGTTCATAATTTTTATGGACAGGATTTCTAGGCGCAGCCAGGGAATGAAGGGTGTCATGCTTGGTGACCACATGATCTCATCTCTGTTGTTTGCAGATGATGTTGTCCTGTTGGCTTCATCCAGCAATGACCTACAGCTCTTGCTGGGACGGTTTGCTGCTGAGTGTGAAACAGCTGGGATGAGAATCAGCACCTCCAAGTCCGAGTCCATGGTCCTCAGCCAGAAAAAGGTGGATTGTCCTCTCTGGGTTGGGGACAGACTCCTGCCCCAAGTGGAGGAGTTTAAGTATCTTGGGGTCTTGTTCACGAGTGAGGGGAAAATGGAGCGAGAGATTGACAGACGGATCGGAGCAGCATCTGCAGTGATGCGGACGTTGTACCGGTCTGTTGTGGTGAAGAGGGAGCTTAGTTCTAAAGCAAAGCTGTCGATTTACCAGTCAATCTACGTTCCTACCCTCACCTATGGTCACGAGCATTGGGTAATGACCGAAAGAACAAGATCGCGGATACAAGCGGCTGAAATGAGCTTTCTCCGTAGGATTGCTGGACTCACCCTCAGAGATAGGGTGAGGAGCTCAGTCATCCGGGAGAGGCTCAGAGTAGAGCCGCTGCTCCTCCACATTGAAAGGAGTCAGTTGAGGTGGTTTGGGCATCTGATTAGGATGCCTCCTGGACGCCTCCCACTTGAGGTGTTTCAGGCACATCCCACTGGGAGGAGACCCCGGGGCAGACCCAGGACTCGATGGAGAGACTATGTCTCCCAGCTGGTCTGGGAACGCCTTGGTATCCTCCCTGGAGAGCTGGAGCAGGTGTCTGGGGAGAGGGAAGTCTGGGCTTCTCTGCTTGAACTGCTGCCTCCATGACCCGGACCTCCGGAAAAGCGGAAGAAGATGGATGGATGGATGAATGGAAACTGAGATATGGTCTTGAATTTATGATATGTTGTTTTAAGAAATTTATTTACTGAGTTTGATAAGGAAATCTCCAAACGGTTTTGACCCCGAGGGATGAGTCAGATGCGTTAATACCATCCCTGAAAGTCCGGTGGACATATAATGAAGACAAAAAACATCCTGTAGGGCCACCGGAAGGGTTGGAGAGAGCTTGGGTAATAGGTTTAAACCCCAGGGTGGCTGAAATAGGGCCATCGAAAAAGTTGTGTTACCCCGTTACGCATAGCTTGGCCAAAAGGCTAGACCCCTTGAAATCATTGCTTGATTTCAAAAAGAGAAGGTTGGCACCCCTCGCGTATTTAGCCCAGACCAAGCAGTTGAAACTCCCAGAGAAACTGCAACGAGCGCGTTTCTAAAATATAGTTGGTCTTTGCGCATTAGATAGGTACCTACTGTGTGTGAAATAAACGCATAAGTTTTAAGTAACCCGATCGGGACGATTGGTTCATAGGTGATATATCATAATATAACTAAACTAATCATAGTAAAAAACACGGTGATGTGTGAGGCAATATTGTCGTGAGGAAGTGGAAATAAATAAAATCATAATTATTATGATTATTATGATTATATTACATAATAATTTCATTCTATGCTATAAGATATTGATATTAGACTATAACATTTAAAGACGGTTGGATTAACCACCCGGTATGGGGTTACCGGGGCCCCACCCTGGAGCCAGGCCTAGGGGAGGGGCTCGAAGGCTAGCGTCTGGTGGCCGGGTTCCCACCCATGGGACCCAGCCGGGCTCAGCCCGAAGGAGTTACATGGGTCCGCCCTCCAGTGGGCTCACCACCTGCAGGAGGGATCATGGCGGTCCGGTGCTATGTGGATTAGGTGGCGGTCAAAGGCGGAGACCTTGGCGGACTGATCCCAAGCTTTCTAAACTGGCTTTTGGTACGTGGAATGTCACCCCTCTGGTGGGGAAGGAGCCTGAGCTGGTGTACGAGGTTGAGAGATACCAGCTAGATATAGTCGTCCTCACCTCAACACACAGCTTTGGTTCCAGAACCAGTCTCCTGGAGAGGGGCTGGAGCTTGGCCTTTTCTGGAGTTGCCCCGGGCGAGAGGCGACAAGCAGGGGTGGGTATTCTTGTATCCCCCCACCTTGCTGCCTCTATATTGGAGTTTTCCCCGGTGGACGAAAGGGTTGCTTCCCTGTGCCTTCGGGTTGGGAAAGAGGTCCTGACCATCATTTGTGCCTATGCACCAAATAATGTTTCAGAGTACCCACCCTTTTTGGAGTCTGTGACTGGGGTGCTGGAGGGTGCTCCTCTTGGAGACTCCATTGTCCTACTGGCCAACTTCAATGCTCACATGGGCAATGACAGTGAAACCTGGAGGGGGGTGATTGGGAGCAACGGCCTGCCCGATCTGAACCCGAGTGGTGTTCAGTTATTGGACTTCTGTGCTAACCACAGTTTGTCCATAACGAACACCATGTTCAAGCATAAGGGTGTCCATATGTGCACCTGGCACCAGGACACCCTAGGTTGCAGGTCGATGATCGATTTTGTTATCGTGTCATCAGACCTGCGACCGTATGTCTTGGACACCCGGGTAAAGAGAGGTGCAGAGCTGTCAACTGATCACCACCTGGTGGTGAGTTGGATCCGATGGCAGGGGAGGATGCCATTCAGACCCGGTAGACCCAAACGTATAGTGAGGGTGTGCTGGGAACGTCTGGCTGAGGCCCCTGTCCGGGAGGTCTTCAACTCCCACCTCCGGAAGAACTTCAACCACATTCCGAGGGAGTCTGGAGACATGGAGTCTGAATGGGCCATGTTCTCCACCTCTGTTGTTGAAGCCGCGGCCCAGAGCTGCTGCCGCAAGGTGGTCGGTGCATCTCGTGGTGGCAACCCCCGAACCAAGTGGTGGACACTAGTGGTGAGGGGGGCCATTAAGCCGAAGAAGGAGTCCTATCAAGCTTGGTTGGCTTGTGGGACTCCCGAAGCAGCTGAGGTGTACTGGCAGGCCAAACGGAGTGTGGCTCAGGTGGTTGCTGAAGCAAAAACCCGGGTATGGCAGGAGTTCGGTGAGGCCATGGAACAAGACTTTCGGTTGGCCTCGAAGAGATTCTGGCAAACTGTCCGGCGGCTCAGGAGGGGAAAGAAGCTCCCTGTCCACACTGTGTATGGTGCAAATGGGACACTGTTGACTTCGACTGGGGATATCGTCGGGCGGTGGAAGGAATACTTCGAGGATCTCCTCAATCCCACTGATATGCCTTCCACAGAGGAAGCAGGGTTTGGGGACGAGGGGGATGACTCGCCTATCACAGGGGCTGAGGTTGCCAAGGTGGTTAAAAATCTCCTTGGTGGCCGGGCCCCGGGGGTGGACGAGATTCGCCCTGAGTACCTCAAGGCCCTGGATGTTGTAGGGCTGTCATGGTTGACACGCCTCTGCAACATTGCGTGGAGGTTGAGGGCAGTGCCTTTGGCATGGCAAACTGGGGTGGTGGTTCCTCTCTTCAAAAAAGGGGACCGGAGGGTGTGCTCCAACTTTTGAGGGATCACACTCCTCAGCCTCCCTGGGAAGGTCTATGCCAAGGTACTGGAGAGGAGAATCCGGCTGTTGGTCGAACCTCGGATTCAGGAGGAGCAATGTGGTTTCCATCCTGGCCGTGGCACATCGGACCAGCTCTTTACCCTCTTGAGAATTCTTGAGGGCTTGTGGGAGTTTGCCCAACCAGTTTACATGTGTTTTGTGGACTTGGAGAAGGCATTTGACCGCATCCCTCGTGGTTTTTTGTGGGGGGTGCTTCGGGAGTATGGCGTATCGGGCTTGTTGTTACGAGCTATTCGGTCTCTGTACGACCGTTGTGAGAGTTTGGTTCGTATTGCCAACACTCGGTTGGACTCGTTCCCAGTGAGAGTTGGACTCCGCCAGGGCTGCCCTTTGTCACCAATCCTGTTCATAATTTTTATGGACAGGATTTCTAGGCGCAGCCAGGGAATGAAGGGTGTCATGCTTGGTGACCACAGGATCTCATCTCTGTTGTTTGCAGATGATGTTGTCCTGTTGGCTTCATCCAGCAACGACCTACAGCTCTTGCTGGGATGGTTTGCTGCTGAGTGTGAAACGGCTGGGATGAGAATCAGCACCTCCAAGTCCGAGTCCTCAGCCGGAAAAAGGTGGATTGTCCTCTTTGGGTTGGGGACAGGCTCCTGCCCCAAGTGGAGGAGTTTAAGTTTCTTGGGGTCTTGTTCACAAGTGAGGGGAAAATGGAGCGAGAGATTGACAGACGGATCGGAGCAGCATCTGCAGTGATGCGGACGTTGTACCGGTCTGTTGTGGTGAAGAGGGAGCTGAGTTCTAAGGCAAAGCTGTCGATTTACCAGTCAATCTACGTTCCTACTCTCACCAATGGTCATGAGCTTTGGGTAATGACCGAAAGAACAAGATCGCGGATACAAGCGGCTGAAATGAGCTTTCTCCGTAGGATTGCTGGACTCACCCTCTGAGATAGGGTGAGGAGCTCAGTCATCCGGGAGAGGCTCAGAGTAGAACCGCTGTTGAAAGGAGTTAAATGAGGTGGTTTAGGCATCTGATTAGGATGCCTCCTGGACGCCTCCCACTTGAGGTGTTTCAGGCACGTCCCACTGGGAGGAGACCCCGGGGACTCGGTGGAGAAACTATGTTTCCCAGCTGGTCTTGGAACACCTTGGTGTCCTCTCTGAAGAGCTGGAGCAGGTGGCTGGGGTGAGGGAAGTCTGGGCTTCTCTGCTTGAACTGCTGCCTCCGTGACCCGGACCTCCGGAAAAGCGGTAGAAGATGGATGGATGGATGGATGGATGGATTAAAAGGGCAACAAAACTGGATCATGATAAAAGACGATGGTAAAATGGATAATGATAAACACAGCTCTGAATATCCATTGGGTTGTCTGGGTTATGCTATAAATAAAATGGAGGAAGTGCTGAAAACCACTTTGACAATCAAGAGTGAAACCAGCTTAAAACATGGGTAAAAAGGTTACAAATAGATGGCTTGTTTGGCAGTGTGGGGAGCCCCCTAACAGATAGATTAGACAAAGCCGTTTATGTGGATTATTGCAGTTTGGGTTGTTTTGTCTTTCTGGAATGTTGCTGCTTCGACCTTGTGGAGATAGGAGAGAGGAGCAATTCTATGTTTGTTTGTGTGTGTCTGTGTCTGTGTGTGTGGTTATTTTAGAAAAAAAAGTGAGAATAAAAAAACAGGCTGTGTGGGTGCTGCTCTGTGACGGGAATGAAAAGAGAAGTAATCTAGATATGGGTATTTTTGCAAAGTTTTGGAGTTTTACTTTTTCAATCTAACTTTGCGGGTTTTTAACTAATGTTGTGTACGTGATAAATTATTTACATATTTTTAAAGCAATTTTTGATGTATTACTGACCTTTTCTCTTTGACTGAAGCATAACAGTGCACTTTACAGGGAAAAAAAGGACCCAGGACGTGATGACATGACCACATGCACATCGAACACGAAGTTAAGTATAAATGCTTACATCTTAAGCAATGTTACCAGCATGACAATGATGAAATTAATTGAATATCACAGTATCATGATGTTGCTTAATAATGCCTAATCACTGAAGGCTTTATGTATACCCTATATTACATGATTTAAAGCATAGAGGTTCAAAAGTTCAAAAGAGACTGATAATTCAGAATCAGAATCAGAATCAGGTTTATTGCCATTGTTCATGTGATACACAAACTAGGAATTTGTCTCGGTGCCATGCTGCAACATTAAAAAAACATAATGAGAAAAAGGGATAAACTAAAAAACTAAAGGACTAGAAACGTGCAATAAGTGTAGAAAAATAAGTAATAATAAGTAATAATAATAATAATACTAGTAATAATGAGTAGTACTAGTCAAGGCAGTTTTAAAAAATTAGCCTGTAGCAGATAATGTGAAGTACCACATAGTGCAGTCAATAATGCAACAGAAAAACAGTGATGATTGACATGAGTCTGGTTGAGCTGCTGTACATAGTGCACGAGAGTCAAAAGTCACTTAGTGTTCAGCAGTCTGATGGCAGAGGGGAAGAAGCTGTTCATGTGCCGGGAGGTTTTAGTCCGAATGGACCGAAGCCTTCTACCTGAGGGGAGGGGGGCAAACAGCACGTGACCAGGATGTGAAGGATCGGCTATGATCCGGCCAGCACGCCTCCGGGTCCTGGAGATGTACAGGTCCTGGAGAGATGGGAGTTTGCAGCCTATCACCTTCTCAGCAGTGCGTACGACGCGCTGCAGCCTTAGTCTGTCCCTGGCAGTGGCTCCTGCGTACCACACAGTTATGGAGGAGGTGAGGATGGACTCGATGATGGCCGTGTAGAACTGCACTGACATCTTGGTGGGTAGCTTGAGCTTCCTCAGCTGCCGCAGAAAGAACATCCTCTGCTGGGCCTTTTTGATGAGGGAGCTGATGGTTGGCTCCCATTTGAGGTCACGGGTGATGGTGGTGCCCAAGAAGCGGAAGGAATCTGCAAAGGTGATGGGAGAGCCTGTGATGGTGAGGGGGGGCAGGGGGGATGTGACTTTCCTGAAGTCCACAATCATCTCTGCTGTCTTCAGAGCATTCAGCTGCAGGTTGTTGTGGCTGCACCAGGACACCAGCTGGGCCACCTCTTCCCTGTAGGCGGACTCGTCGCCGTTGGAGATGAGCCCGATGAGGGTGGTGTCGTCCGCAAACTTAATCAGCTTAACAGACTGGTGGGAGGAGGTGCAGGAGTTGGTATAAAGGGAGAAGAGTAGGGGGGAAAGTACACAGCCCTGGGGTGATCCAATGCTGATGCTAACAGAGTCTGAGACAGACTTCCCCAGCCGCACATGCTGTCTCCGGTCCGTCAGGAAGTCGGTGATCCACCTGCAGAGGGAGTCAGGCACGTTGAGCAGGGACAGCTTGTCCTGGAGCAGATCGGGGCGGATGGTGTTGAATGCGGAGCTGAAGTCCACAAACAGAATCCTGGCGTAGGTTCCCGGGGAGTCCAGGTGCTGCAGGATGGAGTGGAGGGCCAGGTTGACTGCGTCGTCCACAGACCTGTTAGCACGGTAGGCAAACTGCAGCGGGTCTAGGAAGGGTGTGGTGATGGACTTGAGGTGAGACAGGACCAGGCGCTCAAAGGACTTCATGACTACAGAGGTGAGCGCTACAGGTCTGTAGTCGTTAAGTCCAGTAATCCGTGGCTTCTTGGGGACAGGAATGATGGTGGAGGATTTGAGGCAGGTCGGCACGTGACATTGCTTAAGGGAGGTGTTAAAAATGTCTGTGAAGACAGGAGCCAGCTCTTTCGCACAGTGTCTCAGGGTGGAGGGAGACACACCGTCCGGCCCGGGGGCCTTGCGCGGGTTCAGTCTGGAGAACTGTCTGTGCACGTCCTGCTCACTGATGACAAGGGGAGGGGGGGAGGAGGAGGAGGAGGAGGGGGGGACCGCTTTTGATGAATTAGGGGCTGAGGAGGCAGTGGAGCTGGGTGGAGTGGGTGAGTTGGACACAGCTGACGAGGTGTCAAAACGGGCATAGTGTTGGGACAGTCTTTGACAAAGGGCTTTGTCATCCTGACCTTTAGAAGCCTGAGGCCGATAGTTGGTGATTTGCCTCAGTCCTCTCCACACAGAAGCCGAGTCATTAGCAGTGAACTGCTGCTGGAGTCTCTCAGAATACACAGATTTAGCTCTCCTCAGCTCTCTGTTAAACCGATATTTGACCTCCCTGTAGCAGTCCCTGTCTCCACTTTTCAACGCTGCTTCCTTCTCCTTCCTGATCCGTCTGAGCTTAGCTGTGAACCAAGGCTTGTCATGAGAATATCTCACCCTGGTGCGCGATGGGAGAATGCTCTCCTCACAGAAGTTGATATATGAGTTCACAGTGTATGTGTACTCATTAAGATCATGTGTGGCTCTTTTAAACATGCCCCAGTCAGTTATTTCCATAATGATAATTAATGTGTTTGTGCATATGATTTGCCAGAAACTACAGATTATCAAACAGAGGTCTTGGTAATTGTATGTTATATTGTTGCTTTGTTTAAATAATACTATACTCACCTTTTACTTTTCACCCTCAATCTGGTGCTCAACGTGGACAAAACGAAGGAGATGATTATCGACTTCCGGCGGTCACAGCCTGAGCACGTCCCCCTCAGCATTGGCGGTCGTTTAGTGGAGACAACATCAAGTTCCTCGGAGTGCAGATCTCGCAGCACCTGACCTGGAGCAAGAATTCCTTGGAGATCAGGAAGCGGGCTCAGCAGAGACTGCACTTCTTGAGGAAACTCAAACAGGCCTCTCTCCCCATTTGCATCCTCAGGACCTTCTACAGAGGTGTGGTGGAGAGTGTTCTGACGTACTGCATTGCTACATGGTACTCCAGCTGCAGTATGTCAGACAAAAAAGCCCTGCAGAGGATAGTCAAGGGAGCTGAGAGGGTAATTGGAGTCTCCCTCCCCTCTGTCCAAGAACTTTTTCAGAACCGTTGTAGGAGCAGGGCACTGAACATTGTCAAGGACTGTTCTCACCCTCTGCATAAACACTTTGAACTTCTTCCATCTGGTAAACGATTCCGGAGCATCAGAGGCAGAACCATCAGACTGATCAACAGCTTCCTTCCACAAGCTGTCAGGATGCTGAACAGCTGACCCGGAATCTCTCATACACACTACTGCACCTACGGACATTATGTATATTATTTGTATATTATAGTTAGTTAGTTTTTCCCAAGTATGTCTCAGGGATGTGTGAATGGCTGTGTTGGGGTGGGGGTGAGGGTGTGTGTGAGTGTGTCTTAAATTATGTTCTTTTTACTTATATGGATGCCGAGAGAAACGCGATTTCATCTTGCCTGCACTACAGTTGTATGTACAGCAATATGACAATAAAGTTTGATTTGATTTGATTTTAATAAATGACATATGCAATCTTATTTCTACTACTACTTCCGGCGCCACACGAGTCGGCTACCTTTTTGCAACAGCGGCTCAATTCTGAGTTTTTTCTTCCTCTTTTTATTTACTATCTGGTTTCTCTGGTCAAACTCTCTGATCCGGCGACACCTTATACTTATCACGGACACACAGATCGCCCCAAATGTCTCCCTAGCCGGCGGACAGAGCCACTGTTTACAGCAGGAGACGGTACAGCAGGGAACAGCTGCTAGCACTTAACCGCCACTCGGTGCTAACGGAAAAACTCGACATACTGGGAGAAATAAGGCGAAAATGACGTGGGTGTCGTGCTGGTGTAAGACAGTGGCCTAGGAATATAAGGTACAGACCCACCCTCCCATCCGTTGTTATGGGGAATGTACGATCGATATTGGGAAAGGTAGATGAGCTAGCGGCTATCTCCCGCTACGATAGCATATACTGGGAGTGCTGCCTTTTGTTGTTTACTGAGACGTGGCTAACTGAACTAGCAGCAGATGCTAACATTGAACTGGAGCGTTTCCACGCGATACGGGCAGACCGAACATCAGACAGTGGCAAAGCAAGGGGAGGTGGAGTGATGGTGTATGTTAATAACAACTGAGGCAGACCGGGACATATCACTGTTAAACAACAACACTGCAGCAAAGACATCAAGTTGCTAGCTGTTAGCATGCGGCCTACCTATCTCCCGAGGGAATACTCCCACATGATCTGCGTAGTTATTTATGCAAATCCGACGGCGAACGCTGGGACAGCGCGTGACGTCATCCACTCAGTAACTGGCAGGCTGCAGACAGAACACCCAGATGCTCTTCTCCTCATCTCAGGCGATTTCAACCATGTTTCACTGTCTCCCATTCTGCCCACGTTCACCCAGTATGTCACATGCCACACTAGAGACAATAAAACACTGGACTTATTCTACGCAAACACTAAGGAAGTGTACACCTCATCACAACTCCCCCCACTCGGGAGATCGGATCACAACTTGGTTCATCTCTGGCAGGTGTACAAACCCCTAGTGCACAGACAACCTCCGGTCATGCGCACAGTGAAGTTATGGTCTGAGGAGGCAATGGACGCTCTAAAGGACTGTTTTGAAACCACTGCCTGGGAGCAGCTCTGCGATCCACATGGTGAGGACATCGATGGCCTCACTCACACCATCACGGACTACATCAGCTTCTGTGTGGACAACACCGTACCCACCAAGACCATACGGTGTTGCTCAAACAACAAACCCTGGATCAACCCTGAGATAAAAACACTTCTGAGAGAGAAGAAGAGGATCTTCAGGTCAGGGAACAGGGAGATGCTGAAGTCCGTACAGAGGGAGCTGAGGAGGAAGATCAGAGAAGGCAAGGACAGCTTCAGGAAGAAGATGGAGGACAAGCTGCAACAGAGCGACATTGGTGGGGTCTGGAGAAACCTTAAAACCATCTCTGGGCTCCAGAATACCTCCCCCAAGGCCACGGGGGGGCAGGGAGTGGGCGAACAATCTGAATCTGTTTTTCAATAGGTTTGACCATCCGCACTCCCCCCCCGACTGCACAACAACCACTGCTGCCTCTGAAGACATCAAGTCCTGCTGCACACTCCCCACTCCACCATCACCCCCCCCACTCCCAACACACAGCCCCATAACCTGACCCTCACTAAGACCCAGGTGAGGACGGAGCTGAGGAAGATCAAGGCGAGGAAGGCGTTGGAACCGGACAGCATCAGTGCAAAGCTTCTCAAGTCCTGCGCAGACCAGCTGTGTGGGATGTGGAGTACATCTTCAACCTGAGCCTGAAGCTGGGAAGGGCACCACAGTTGTGGAAAACATCTTGTGTGGTACCTGTACCAAAGACTTCCCACCCCAAAGATCTGAACAGCTACAGACCAATGGCCCTGACGTCCCACATGATGAAGACCCTGGAGAGACTGCTCCTTGCTCACCTCCGCCCCCTGGTGGGACCAGCGATAGATCCACTCCAGTTCGCCTACCAGCATGGCATTGGGATGGAGGATGCGGTCATCTTCCTCCTTCACCGTTCTCTGTTCCATCTGGAGAAGCCCGGGAATGCGGTGAGGATCATGTTCTTTGACTTCTCCAGTGCTTTCAACACCATCCAACCGATGATCCTGAAGGACAAGCTGTTGTGCGCAGGGGTGGACCAGCACCTGTCATCATGGATCCTGGACTACCTCACTAACCGGCCTCAGTTTGTGAGAACCCGGGACTGTGTGTCCGACATGATCATCGGTAGCACGGGGGCCCCCCAGGGAATGGTTTTGGCTCCCTTCCTGTTCACCCTTTATACTGCGGACTTCTCACACAACACAACACACTGCCATCTACAGAAGTTCTCTGATGACTCTGCGATCGTTGGCCTCATCTCCAACGGAGATGAAACTGAGTACAGAGGGCTTATCCAGGACTTTGTGGACTGGTGCCATCAGAACTGCCTCCAGATCAACGCGAGGAAAACTAAGGAGCTAGTGGTGGACTGCCACAGGCAAAGACAACCCCTCACAGCACCAGTAAATATACAGGGAACAGACATCGAGATGGTGACATCCTACAAGTACCTGGGTGTTGATCTGAACAATAAACTAGACTGGTCACACAATACTGACACACTCTACAAGAAGGGACAGCGCAGGCTGTTCCTACTGAGGAGACTCAGGTCTTTTGGTGTACAAGGGGCACTGCTGAAGACATTCTACGACACGGTGGTGGCATCAGCCATCACTTTTGGAGTGGTCTGCTGGGGCAGTGGCATTACAGCAGCCGATAGGAAGAGACTGAACAAACTGATCAAGAAAGCTAGCTCTGTCCTGGGGCAGCGCCTTGACCCAGTGGAGGAGATAAGAGAGAGAAGGACGGTGGCTAAACTGTCATCTCTGCTGGAGTCCGAGTTCCACCCTATGCAGGACACACTGAATGCACTAAGGAGCTCATTTAGCAGCAGACTACATCATCCTAGGTGCACAACCGAGAGGTTTCGCAGGTCCTTCCTACCTACGGCTGTCAGACTGTACAACCTAAACAGGGCTGCTCGCAGAGATAGCAAAAAGACGTGACAACCTAATAGTATTGAATGCAAAAGAAGCAATAGACTTACACAATAGTCCCCTCCGGTATACAACTAGGAAATACCGGTAGCTACGGAGGGTGATAATACGTATGGGTACATAATCATACCATGTAGGATATGTAGGATAACTAAGTAGACGGTTATGCTGTTTCATTCCATCTAGCTACAATGCTCCGCACTGTGTGTGTTTATATATTTATACATTTATTCCATCTAGCGACAATGCTCCACACTGTGTTTATATATTTACATATTTATTCCATCTAGCTATAATGCTCCGCACTGTGTGTTTATATATTTACATATTTATTACCTCCGCCAAGGAGGTTATGTTTTCATTGGCGTTGGTTTGTCTGTTTGTTTGTCTGTCTGTCTGATTGTTAGCAAGATAACTCAAAAAGTTATGGACAGATTTTCATGAAATTTTCACAGCTTGTCAGAAATGGGGTATCCTACAGATGATTAGATTTTGGTGGTGATCTGGATCACCGTCCAGAAGAAAACCGCCATTACGGAAAATGCCATTTTCGTCAGTAACTACTGAACCACTAATCCTATCATTGTGAATCCAATTGCTAGTCATATGTTTTCATGGTCAAGGAATCTGAAAACGTACACACAAACACTGTATGGGGGGGAACTGTGGCGCTTGGCGAAGGTCTGCGCTCTCCGAGTGCTTTTCTAGTTCCATCTAGCTACAATGCTCCACACTGTGTATGTTTATATATTTACATATTTATTCCATCTAGCTACAATGCTCCGCACTGTGTTTATATATTCATATATTTATTCCATCTAGCTACAACGCTCCACACTGTGTGTGTGTTTATATATGCACATATTTATTCCATCTAGCTACAATGCTCCGCACTGTGTGTCTATATATTTATGTTTATATGTACATATGTGTACTCGCTGCTCTTGTTTTTTCTTGCCTTCTGATTGTTGCTCTGAGTGTTGCTATCCCTGTGCTGTTGCAATCCTGGAATTTCCCCATTGTGGGACTAATAAAGGCTTATCTTATCTTATTTACATTTCAGCCTTAGGCCTGACTTTTTCCCTCCTGGAGAAAATAGCAAGATGATGATGAAGTTTTTATGACTGGGAGATGGTAAATTTATGAACAGAAAAGACAGAAATACCACAAGAATTTTGATAGATACTGAGACTGATTAGTGGGTTGTGTCAGTCTGACCTAGATAAGGATAGACAGAATCAGAAAAACACAGGCCACAGACTGTGGCTCTGTGTCATAAATTCTTGAAAACAGAGATTAGGTTTATATCTACAGTTATTCATTCTAAAATGCAATCCTGGTCTAAAGCTTTTAATGTAGGATATTGTTTTGTTTGAATATAATCTTAAACTAAGTGATTACCCATGTCAATTGGTAAAACCTTAACTGATTCACAGAATACTTAGTGAATACTTGGTTCATTGGCCGGGAGCAGTGAACTCACATCCAAATAGTGGAAGCTTTAGTTGTGATTTAAAGGTTTTTCTGCTATTCCTTATTCTTTGTTCTTCAAAAGGAAAGGGAAAAGCATTAAAAAAATAGCTTTCACCAGGAATTAGATTTGCCATATTAATAAGGAATCATACTATCATCATTAGCTTTTAATTTAATAAATCTTTGGTGACATACGCAATATGTAATAAAATAATAAACAATAATTGCCATTCATTGAGTTGAAGGGGCGACAATGACATTGACTGACCACAGAAGAAAGGACCCCTGAATTGATAAGCATTTTTTGAAGCTAAGTATGACTTTGTATGACAATGTAAATGTCATAAGGTATAATGATTTAAATGACTCTGACTTTGGCAGTAATCAGGCCTGGGTGTGGCTAGAGAAACTGAGCTCAGCTTTCCAAAGATGTGATAAACCACAGTTAATTTATGTTTTAACGGGGGAGGGGGGAGATCACCTTTTCACACAGGGCCACAGGTTTGGATTTTTTTTTTACCCTTAATAATAAACACCTTCATTTAAAACTGCATTTTGTGTTTACTTGTGTTATCTTTGTCTAAAATTTAAATTTGTTTGATGATCTGAAACAATTAAGTGTGACAAACATACAAAAAATGAGAAATCAGGAAGGGGGCAAACGCTTTTTCACACCACTGTACAACGTCAGTGAGACCAAAGTAGTGGCTGGAGTTATCAGTTCCACATTTTCATGCAAGGATTCTTTGTCCGTTGAATTTTGTTGATGCAGGAACTCGTCCTCACAAGTGCACAGACTGTGACATGGCTTTTGTGACGAGCGAAGAGCTGGTTCATCATCGTAGCAACAAACACACCCACGAAAAACCATTCAAATGCTCCATGTGTGACTATTCCTGTGTAGAGGTAAAGGAACTCCTGTTTCATGTTCTTCTTAGACATAATAGTCATATGTGTGTTCATTTTTTTTTTTTTTTTTTACTGTGGTGTAGGTTAGCAAACTAAAGCATCACATGTGATCGCACACTGGCAAACGTCCATTCCAATGTAGCCTGTGCAGCTATGCCACCAGAGATGCATACAAGCTGAAGAGACACATGAGGACACATTCAGGTAGAAGTGACCCTTAAACTGCTTTTCTATATATTTTACTTGCTGAGAGGGTAAGGAGGAGTTCAGAGACCTGTAAGACTTGGGGCTTGTACTGCAAAGCAGGATTTGGGGTTGGCGTGGTAATTTCCAGGTTAACTCTCTTTTTTATCCAGATTTGTCGCACATGCGTATCAGCCGATTTTGTTTTCACTAGCTTGTGTATGGTTATGAATCACAATCATTCTAAATTGACTGGTCTGTGCCCAGTATCTACAATCAGCACACTGCCAGGCCTCTTTTTCTCCTATATACGGATAGGGCTGTGCGATATGACAAAAATTTCATATCACGATGTAAGTTAGCTTACAGTGCATCTGGAGTGTATTCACAGTGCTTCACTGTTTCCACATTTTATGTTACAGCCTTATTCCAAAAGGGATGAAATTCATTTTTTTCCTCAAAATTCTACACACAATACCCCATAATGACAATGTGAAAAAAGTTTTTTTTGAGTTTTTTGTAAATTTATTAAAAATAAAAATCAAAGAAATCACATGAACATCAGTCTTCAGAGCCTTTGCTCAATACTTTGTTGATGCACCTTTGGCAGCAATTACAGTAGCCTCAAGTCTTTTTGAATATGATGCCACAAGCTTGGCACACCTATGTTTGGGCAGTTTTGAACATTCCTCTTTGCAGCACCTCTTAAGCTCCATCAGGTTGGATGGGAAGCATCGGTGCACAGTCATTTTCAGATCTTTCCAGAGATGTTCAATTGGATTCAAGTCTGGGCTCTGGCTGGGCCACTCAAGGACATTCACAGAGTTGTCCTGAAGCCACTCCGTTGATATCTTGGCTGTGTGCTTAGGGTCGTTGTCCTGCTGAAAGATGAACCTTCGCCCCAGTCTGAGTTCAAGAGTGCTCTGGAGCAGGTTTTCATCCAGGATGTCTCTATGCATTGCTGCATTCATCCTTCCCTCTATCCTGACTAGTCTCCCAGTTCCTGCCGCTGAAAAACATCCCCACAGCATGATGCTGCCACCACCATTGCCGTGGTTATGAGTGGTGCCTGGTTTCCTCCAAACATGATACTTGGCATTCATGCCAAAGAGTTCAATCTTTGTCTCATCAGACCAGAGAATTTTGTTTCTCATGGTCTGAGAGTCCTTCAAGTGCCTTTGGGCAAACTCCAGGTGGGCTGCCATGTACCTTTTACAAAGGAGTGGCTTCCATCTGGTCACTCTACCATACAGGCCTGATTGGTGGATTGTTGCAGAGATGGTTGCCCTTCTGGAAGGTTCTCCTCTCTCCACAGACGAATGCTGGAGCTCTGACAGAGTGGCCATCGGGTTCTTGGTCATCTCCCTGACTAAGGCCCTTCTCCCCCAATCGCTCAGTTTAGATGGCTGGCCAGCTCTAGTTTGAGTCCTGGTGGTTCTGAACGTCTTGTTTACGGATGATGGAGGCCACTGTGCACTTTGGGACCTTCAAAGCAGCAGACATTTTTCTGTACCCTTCCCCAGATTTGTGCCTTGAGACAATCCTGTCTCGGAGGTCTCCAGACAATTCCTTTGACTTCATGCTTGGTTTGTGCTCTGGCATGCACTGTCAACTGTGAGACCTTATATAAACAGGTGAGTGCCTTTCCAACTCATGTCCAATCAACTGAATTTACCACAGGTGTTCTCTAGTTACGCTGTGGAAACATCTCAAGAATGATCAGTGGAAACAGGATGAACCTGAGCTCAATACTGAGCTTCATGGCAAAGGCTGTGAATACTTATGTACATGTGATTTCTAGTTTTTATTTTTAAAACATTTGCTAAAATCTCAAAAAAAAAACCAAACTTTTTTCACATTGTCATCATGGGGTATTGTGTGTTGAAGTTTAAGGAAAAAATGGATTTAATCCCTTTTGGAATAAGGCAGTAACATAACAAAATGTGGAAAAAGTGAAGTGCTGTGAAGACTTTCTGGATGCTCTGTATATCACAATAACGATATGCATCATTATATACATTTTCTGTAAAATCTACAGTTTAGATAATCACATATAAAGGATCATCTTTTTTACATGCACCTTTTTCCCTCATAATTTTGCAGTTTTATAATAGTTTTTTGATGTGCATTTGAGACGTGATTCTCATAAATTTGAGGTTTTTCTTCTGAATCACATCATGAATAAACATCAATAAGTTAAATATTTCCTGAACCAGAGGAGAATAGCCAAAAAAAAAACCCACATAACATAAAAAAATGTCTGAAAATGAGAAAATTATCCATCTACAGATATAAATCAGCTGCTGGTTTAAATCAATGAAAGTTTAAGTGTTGAGCTACAGCCTGATGACGACTGTTCTGGCCTGATTTAACCTAGTATTTTAGATTGACCATGATCAGGAAATCAAAGACACAAAAGGTAATGTAATAAAATACATGTGATGACTTTAACTTTAGTCATTCTTGCTACTTGACTAATTAACACAATGTTTTTGTTTATGGATACAGGTCAAGTTGACCCAAAGGAGCCAAAATCTCAACATATACAAGTCCATTTTAAAACCAGTGATTTATAAAGTGATTCATATAATTTCATAAAGCCTCATAATAGACCCACATACCTATTCTGTGGATTTTCCAACAGCAGTGTTGCTGTGCTGTTTTTCCACCATGAATCATTGGCTTGAAAAATGTACATGTACAGAGTGGATCCTGGGGTGCTCACTTGTCAGCGGTCCACAACCTGGTCCCATTTTTTTAGCTGTAGTGGAGGAAGTAGTGATAAAATTCTTGTTTTTGAAAAGCTGATGTAGCACAAAATCACAGCTTGAACAGCAGGGTGAAGCACTTGCTGGCAAATGCAGACTATCAGCCGGCTTGCCGATGAAGCTCGTGAAGCAAGGGAGCAAGAAGCCGCCTTACCAAGGGAGGAGATGGCTCCAAGTGCTTCCTTCCATCAGGCTTTCCTGGCTGTACCGGGCAACCTCGCGACGAGTGGCCGGCATGTGTGACCCAGTCTCCCACAAGTCTCTTTTAACATGTATACATGTAAAACAAAACAAGGAGTAATTTTGCTGCAACTTGTAATAAACCAGTGACTGTTGGCATCATGATTATGTTTTGTCTGTTACTACCAATTTTTTCCAGATCTTTCCCCAAAAAAAGGGTTGGTATGGTCTATATTAACCATATATTCCATAACCTACATATGTTAGAGCAAGTGGAAATGTTTGGTGATTACATATGTAAGGAACTTCACACCTCTGAAAGGACAAAGGAATCTCACCCGCCGAGTGAAGAACAAAGACGTTCCCGGACGCGGCGGGGGAGACCGGACGAGCCACCCTCACCCCCCAAGGCGAGGAGAGGAATTACCATCACCTCCCAAGACGAGGAGAGGGAATACCAAGACAATGGGGGGATTAAGATAATGAGGGATGTCAGCCTTTGTTATGCATGTCTTTTGTTGTGTGCTTGTATATAATCAGTGAGTTGGCGAGATTCTGTCTCTTTTTCCCTTCTGCCGCTCTCTGCACCAGATGAGACTTGTTAGAAGAGCTGAACATTAAAACTTTGCTTTTAAACCAAATTGCCTCTTCATTGCCCAGCTCCTCTACACTGGTGACCTTGACGCGAGTATGGACCGGAGGCATTCTCCCACAAGCGACTCATCCGTGGCGACTCAGGCAGACGCCAGCAGCCACGCAGACGAGGGAGCAGACGGACAGCTGTTCCCCCCGGCAGAAGAGGTTGAGAGGGCTCAACCGAGCACCAGCACCGCCGTGAGAGCCGAGGCAAGGCACTCTCACCCGGCGGGCACAGCAGTGATGGTGTGCACGAACGCCGTCGCTGTCAAGCTGCCAGACTTCTGGCAAGAGGACCCCGCCTCTTGGTTTCAGCAGGCTAAAGCCCAATTTATACTGGCGGGCATCATGGCTGACGATACTAAGTTTTATCATATCGTCTCCAAACTCGACTCCGCCACTTCAAAATGTGTGCGGAGCATGATCCGGCGACCACCGGCCCGGGACAAATACGAGACGCTCAAAGCGACCATCGTGGCGAACTACGTCCCATCAGCGGAAGAAAGAGCCGAGAAGATCCTGGCGGTCTACGGCCACAGAGGGGGCAATCCGAAGGCCCTCATGGAGGATTTGCTGCAGCTCAAGGAAGAGGATAATGACAACTTCCTCTTCCAGTTTATTTTCCTCAGCACGCTGCCGCCACACATGAGGGGGACACTCGCCAGCATGAAGTGCAACACCCACCAAGACTTCCGCACACTGGCCAGCGAAGCTCATCGGCTCGTCAACGCCTGCAAGGAGCTGACACCCACAGCAGCATCCGCAGACCTCAATGCCGACGCCCCGAGCCACGAGGAGCCACGACCCACGGAGGAGACCCAGGCCACGGTGACAGCGACGCGGCCAAAACGTAACAGACAGGGCGACGTCTGTTATTATCACCACCGCTTCGCCGAGAAGGCCCGCAAATGCGTTCCCCCTTGCAAGTTTACGATGTCGGGAAACGCCAAAGCCGAGAGCCGTTAACAGCAGTGGTTCTCGGCAAGAAAAATAAGCTGTTGTACTTGACGGATGGACACACAGGCAAGCAGTTCCTCATCGACACAGGAGCTCAGCTGAGTTTCGTCATGCCCTCCCACGCAGATCGAGCCATGGGCACCCAGGGCAACGGAGCAGTGGCAGCCAACGGCTCTAACATCGACACGTTCGGCGAAAAGAGCCTGCACCTCCTCATCCACGGCCGCAGCTACAGATGGACATTTGTTGTAGCGGCGGTGAGTTTTAACTTGTTAAGCGCAGATTTTTTGTGTGCACATGGGTTATTAGTGGATCTAGCAAATAGGCGCCTGGTTAATGCACTGTCTTTTGCTTCTATTCCATTCTCAGCCCGAGTTTCTCCACCACCTGTGCAGGCCAACGTCACCACAGCAGGAGGTAAGTTTGAGCAACTCCTCACCCAATTTCCAGCACTCACAATCCCCAAATTCTCAGCCACTGTGGCTAAACACGGGGTTGAACACTTCATTCTCACAACGGGACCTCCCGTTTTTGCCAAAGCTCGCCGCTTAGACGCGGCCAAGCTCAACATAGCACGGGACGAGTTTACAACTCTTGAAAAATTGGGCATTGTTAGACGCTCGAAGAGCCCCTGGGCCTCACCACTTCACATGGTTCCGAAATCCGACGGTTCTTGGAGACCGTGCGGAGATTACCGCAGATTAAACAACGCTACAGCGCATGACCGTTACCCAATCCCTCACATTCAAGATTTTTCACTACATCTAGCGGGTGCGCGCATTTTTTCAAAAATAGACTTAGTCCGCGGTTATCACCAAGTCCCAGTCCAAGCAGAAGACGTTCCTAAAACAGCGGTAATAACCCCTTTCGGCCTTTTTGAATTCCTACGAATGCCTTTCGGCCTCAAAGGCGCTGCTCAAACTTTTCAACGAATGATGGACGCGGTCCTACGCGACCTCCCTTTTGTTTTCGTCTACCTCGACGACATGCTGGTAGCCAGCCCGTCTGAGGAAGAACACGAGCAGCACCTCACTACTGTTTTTCAGAGGCTAGAAGAGCACGGGCTAATAATCAAGCCAGCCAAATGCAAATTCGGCGTGTCACAAATTGATTTTTTAGGACACAAAGTCTCTCCGAAGGGGGCAGTTCCACTCCCAGACAAAGTTCATGCGATAGAAAGTTTTCCACGGCCACAAACGGTCAAATCGCTACAGGAATTTTTAGGGATGGTTAATTTTTACAACCGCTTCCTCCCCCACGCAGCTCAGCTCATGCAGCCCCTATATGACGCGCTCAAAAAAAAGAACGCTTCCAACGCGGTCGAATGGACCCTGGAGCGCGAACGCGCTTTCGCGGAAGTAAAAAGCGCCCTAGCTAACGCCACATTGTTAGTTCACCCAGATCCCTTGGCCCGCATTGCGCTAACCACAGATGCTTCAGACCTAGCCATAGGGGCAGTTGTAGAACAACTTGTCAGCGGGGTCTGGCAACCTTTAGCATTCTTTAGCAAATCGCTAAACCAAACTGAACGCAAATACAGCACTTTTGACAGAGAGCTGCTGGCGCTTCATTTATCCATCCGCCACTTCCAGTTCTGGTTAGAAGGGCGGAGTTTCACGGCTTTTGTAGACCATAAACCGCTCACCTTTGCTATGGCTAAAATTTCAGAACCATGGTCAGGCAGGCAACAAAGACAGCTAGCTGCGATTTCAGAGTTCACCACAGACATTCGACACGTGGCAGGCAAACTTAACGTAGTAGCGGACTGTCTCTCTCGCGCTGTGACACCACCAGAGCGCGGAGAGACAGATTATACTGCCTCAGCAGCAGAACTCTTCACTAACGCAGACACATACGCAGCACCTATCCATGCAGGGATAGATTATGCAGCCATGGCGGAGGAACAAAACAGTGACGCGGACGTGCGCGCACTCCTGTCTGGACCAACAGGGTTAAGGCTGGAGAAAAAGGGTTTACGCGACGGCGTGCCCCCCCTAATATGCGATGTTTCAACCGGCCGACCTCGCCCGTTAGTACCAGCTACATGGCGCCGCTGCATTTTTGACGCAATTCACTCCCTCGCGCACCCAGGTGTGCGCGCCTCGGTTAAAATGGTCGCCAAAAAGTTTGTGTGGCCAGGCCTGCGCAAAAACGTAAAAGAATGGGCAAAAACTTGTATTTCTTGTCAACGCGCCAAAATACACAGACACACAAAAGCCCCTCTGGAGCCTTTTCCAATCCCTGCTAGAAGGTTTGACCACGTTCATGTCGATCTTGTGGGGCCACTACCTTCCTCCCAAGGTTTCACACACCTGTTAACAATGATAGACCGCACCACACGCTGGCCAGAGGCAGTCCCTCTAGCGGCAACCACAGCGGTGGAAGTCGCTCGCGTTTTTTTGACAAACTGGGTGGCACGCTTCGGCGTCCCATCGGATCTCACGTCCAATAGGGGGCCTCAATTTGTCTCAGAGCTCTGGTCAGCCATGTCCAACAGCTTAGGGGCAACAATTCATCGCACCACCGCTTATCACCCTCAGGCTAATGGGTTATGCGAGCGTTTTCACGGGTCTCTAAAGGCTGCCCTCAGAGCCTCACTAACGGCCACAAATTGGGTAAATAAACTTCCCTGGGTTTTATTGGGGTTGCGTGCTGCACCTAAAGAGGATCTAGACGCCTCTCCCGCAGAGTTAGTTTTTGCACAACCTCTCAGGCTCCCAGGTGATTTTTTGCCAGAGAACCCAGAGCCAGGGCGTCTTCCAGTCCCAAGGTTTTTAGGCAGCAATGGACCGAACTCTCTCCCCGGTCCAGCTCATCACTCCTTCCCACGGGTTTTTGTCCCTCAAACTTTAAAAAACGCTGAGTTTGTTTTTGTTAAGCATGAAGCTCTAAAACCAACTTTACGCCCAGCATTCGATGGGCCATTCAGAGTGCTGGAACATGGTGATAAACACTTTGTGCTTGATTATGGGGATAGAAAAGAAACAGTCAGCATTGACAGACTTAAACCTGCCTTCTTGTTGAAAGACGAACCTGCACAGTTGGCGAGAGCACCTCGGCGAGGTAGACCCCCCAAGAGAAAAAACTCAGCCCCCAGGCAGGGAACAAATAACCTCTTTCCTTCACACACTGCAGATTCCTCACAAGAAGGTCCCAGCAGGATGCCTAAACCAACCTACAGCAGTTTTGGGAGAAGAATTAAACCCAGACAGCACAGGGACTGACACCGACCACTCCACAATTATTCACTAATTGTGCTGCAACAGTTTAGGACTGACTTATGATTTTACTATGCTGCTATGTTTACCACTGAACTCTCTTAGGAGCATGGCTGCTGGAAAGTTTCTTCCGTGGCAACAGCTGTAACACGTAGTATGTCGTAATAACTATCCTAGACTGTGAACCTTTCTGTTGTCCTTTCTTAGTTGTTTGGGGGGCCTGTGGTCTATATTAACCATATATTCCATAACCTACATATGTTAGAGCAAGTGGAAATGTTTGGTGATTACATATGTAAGGAACTTCACACCTCTGAAAGGACAAAGGAATCTCACCCGCCGAGTGAAGAACAAAGACGTCCCCGGACGCGGCGGGGGAGACCGGACGAGCCACCTTCATCCCCCAAGGCGAGGAGAGGGATTACCATCACCTCCCAAGACGAGGAGAGGGAATACCAAGACAATGGGGGGATTAAGATAATGAGGGATGTCAGCCTTTGTTATGCATGTCTTTTGTTGTGTGCTTGTATATAATCAGTGAGTTGGCGAGATTCTGTCTCTTTTTCCCTTCTGCCGCTCTCTGCACCAGATGAGACTTGTTAGAAGAGCTGAACATTAAAACTTCGCTTTTAAACCAAATCGCCTCTTCATTGCCCAGCTCCTCTACAGTTGGAAGACTATGCCATTGGAGTATGTTATGGAGTGTAATAATTACATAGACGTACATTAAAAGTCAATAGATCAAGGTTTACAGCCATGTGAAATAAATGGGACACCATTAGTCAGTTCTGTATTCAGAAATGTTCATATCTATGTCTAACCCTGGTTATGTTTTTATTTGCATAAAACATGTATTTTAGGTGGGAATGAATGTGGGGGTGTCCTAGAAAAAAAAAAAAAAAAGCTGGGGGGTGTCCTAATTTATTCCTCACTGTTTAGAATTACATTTTACAGAAAATTTGAAAAAAGTCTTGATTTTTAATTGTTTAGTTGTATTACATGAATCTTCCCGTATTTTTAACATTGATATTAAATTGTCCAAAACCCTCACAAAAAAACACACAGGCTAATACAGCGTGTCCTAATTTTTTCATGACTGTAGGTTGTGGGAGCAGTTTTGGACCAACAAAATCTTGTGATGCAGTGTATCCTGACATTGTAGTTAAAAAATATTTAGATACATTTTGGAAATCCAGCCGTGCAATGTTTTCATGTTATCTGTGTCTAATGGTGAATAATGAAAGTTCTTTCTTAACCAAAATTCTATTTTTCCCACACTGGAAAATTGTCAGGAATGCTAAGGGGCAAGAAAAGGTTAACAAAACATTTAAGTTTTTCAGTATAATGGGACAAGGTTACCTGGGATTTAACTTGTTTCAACACGATTCATAATTCTGTTAACAGACTTGCATCACACCAATAGCAATATATGTAACTGCTGGATTACTCCTCGATGGCTTCCCCTGTCTTTTAGCATTTAATCACTTTTACCTTCACAAATAACCCTTATAAACAAAAGAGGAGACGTATCTGAAAAGGGTACAAAAAATTTTGTTTTAATAGTGCAACAGTTGGACATGTGTAGGCACATGAATTGGAAAGCACTCAGTGTTGAGTCATTATTACTACACAAGTAATGCATCAGGGCATCTCGTACATCTCTGCCCTGCTCCTCTACACCCTTTACCGCTGCCCCCACCGGTTCATGTGCTGCAGCTGCTGGATCATCCAGTGTGGTGTCGAAAGTCTCTCCATGAATTTCACACAGATTATGCAGAGCACAACAAGTCAGCACCATAGCTTTCACCAGTTTGATGTCGCAGTCATTCCTTTTCAGAAGGCAGCACCACTTTCCCTTCAGCCTGTCAAAAGCATTCTCCACAACCACCCGTACTCGAGCAATGTTTTGGTTGAACATGTGCTGTTCTTCTGTCAGTTGTCCAGTGTCATGGAATGGTTTCAAGAGCCAGTTTTGCAAGGGATATGCCAAATCTCCAAGGATGTAATAGCCTGCATGTACCACACCAATGTTCCTGATGTGATGTGGGAAGAGGTTTCCCCAGCCAGCTAACTCCCATAGTGTGGACAGTCTCAGCACCCAAGCAACATGCAAGCTCCCTGGCAGCCCAGCAAACACATTCCAGAACAGCCCCTTTCCATAAGCACCACCTTGAAGGATTATGGAGTGCCAGCCTTTACGACTGAAGTAGTCAGTGTGATATTGTTGTGGTACTATGATGGGTATGTGGAAGCCATCAATAGCACCAACACAGTGTGGGAGCCCCCACATGTTCTCAGTGTAGGCTGACATTTCTCTGAACCTCCCTTCATCAGGAAAACAGATTTGTTCTGGCACTAACAATGACTCTGCTGCATCACAAAGTCCTGCATACAGTTGTGATGTTGACACCAACCAGATGGCCAATAGTGCAGTACTCTGAGCCAGCAGCAAGCTTCCACAGTGCAATAGCCACTCTCTTCTTTAGGGGCACACATTGGCGGAATGTCATATCTTGACGCTCCATGGCTGGACGCAATTTGTTGCACAGGAAGGTAAAAGTGTCTTTGGACATCCAGAAGTTCTGCAACCACTCCGTGTTTGTGAAGCCGGGAACAATATCCTCCCACCACTGCAAGGCATGGTCCAATGTCCAGGCCGACGGTTTGCAGTGATTATTTCACAACAAAGCACCCATCTGAAACACACAGACAGCATACACATTTTAATGCCATTAATAGCGATAACCTGTCGCCACCACAACATAGTACGTGGTATTATAATGACTGTAGCAAGCATTAGCAATCGGTAGCTTATCCTCATCCTGCTCCTCGTCCGTATGCAACTTCTAGTTGCTATCCTCACGTTTCTGGATTCAAATTGTAATGGAGATTCGGCTTCATACTCAGATGCATATTGAAATTCCGCTACGGTATCCAAAAGTCTCCTGTACCTTTCCTCCATGTTTCGTCTCGCTGCAGGTAGCCTTCTCTGGTTGTCCTGTTTGGTCTTCAAGGTTCAAAGTTCAAGGTTCAAGGTGACTTTATTAATACCCGTAGGTAGATTCTTTTTACAGTCTGGAGAGGGCATCTCAAACACACAACTTTGAACATCAAAACATTAAAAACACAGGACACATACATCAGACAATTTAAAAAACAGCACAGACTAAAGACATGGACATGTACTCCAGAAACTTACTGAACATGGTTAAAAAGACTAAAAATAGATAGATAAAAAAAACAAAAAAAAACCAACTAAAATAAATAAAAGAACCCGTAGTAAAACAGATAAAAGCATTATACCACACCAGGGACCAGTAAAATAGTAGATAAGACCACGTAAAAAGGCCAGACCCAAGAGTTTAAATAAAATGCATTAAGGCCTGTTCAAAAGAACGATAGCAGCAGGAACAAAACTGTTCCTGTACTGTGTGGTTGTGCATCTGGGGACTTTGAACCTCCGTCCAGAGGGTAAAAGCTGGAACTCACTGGCCGAGGGATGGGAGTCATCAGCTGTGATAGAGGTGGCCAGCCGCTGTGCCTGCCTGGTGTACAGGGCCTCCAGACTCAGCTGTGACTCCCCCCCAATAAGACGACTGGACCATTTAATGATCTGGGCCAGTGAGTTTCTGTCTTTGAGGGGCAGGTTTCTAAACCATGACACTAACGAGAAAGATAAAACTGATTCAATAAAAGCAC
Organism: Pholidichthys leucotaenia; assembly: GCA_020510985.1. Classification (NCBI taxonomy): domain Eukaryota; kingdom Metazoa; phylum Chordata; class Actinopteri; order Cichliformes; family Pholidichthyidae; genus Pholidichthys; species Pholidichthys leucotaenia. Next base: position 322,868,181 of record CM035845.1, read on the forward strand.
GATAAAAAAGTGTCATGATAGTCCTATCTACATGGAAATGGGACAACCTCCTCAAACAAAACAGGCGCTGATGTCCCTTCCTGTTTATTGCCTCGCAATTCAATTTAAAATTCAAAGTATTATCAATAATTGTACCCAGATATTTATAAAATGTGACTTGTTCCACTATTTGTCCCTTAATCTTGGTGGGTTCAGGTGTGATGTCATTTCGCCTAAAATCAGTGAGCATGTCTTTAGTCTTGCCTATATTCAGTTGTAGGTGCGAGTCCTCACACCATTGGACAAAGTCCTCTGTGACCGGGCCATGACTGTTTTCAGTCCCTTGGAGCAGGCTCATGATCACAGAGTCATCTGCATATTTTAAAATAAGTCTATTTTTAAAAGCACTCTGACACATATTAGTGTACAGAATAAATAACAAGGGTGAAAGCACACACCCTTGTGGTAACCCAGTGGAGGAACACACCTTGTCTGATAAAAAGCCATTAACTTTAACCCTCTGTGTCCTGTCTGTTAAAAAGTTTAAAATCCAGCCCACAAGATTATTACTTAAATTAAAATGCTCTAAAAGTCTCCAAGTTAAAATGTGTGGCTGAATTGTATTAAAAGCAGACGAAAAGTCAATGAATAAAAGCCGTGCATGAGCCCCACTACCCTCCAGATGTTTAAAAAGCAGGTTAAGGAGAGTAAGAGTGGCGTCCTCTACTCCCCTCTTAGGCCTATAGGCAAACTGCAAAGGATCAAGTACATTCTCTGTGTTTTTAAGAATTTCTGAACGAACCAGTTTTTCCAAGATTTTCATAATTATAGAAGTCAGAGTCACTGGTCTAAAATCATTTAATGTTGTGGGTCGACTAGATTTAGGAACCGAGACCACGACAGCATCCTTCCAAATCCTGGGGACATGCTGCGTTTCCAAGGATCTGATGAATATCTTATGAAAGACTGGACTCAGTTCTTTTGCACAGGTTTTGATTAACCGACCACAAATGTTGTCAGGTCCTGGACTTTTGTTGACTTTTGTGGAACGAAAGGATCTTTCAACGTCCTCCTGTGTCACAGAGGAATGCCTGCTGTCACACAATTCAAGGCTTAGCGCCTGTATTTCTCTGCTAAAATCAAACATGTTAAAACGATTATAAAAGCCATTAGCAAATTCAATATCTGAGCTACAACCATTTAAAGTGACGCTAGAGCTACTGGTTCTAGTGTTCTGGAGACCAGTGATCATTTTCATACTGAACCAGGCTGAACCCAAGTTATTGGAAGCCATTTTGTTCTCCAGTAAGATTTTATAGCTCTGTTTTGCCCTTAAAATCTCTATTTTCAGTTCTTTAGTGGCTAAATGTAAGTCCAATGCCCCCCCCCCCCTTGTTGAAAAGCTTGTTTCTTTTTCTTTATGGAGGACTTAACAGACTTGTTAACCCAAGGTTTATTATTAGGGTATATTCTGACCCTCTTACTGGGTATAAACATATCCCTGCAGAATGCTGAATATGAGCAGACGACCTCCGTCAGTTCGTCCAAGTCTTTACATGATTCCTCAAACATTCCCCAGTCCGTGCAGTCAAAACACTCCTGCAGAGAACACACAGCATTATCTGTCCACACTTTCACCTCCTTGGTTTGGACTTTCTCCCTCTTTAAAACAGTCTTATAAGTGGGGAGGAGATGCACGCAGTTGTGATCTGCAGAGCCTAGGGGAGGGAGAGGGAGTGATTTAAAAGCATCTTTAATAGACCCATAACACCGATCAAGTGTCCTGCCACGTCTAGTTGGACAAGAGACATATTGATAAAAGTTGGTTAGGGTCTTTTCCAGTGACACATGGTTAAAATCACCCAGTACAAAGTTGGGAGCCTCTGGTGAGATAGTCTGCAGTTTCTGTATAACCTCATATATAGTGCGGGAGGCGGAGGCAGCATCTGCCTTGGGGTGAATATATACAACTGTTATAAAAATCTGAGGAAACTCACGTGGCAAATAAAACGGGCGAAGAGACACAGACAGGAGTTCAACGTCTGGCACACATATCTGTTCTTTGACAGTAACAGAGCTACAGTATCGTCTGTTCACATAGACACACACCCCCCCTCCTTGTGTTTTCCCTGTCACCTCAGTATTGCGGTCCAATCGGTACGGGGTCCCAAAACCATCCAGGAACAGATCGGAGTCCTGGTCTTGCTCACTAAGCCACGTTTCAGTGAACGCCAGGACACAGCATTCCTTAAAATCCTTTTGGAAACGAACGTTCCCCTGAAGCTCATCACTCTTGTTCCTGAGGGACTGGACGTTGGCCATGATGACGGAGGGCAGAGGAGTCCTGCTGAGCCGCTGTCTCCTTAGGCGCAGTTTTACATCTCCTCGTCTCCCCCTTTTCCTTCTCTTCCTCATGCCGCTGGTAGAGAAGCCATGGTCCCTCTGGATACATGCTGGCACTCGTAGTGTAGTGTCCATCATTCGGGTGTTCATTTGCGTGTTCATTTGCAACAACATGTCACAAGTGTAAACATTACGTATCCTCTGTGGGATGACAGCTCTGCTGACAGCTCCGCTGACATCGGCCACCGACAGAAAGTGCATTAAAAATCCCAACAGGGCCAGATAAAAAAAGATCCATTTCAGAAAAGCATCGGTTGAGTACTCTCACTCACAAAATGGTCACTGGATTAACATAAAAACATTTAAGAACATTAAAAAAAACCCGACATAAACGACTCGGACAGAGACGTCAACTTTCTGCTGCTGGTCGCTGCGTGCGCATGCGCCCAAAAACATTTTTGTCTTGACAAAAAGCCACAGAGCGAGCAGTATAATCATCCTCTCGTAATCTTCCATCCTGTGTTTTGATATTGTGTTGATTGTGTGTCACGTGTTTTACGACACGGCAGGGTTGCGCCGCCTTCAACACCCACAAATCCCAAACACATCAAGTGGTACTCTGGTGTAATGGAAACACAAGCGGACCAAACTAAACTGAACTGTACCGTGCTGTACCGGGCCAAACAGGTACTAGTGGAAAAGGGCCATAACAGTTCAATACTGTAATGGTTGAATGTGACTTCTTATACTTCCTCCTGGCTGCAGAACTGGTTTGCTCATCAAGGTGAAAAAGTCAGCACTGTGTGGTTGCCAATACGTGATTGGTCCAGAAGGTAGGTGGATGGGCTCACCAATTGGTCTGCTTAGTTTGAAGTCAATTCACCAATCAACAGCAAGCACTCTTTATGCTCTCTCTCTGATGAGCTGGAGACCCTTTTACAGCCGCCCCCAACTTTGAGGAGCAAAGTTGAATCAGGTAGGTCCATTTGGAGAATCTTGTGGAAGTGCTGGAAGTCTGATCAGTTGAGCAACTGGTCGAGTGTATGATTTGTCTCTCACTTGAACCTGAGCTGTCCGTACTTGTCCATCAACTCCAGGGAAGACTGCTGTAACTCTTCCAACTGGCCATAGTGCTCGTGGTAGCTGCTGATCAATGATGAGGACAGTTGTGCCTACAGCTAAATCCTCCCTTTCCTGGTGCCACTTGGAGCAAAGCTGGAGGGAAGGTAGGTAGTTTCTGATGAAATGAGTACAGAATTGGTCAGTCACAGCTTGGCACTGCTTCCATCTCGACGACTCAGAAGTTCTGTTTCAGGATAGGTGACCTGTGGTGTTGCTGGATCAAGCCACCCCATCAGAAGCATATTGGGAGTGATTGGATCTGGGTCTGCAACATCCGATGAAATATATCCAAGAGGCTTGGAGTTGATGATGCTTTCCACCTCAGTAAATATTGTTCTCAGGACTTCTTCTGTGATGGATTGAGAACCCAGGATTTTATGAAGAGCCGACTTGATGGAACAGATCTCACATTCCCCGGAACCACCAAAGTTGAATTTGAAGTGAATCTGTTGACTGGCGTGCTCTGACTGAAGAGGTGGGCTTAGTGCATTGAAAGCTTCAGCTAACTCCAAACTGCCACCCTTGAAGTTCGTGCCTTGGTCCAACTGCAGTTCATAGGGTTTCCCTCACCTGGCAATAAAACGACGAAGCGCCATAGGAATGAGTCTGTGTCCATGTTAGCCAGCAGGTCAGGGTGGACAGCATGGATGGTGAGACACTTAAACATAATGCCCCATCATTTCTCGGTGTGCCTCCCAATCTTGATGATGTATGGTCCAAAGCAGTCAACACCAGGGGAGTAGAATGCTGGTTTATGGAGCTGTAAGCTGGAAGGTGGGAGGTTAACCATTTTGGGGATGACTGGGCTGCTGCACCATTTGCAGCACTCAGGGCAGTGATACTGGTGCTTCCAGATGGCTTCTTTGCCACGAAGAGTCCAGAAGCATCTATGGAGCTCAGCAAAGACTCTCTCAGGGCCCGGGTGAGCTAGCCTCGTCAAAGTCCTGAATGATTAGTTTGGTGATATGGTGATGGGGATCAAGTACTATGGGATGTAGCATGTCTTGACACAAATCACCACACCTGCAGAGTCATCCTCCAACACGAATCACCTGAGCTTTTTCATCATACTCCGGAGCCAGAGTGAGCAATCTACTGCTTGTCGGCACTGGTTTCTGAACTGTCAGAAGAGCAAATGCTTCCCTGAAGAATTTGCCTCAAAAGGTAATCACTGCAATCAAACGATTTCTGTAACTGTCAATGAGACTTCTGCACCTCTCAGCAGGTATTTTGGCCCACTCCTCATGAACAAACTGCTCCAGTTGTCTCAGGTTTGAAGGGCGCCTTCTCCAGACGCCACGTTTCAGCTCCTTCCACAGATGTTCAATAGGATTTAGATCAGGGCTCATAGAAGGCCACTTTAGAATTGTCCAATGTTTCGCTCTTAGCCATTCTTGGGTGTTTTTAGCTGTGTGTTTTGGGTCATTATTCTGTTGCAAGACCCATGACCTGCGACTGAGACCAAGCTGTCTGACACTGGGCAGCACATTTCTCTCTAGAATACCTTGATAGTCTTGAAATTTCATTGTACCCTGCACAGATTCAGGACACCCTGCGCCAAATGCAGCAAAGCAGCCCCAAAACATAACAGAACCTCCTCCATGTTTCACAGTAGGGACAGTGTTCTTTTCTTGGTATGCTTCATTTTTGCGTCTGTGAACATAGAGCTGATGTGCCTTGCCAAAAAGTTCCAGTTTTGTCTCGTCTGTCCATAGGACATTCTCCCAGAAGCTTTGTGGCTTGTCAACATGCAGTTTGGCAAATTCCAGTCTGGCTTTTTATTTATGATTTGTTTTCAACAGTGGTGTCCTCCTTGGTCGTCTCCCATGAAGTCCACTTTGGCTCAAACAACGACGGATGGTGCAACACTGATGTACCTTGACCTTGGAGTTCACCATGAATGTGTTTAGAGGTTGTTCTGGACTCTTTTGTTACCATTCGTATTATCCGTCTCTTCCATTTTTCATCAAGTTTCCTCCTGCGGCCACGTCCAGGGAGGTTGGCTACAGTCCCGTGGATCTTAAATTTCTGAATAATATGTGTAACTGTAGTCACAGGAACATCAAGCTGCTTGGAGATGGTCTTATAGCCTTTACCTTTAACATGCTTGTCTATAATTTTCTTTCTAATCTCCTGAGACAACTCTCTCCTTTGCTTCCTCTAGTCCATGTTTAGTGTGGTACACACCATGTCAGCAAACAGTACACTGACTACTTGTCACCCTTTAAATAGGCCGACTGACTGATTACAAGTTTGTAGACACCTGTGATGCTAATTAGAGGACACATCTTGGTTGAACATGTCCCTATGGTCACATTATTTTCAATCTTTTCTAGGGGTACCATCATTTTTGTCCAGGCCTGTTTCATGAGTTTGTTTTTTAAAGTAATTCTGTTGAACCACAATTCAAAAGCATTGTCTGATCTTCACTGGTTAATTTTCATAGAATTTGTATTTATTACAACTTTTGTCAGATTCAAGTTATTTCTGTGATCATTGTGGGTTTTTCTTTCATTAACAGATGGGTACCAGCAATTTTGTCCACGTGTGTAAGTCCTTGAAGTTGTTCAAGGTATGTGAATCTGGTAGGCAAGAATCAGGAGTCACTAAAAGATGACCACAAAAGTTGCTTCGACGTAGTTCAATGGTGTCACCACATGAAGAGACATCTGGAGTGACCGGCCAAGTCGATTGATCTTGACTCAGGAAATGTGGTCCCTGCCTCCAGCGGCCCTGACCAGTGATCTGTGACAGAGTCAATCCATGAGTAATATCGTCAGCAGGATTGTCTCTGGAGCTAGCATACCTCCATGGGCTGCCCTCTGTTATCTCCTGGATGTCTGCAACTCTAGCCCCAAGGAACACTTTATAGCGGCAGGATTGTGACTGAAGCCAATTCAAGACTGTGGTGGAGTCAGTCCAGTATGTAATGTTGGAGATGGGGATTGTAAGTTCCTTCTTCAGGACAGCACCAAGCTGGGCACCAGTGTGGGAGGCACAGAGTTCCAGCCTTGGAATGGACTGCTGACGGACTAGTGCAACTCGGGATCTTGCTGCCAAGAAGGCCACTTGGATCCCCCCTACCTGGTCCACTGTTCGAAGGTAGGCAATGGATCCATATGCTCTCTCCGAAGCATCTGAGAAGATGTGAATGCTTTGGGTGGAGACTGAGAGGTCCGTCACTGGATGTACATAATATCTAGGAAGAGATGGCAGACAGCATTTGAAGCTTACCTTCCCAGGCATGCCACAGCTTGAGAAGATCATCAGGAAGTTGTGGGTCATCCCAGTCTCTTTTCTTCTCCCAGAGATGTTGCACCAGGATTTTGGCTCATGTGGTGTAAGGGATGAGCAGACCAAGGATCATACTGATGAGCTAGAAATACAGTGGGGCAAAAAAGTATTTAGTCAGCCACCAATTGTGCAAGTTCTCCCACTTAAAAGATGAGAGTGGTCTCCAATTTTCATCATAGGTATACCTCAACTATGAGAGACAAAATGAGAAAAAAAAATCCAGAAAATCACATTGAAGGATTTTTAATGAATTAATTGGTAAATTCCTCGGTAAAATAAGTATTTGGTCAGTAACAAAAGTTCATCTCAATACTTTGTTATATACCCTTTGTTGGCAATGACAGAGGTCAAACGTTTTCTGTAAGTCTTCACAAGGTTTTCACACACTGTTGCTGGTATTTTGGCCTATTCCTCCATGCAGATTTCCTCTAGAGCAGTGATGTTTTGGGGCTGTTGCTGGGCAACACAGGCTTTCAACTCCCTCCAGAGATTTTCTATGGAGTTGAGATCTGGAGACTTTCTAGGCCACTCCAGGACCTTGAAATGCTTCTTACGAAGCCACTCCTTTGTTGCCCGGGCGGTGTGTTTGGGATCATTGTCATGCTGAAAGACCCAGCCACGTTTCATCTTCAATGCCCTTGCTGATGGAAGGAGGTTTTCACTCAAAATCTCACGATACATGGCCCCATTCACTCTTTCCTTTACATGGATCAGTCGTCCTGGTCCATTTGCAGAAAAACAGCCCCAAAGCATGATGTTTCCACCCCCATGCTTCACAGTAGGTATGGTGTTCTTTCTCCTCCAAACACGACAAGTTGAGTTTTTACAATCAAGTTCTATTTTGGTTTCATCTGACCATATGACATTCTCCCAATCCTCTTCTGGATCATCCAAATGCTCTCTAGCAAACTTCAGACGGGCCTGGACATGTACTGGCTTAAGCAGGAGGACACGTCTGGCACTGCAGGATTTGAGTCCCTGGTGGCGTAGTGTGTTACTGATGTAGCCTTTGTTACTTTGGTCCCAGCTCTCTGCAGGTCATTCACTAGGTCCCCCCGTGTGGTTCTGGGATTTTTGCTCACCGTTCTCATGATCATTTTGACCTCACGGGGTGAGATCTTGCGTGGAGCCCCAGATCGAGGGAGATTATCAGTGGTCTTGTATGTCTTCCATTTTCTAATAATTGCTCCCACAGTTGATTTCTTCACACCAAGCTGCTTACCTATTGCAGATTCAGTCTTCCCAGCCTGGTGCAGGTCTACAATTTTGTTTCTGGTGTCCTTTGACAGCTCTTTGGTCTTGGCCATAGTGGAGTTTGGAGTCTGACTGTTTGAGGTTGTGGATAGGTGTCTTTTATACTGATAAAGAGTTCAAACAGGTACCATTAATACAGGTAATGAGTGGAGGACAGAGGAGCCTCTTAAAGAAGAAGTTACAGGTCTGTGAGAGCCAGAAATCTTGCTTGTTTGTAGGTGACCAAATACTTATTTTACTGAGGAATTTACCAATTAATTAATTAAAAATCCTTCAATGTGATTTTCTGGATTTTTTTTTCTCATTTTGTCTCTCATAGTTGAGGTATACCTATGACGAAAATTGGAGACCTCTCTCATCTTTTAAGTGGGAGAACTTCCACAATTGGTGGCTGACTAAATACTTTTTTCCCCCACTGTAAATACTATGCATTGTTGGTGTAAGATGTTCAGTGTGACATGACACTGACTGCTACTTCTACACTGTTGATGTAACTGGGATTAACAGAAAAAACCGGAGCAGCCTCAAGTATCCTGATCTTCAATCAGCACATCATCCTGTTCACTGTGATGAAATTCCAGTACCTGTCTTTGGAGAACTTCCTGACATTAGTGATGAAGATTCCTCAAGTGTTCAAGAAGATGATGAAGAAGAAGTGGTTCTTGACGATGATGCTCCACATCCTTTTACCCAAAAGGAGCTAAATGATCTAGTTTGCGATCTTAGCTTGTCAGAGTCCTCTGCTGAACTGTTGGCATCCAGATTAAAGAAAAAAACTCCTCTCTGACAGTGCTCGCATCACCTTCTACCGCAACAGGCATCAAAAGTACCTCCGTTTTTTCTCTGAAGAGAAGGACTTGGTGTACTGTACAGATATTGCACAGCTTCTGCACATGCTTGGAGTGCCACAGTATGAACCCAAAGATTAGAGACTGTTCATAGACAGTAGCAAGCGATCGCTGAAATGTGTTCTGCTGCACAACAGCAACAACATTGCCTCTGTACCCCTCGCTCACTCGACTACACTGAAGGAGAAGTATGAAGCAGGGAAGTATGTGCTGGACAAAATTCGTTATGATCAGCATGAGTGGTTTATTTGTGTTGACCTGAAGATGGTGATTTTTTATTTTTTTTTGGGGGGGGACAACAGTCCGGGTTCACCAAGTACCCATGCTTTCTGTGCATGTGGGATAGTAGGGATACTGCTCAGCATTACACGAAGAAGGACTGGCCTGTGCGGGAGGAACTGGTGCCTTGCAGAGCAAGGAACGTCATCAACAACCCTCTGGTGGACAGAGACAGGATACTCTTCTCACCGCTGCACATCAAGCTCGGCTTGCTCAAGCAGTTCACCAAAGCTGTGGACAAGGATGGTGGCTGCTTCACTTTCTTGTGCCATGCTTTTCCAGGATTGACCATGGAGAAGTTAAAAGCTGGCATATTCAACGGTCCTCAAATCCGTCAGCTCATCAGAGATCCTGAGTTTGAAAATTCAATGAACAAAGTGGAACTGGAAGCGTGGAAGGCTTTTGTTTTGGTCGTGAAGAACTTTCTTGGCAACAACAAGACCAGGAACTATGCAGAACTTGTCATCAATATGCTGACTGCTTTCAGAAACCTTGGATGTGTTACGTGTGGCCCTCGTGAGCCACACAATAAGAGCCGAGGGCGAGCCAGTGAGTTGCGATGATTTATTAAGGTAGGGAACAGGGGAAAAGGAACACGGCCTCGTGGGGCCAACAAGTACAAATAATCATACAGAGGAACACTCACATATACTGCAGCACGAAGGGCAGGAGGCTAGCGCCAGGCAAAGGGGTTCCAGCCTATGGTGAGCGAAGTCGCAGCCCCGAATGATCAGAGCTGCTCCTTTTTAAACCCATTAGCAGCGCCTCAGCTGATGAGGGATAATTGGGCTCCAGCCGTCCCGTGACACTGACAGCTGGGAGCCCGCTGAGACGCTGTCAAGGAGAGGACCGGGTAGAGGAGGAATATGGTCTGAGCGCCGGATCATACGGCGTCTCATCCCATGGTGACAGAGCGTCCCCCTCACGGTCGGGCTCCAAACGACCCGAAACATCCGAGACACCCCCACACACACACACCTAGGGTGGGCGGATGGAAGGCAGGACCGGAGGGAGAGGAACAGAAAAAAAAAAAAGAACAAATCGACAATGAACAAATACAGAGTACCAGGGCAGAAAAAAAAAACAAAAAAAACAAACACAATACTCCATACAATACAACGAGGGAGAAACCCATACAGGTAGAGGATAATTGCAGGAATTACAACCCGACACACAGGAAAGAGAGAACCCCCCCCCCCCCCCCCACAATATTCCACAAACACTGTACAGACAAATACAAAATAAATCAACCCCAGGAGCCCCAAAACGAGAGGAAAAAATCCCCAAGGGCGAAAAATAGAACATTACAGCCATCCCTCAAACAGGAGGGGAAACCTAAAAAAGAAAATCACGCTAAATGCGGAACAGAAATAACAATTTAGCTGTACCCACCCAAACATAAGCACAGCAGGAGACATACAGTTCGGGGGGTCTCCCTGCACCCAGCGTCCATACCGCTACCAAGGGTGAAGGGAAGAGTTCCGGTGGCCTACCCGAACCCCAGGCCAGAAAACACAGTTCATCGGGAGGCCGAACCAGAAAGTCTCGCGGGTCGGGCGGCCGCACAAGCGAGCCGAACGGGCACAGCAGGCCCTCCGGCGGCCGACCCGCATTACTCAACCACCAGGCCCGTAGGGGAGAGGGAGAAGACCAAACGGACCCCGGTGGAAGAGGCTTGGGGGAGAGCTGATGACGAAGCGGTCCAATGACAAACGGCAGGGAATCAGCAACCCCCTCACCGGACCTGGACACCATTGGTGCAGAACCCATGTCGGACCCCGATTGGTTCTCGGGTGAACCCACGTCGGACCCTGATTGGGTCACAGGCGAACCCACGTCGGACCCCGACTGGGCCGGCGCCGCACCAGAACCAACCTCCGACATCGAACCTGGACCCTCTAGCACCACGAGGGACAGCAGCAACTCGCCGGCGACCCTGGGAGAAGGCTCAGGAGAAAAAACAGAACCGGGATCAGGATCACCGGCAGCGCCAGAACCCGGCGAAATAAGCACGGACGCAGCGGACGGCTGCACCCGGCTCACCTCCCCTAGAGACAGGCTAAAGTGCTCAAAGATAAGGAGAAGAAAGATGAGATAGAGCACTTGCCTGATCTCGGGTTCTGACGCCGTCCAGGACTGCGAAGATCCGGGATCCAACATCAGGAGGTTGTCAACAGGCTCCCACTCAGCTGCGTCGGGCTCCGCAGATGGCATGATGGACAGCGCAGTTTGTGATTCCTCCGGCACCGATGCCCACGCCGACAGCCCACACGGCGTGGTGGCAGGAGAACCTTGTCCCGCTGGAAAGGACCGCTCCTCCGTGGAGACCCGGGGACACTTGGTCGTCGGCGCAGACTCCATGTAGCAATCCGTCTTCCTCCTCCGTCCACGGCGTAGCTGTGGGAACGGAACCGGGCTGTCCAGAACCGCAGGTCCCCTCCTCATCCCATGATGTTGGCCTGGCACCGGGGACCGCTCAGCGGAGGGAGACACAGAGGATGCAGGATTAATGTTTACAGCTACAGCAGGTGGTGGGAGTTCGGGGAGCTGCGAACCCCAAACTCCACCTCCAGGAGTTTGACAGAGCAAATCATCAGATGAATATGAAAAAAACGAGACTTGCCTGTCTCCAGGAGGCTGGATGGTGCCTGCTGTCGTGGACTTTGCTCCTCCCTTTCCCCACCGGGCGGTGACGGAGGACCCCCTGGGAGGACGTCGGGGAGCCGCTCGCGTGGATTCCGGGATGGAGTTCGCCAGGTCTGGATTCAGGATGCACACAGCAGTCGGGGGGCGCATCGAGGAGGAGGGGGCGACAGCCGAGATGAGCCGGACCTGAAGCGCTGGCGTGACAGCAGAGGGAAGTGGCACGGGAGAAGAGGCTGAGAGATCTCCTCTCTGAAGAGGCGCAGGGAAGACAGCTGCGTGGGAGGATGAGACCTTGCGGCGACCCGGAACTGGATCCAGACGGGGTGTTTGCTGAGAGGACGAGGCAGTGTGGCGATGGCTACTCACAGGGGGCGAAGCGAAGGAAAGATCCAGAAATCGCTGCTCCTGGGCAGAGACAGAGGCGAGGAGGGCGTCGAACTCTGGGAAGTCACGTAGCCCCGGACTCCTCTCCACCAATCTAACGGCGGCCGCCACATGTCTCATAATGGAGGACGGGTGCACAGCAGAACAAGCAGCAGCCACACGATCCCGGAACTTAATTGCCGTCAGCTGCAGATCCTCCGGGGGAATCCCGAGTGACGTCTTGCAGGACGGGGAAAGCCCTCTGGGTGGCGCGAACTCCCGGGCCGGAGTGGAGGCAGGAATGGGATCCCGAAGCGAAGGGTGACGTCTCCTCCTCTTCGGCTTCCTGCTGGGATTTCCCTCCAACCCACGGAGCTCCTCTCGCTGCACAGCGATGGCGTCCCTCCTGGCACAGACCTCAGGATGGTTGGAATAGCGAGGGAGACTGTCCAGGAGATTCTCAGCAAACTCTAGGTGCCAGCGTCTCTCATTGGGGTCGTCGTACAGGGTAGCGGAGAAGAGCGTCCCGTCAACTTCCCCCAAGATGGCCGTCAGCTTGCTGCCCTGGAGCCGAACGTAACTCTGGGGAGACGGCATGTTCTAAGGGCTGATACCCAGACAGGGAAGAAACAAGTCCAATGGCAACTCACGGCCATCGGCAACTCGCTTGGCTGCGACTTACTGTTACGTGTGGCCCTCACGAGCCACACAATAAGAGCCGAGGGCGAGCCAGTGAGTTGCGATGATTTATTAAGGTAGGGAACAGGGGAAAAGGAACACGGCCTCGTGGGGCCAACAAGTACAAATAATCATACAGAGGAACACTCACATATACTGCAGCACGAAGGGCAGGAGGCTAGCGCCAGGCAAAGGGGTTCCAGCCTATGGTGAGCAAAGTCGCAGCCCCGAATGATCGGAGCTGCTCCTTTTTAAACCCATTAGCAGTGCCTCAGCTGATGAGGGATAATTGGGCTCCAGCCGTCCCGTGACACTGACAGCTGGGAGCCCGCTGAGACGCTGTCAAGGAGAGGACTGGGTAGAGGAGGAATATGGTCTGAGCGCCGGATCATACGGCGTCTCATCCCATGGTGACAGGATGCAACATGAGCATCAAATGCATTACTTATTCTCACATATGGATCAGTTTCCTGAGAATCTGGGATCAATGAGGGACGAGCAGGGGGAGAGATTCCATCAGGACATGAAAGAGATGGACACCAGGTGTCAGGGACGCTGGGATGCAGTCATGATGGCTGATGACTGTTGGACTCTGAAGAGAGACATCCCTGCCGCTGAGCATTCTAAAGGTTCGAATAAACGGAAGTTGAAGCTCTGTATTTTGTACAATGATGACGTTGTGGTGACACTAGACACTGCGGGTGGACATTCTCTCACACCCAGAACCAGGAAGAGGGGCTGAACAATGGACTGAAGGGGGTAGCCCCCCAGCGGGATAATTAGACCAGACTATGGGGTGCCTTCGCCACCTGCTGCTCTAAGCTGCAGCGCAGGGAGGCGAATGTATTGTGATAAAATGTAACGTGTTATGATAATCGTGCCACACATTGCCTTTGTCAAACCCCATTTAATATGCACCAGCCCCAGTCTCTATGCATGGTAATAAAGTTATATAAGGAGAACACAGAGAGACTGGGGAGGCTTCCAGGCTTTTAGGCTGCTACTGACGCATGGCCCCAGCGTCCACGCTGGGGTTCATAGACTGTACATATGTTAGAGGGTCAATAAAGAATCTGTGTTGACCTACGCTCATGCCTCGCCTCCACATCCTTCCCTTTTACCCTCTACATTGGTGACCTGACGTGAGATGGACTGTCTCTCCCTTTCGCCATGCTATGGACTCCTTTTTCTCTACATTGGTGACCTGACTTGAGATGGACTGTCTCTTCCTTTAGCTGTGCTGTGGACTCCTTTTCCTCCACATTGTACCAAGGATCGCCTGCATCCTTCTCATCCACACTGGAGCGGACATCCTCTCTCCACGATGGCAACCTCAAGGGCCGGAGAGAGAGTGCGGCGCGGGGACCAAGACGCACCAGAATCAGCGAGATGAGCACCACACAGAAACAGCCTGAAAAGGGAAGATTGGCGCTATCTGCACGATTGAATCAAGCTCCCCATCCGTGACTTCACCTCTTGACAGCGGAGTTTCGGCGCACAGAAGCCCTGTGCGCACACTGCAGGATTATGAGGACAGCCCAACTTACAGCTATGTGGTCACTGCACCAGAGCACGCACCACACACCAGGGACAAACCGGCTCCAAAGACTTATGCATCGTCCTTAGCCACTGCACATTCCCGGGGAACATGGACGATCACCATCCTCTGAACCTTTAGGCTTTGCCCATTGCACCTAAGGCAGCCGGGCAGCCTCGCCCACAGGATATGTATTTGTTTCTCAGCCGCTGCGCATCAACGGGGAATTAATCCGATTGCTTTCCCCGGAAACTTTAGGATGCCCCCACACCTAAAGCAAGATTGCCAAGTTCCCTAACACAACTTAAGTTTTTTTCACTGCCTCGACGCACCCTCGGGGAATTGGGCTGTTCGCCTTCCCCACATCCTTGCAGGACCGGGCCCATACTAGGAATCATCAGAGACTTAATTTTTTTTTTCCACAGCCACTGCGGATCCCCAGAGGGCTTACCGGAAAAGTCCCTCACCTGAGGCTGATCTGCACACAATTTTTGCGCGGCCCAGATGGTTTTAATGTCCCGGGCCGGCACTCCAGTTTTCCCCCACCTCCCCCTCGTCCTCCACATCATTCTGCCAGCATCTCTGTCTCAAAGACCTGCCAATCGCCAGCTTTGTTCCATCAGCACGACGCGCACCGTACCCCGTGTACCCACGAACCACGGCCGTCACGTGTTGGAACTTGAAGCGGAGCAAAAAGTGCTTTTCACCCCTCCCCCTTTCCCCCCACGAACTGAGAGGACAGTTCGACTGGAGCGGCAACCCCCCACTGCAGCCACCAGGGGTGCTGACTTGAGCCCAAATGACCGAGGGGTTACAGCCCCTTCTGGGTGTTTGGCGGGGGGGGCTGTGTGGTGACACTAGACACTGCAGGTGGACATTCTCTCACACCCAGAACCAGGAAAAGGGGCTGAACAATGGACTAAAGGGGGTAGTCCCCCCAGCGGAATAATTAGACCAGACTATGAGGCACCTTCGCCACCTGCTGCTCTAAGCTGCAGCGCAGGGAGGCGAATGTATTGTGATAAAATGTAATGTGTTATGATAATCGTACCACACATTGCCTTTGTCAAACCCCATGCAATATGTGCCAGCCCGAGTCTCTATGCAAGGTAATAAAGTTATATCAGGAGAACGCAGAGAAACTGGGGAGGCTTCTAGGCTGCTACCGACACACGGCCCCAGCGTCCACGCTGGGGTCCATAGGCTGTACATACAGTATGTTAGAGGGACAATAAAGAATCTGTGTCGACCTACGCTCATGCCTCGACTCCACATCATTCCCTTTTACCCTCTACAACATAACATTCAATTTACATGTACTTACCTTTATCAGTGTCCACTATTCAATTTACAGTAATCGAAGTTTGTAACATTTAATCAATAAATTGTTTTAGAAAATGAGTTTTTCTCTTAAAAATCTATTTCGGATGAGAAATATCAACAAAAATCAACCGATAATGTCACAAAAATGTAATTGATTTAGTCAGAAGATCAGATTTTTTAAAAATCAACTTACATAAAAACCTGACCTGATCGAGAGAAACGGATGTCATTTTTGGATTCAGTGGTGCAAAATTGTCTTAAATCAGTTGAAAAAACACAGACAACTTACAAAAAAATTATTTTTGTAATGTTGTGTAATGCTCCGTACCGGATGCTAGCTGTCCTGCTAACTTGCGGTCCAGCCTGCTAATATTCCCAAGTATCTTGGAAACGTACATGTCCTGTTGGCAGAAGTTCCATACAGAACTCTAGCGGTCCAGCCAGCTAGCGGTCCAGCCTGCTAATATTTCCAAGTGATTGATGAAAGCTTCAAGATATATTGAACCAATGAATCGTGAAGTGAAGCAGAGCTGACATTTGAAGCTTCGGAACATGTGCAGAACATGGATGGAATATATTTCGTACAGAGCATGTACAGAACATTCCGTACCAATTGTTCCATTTTAGAAAGCACCGATGCTAACAGTTCAATGTAGCATCACAGTGAAAATATAACAAAAGAAGTCAGAATGATGCTAAATAAATTACTGACTGTGGATTAGTGAACCAGGTGGAGACAGGATGTCTGTTAGGGTGACTGAAATGTAAAGAAATTAACAATACAAACCGTGCTTAGTAAGCTCATTGCCTAGCAGTACTATTAGCTCTGAAGCTCATGCTTTGGACCAAATACCTTATAGGGCCATTTGGTCAATAAAACTGGTGATAGATAACAATATTAAATAATAACAGCAGCAGATGATAAAAACCTTTAATCAGGAGCCAAAGTGAAGCAGATAAACGCCGACTCAGAATACAGAGGTAATCTCACTCACCACCCCAGCAGGGATTAACGTCTTCATGGGGACTTTCACTGTCAGACATGGTGTCCCACTGTAATCCTCCTGGGACACACAGTCCCTCAGCTGGACACATCTGGAAAGGAAGCAGGACCAAAGATGCAACAAAAAGAGATTTTCCTCACACAGCTTGGTGATGTAATCAGAGACTCGGCAGGGCCGTTTAGAACTGTCGGGGTGCCCTAGGCAAGATTATGTTTGGGAGGGGGCCTTAGATTTGTAACGAGATGAGTTCAAACCCTTAAAAATGGAACCAAACACAAACAAAAAAAAACATGTTCCGTCGATACTTGTCTTGATGAACAGAAAAATAAACCATTAGAATAAACATTTAACAAGTATCCATATGAACATTGCACATGTACAGGGAAAAAAAATCAAATTTAGAGCAGAAAGGTCACAAGAAAAAGTAGTAACTTCATAAGAAAAAAGGCAAATTTACAGGTCAAGTCACAAATTTACAAAAAGCTTACAAATTTACAAGAATTGTGAAATTTACAAGAAAAAAGTTACAAATATGTACAGTATATGAGGGGAAAAGTGAATTTATGAGAGAGTCAAATTTACAAGAAAAAGTTGCAACTATATAAAGGAAAAAATGTCAAATTTATGAGGAAAAAATCAAAATTACAATAAAAAAAATCAGCCACTCTATGATAAAAATGTTATGATAAAAAATTATGAGGAAAAGTAGTTAATTTATGATGAAAAATCAGTAGTGTACAAGAAATATTGGAAATTAAAAGAAAGATGTATTAAATTAATGAGGAAAAAAGCTGCAATTTTACAAGAAAAAAGTCATAAATTTACAGGAAAAGTAGCAACTTTAGAACTTGAGACAAAATTTACAAATAAAAGTAACAAGGAAAAAGCAGCAAGTTTAAAGTGACACTGGCAAAAATCAAGTTTTTTTCTATTAACATGTCGAACGTTTTTTGTGACTTACAAGACATATCGAGAGCAAAATCACTCAAATGTCTCAGATGTCTGGGTTTTTTTTTTTGTTTTTTTGTTTTTTGTTTTTTGCTGTAAAGTTTCACTTAATCCCCCCCCCCCCCAAAAAAAAGAGAGCATTTCTAGCTATGTCAGCATTCTTGCTTAGTCTGATTGGTTAATGTTGTAACCAATCAGACTAAGCACTGAGACCACTACTTGACTCAGGTGAAGAGGGAGGAGCTGAGGAGCAAGCAGGAGCTCAGCTTTTTACAAGTTGGGAAAAAGGGCAGATTGGGGGGGGGGCGGGGGCTGAGAAGTTCATCGTGGTCAAATTTGACCACGATGAACTTTTCAGCCCGGCATACATGTTCAGTTTTTGGCTGTGAGCAAGAAATCCTCTTGTTTTAAATTACATATTTTGTGGAGAATGTGCGGAAGGATGAGACTGAGTTTATTCCTCAGGTTCAGCTTTATTCACAATCACATACTCCAACAATTTCAAAGCAGAAAAAGAGGATGAATAATCTCACATCTGTCCTTTATACCCCGGACATCAAAACTGCAGTCACATGGTGTTTAATCAAACATACAGTCACATGGTACTTAATCCCAGTAACAATGTAACCCCTCTGATCTTCACACCATCGTCCTTTAGTCTCCGGTGGTCCGGAAATCTCTCCAGGTCATCTCCTTGAAACAAAGGCCAAATCTCACACTCTCCCGTTATCTCTCAGAGGCTCAGTCCCTTTGTTCCCTGAGATGTGCAGCACACAATAAACACACAGCAATATATTTGTGGAGCATATGTAACCAACATATGTGCCCACATGACCCCCCCCCCCCCAACGTCTAAGATGGAACAATCATAACCAGAGATGCATGACATAATAACATTACTACATATCAATCCACCAGTTGCCTAGGTCTAAGTCTTCTGCCGTATTTGCTGTAAGCCGGTTTTACCGCCTCTGCAGTGTCCTCCTGCTGTGGGACTGTTGCCTGTGGATTAGAACTGTTAGTCAATCTCTGTGGGTGTTCTGGAGAATGCCTTCTAGGGGGTCTGCTGCAGCGGGAGGCCCTCGCAACTGCACTGCTTCATCCGCCAAAACAAAAGCGGGTTTGAGTCTGTTTATACCAATTACCTCCTTTCTGTCTCCCAAATCTAGCAAAAAATGCTTTTCTCCTGTTTCCAGCACCCTAAACGGTCCATCGTACGGCGGCCGCAAGTTTGGGCGATGGGCATCATGTCTGACAAAAACAAACTCCGCATTTTTTAAAGCTTTCGGCACAAAAACGCATGGGAAGCTGTGATGAACCGGGCCAGGAAGCGTGTTTGATCCCCTGTCGCTCTGCAACCGCTGAGCGGGGGGGCAATTTGGCACAGGATTAACGGGGAGAAATTCCCCGGGCAGCCGAAGAGGCTGTGCAAAAACTAACTCAGCTGGGGAAGCTTGCAAATCCTCCTTAGGTGCAGAACGCAACCCCAATAAAACCCATGGAAGCCTGTCTACCTAATTTGTATCCGTAAGCGACGCTCTGAGGGCTGCTTTCAATGACCTATGGAAACGTTCGCATAAACCGTTAGCCTGGGGATTGTACGCAGTAGTGCGGTGGATCTTTACCCCCAGGCTGCGGGCCATCGATGACCAGAGCTCGGAAACAAATTGAGGACCTCTGTCGGACATTATGTCCGACAGAACTCCAAAGCACGCTACCCAATCTGTTAAAAACGAGCGCGCCACCTCCTCAGCTGTGGTTGATGCCAGTGGGACCACTTCCGGCCAACGCGTGGTGCGGTCCACCATTGTCAAAAGGTGTGTGTACCCCTGTGACGACGGAAGGGGGCCTACCAAGTCGACATGCACATGATCAAAGCGCTTAGCCGGGATGTGAAAAGGCTCCAAAGGAGCTCTAGTGTGTTTGTGTATTTTGGCTTGCTGACAAGCTACGCAGGCTGTCGCCCATTCCTTAACCTGTTTGCGCAACCCCGGCCATACAAATTTCTCTCCTACCATTTTGACCGATGCGCGCACCTTATCGGGCAGAGGAACCGCTCCTTCTGGCGAAATGCGATGCCCCAAAAAATCAATCTGCGCCACCCCAAACTGACATTTCGCTGGGTTAATTATTAACCCGTGCTCTGCCAACCTCCGGAAAACTGCCGTGAGGTGGCTTTCGTGTTCATCTTCGGACGTGCTGGCTACCAAAATGTCGTCCAAATAGACGAACACGAAAGGGAGGTCGCGTAGGACCGCGTCCATCATGCGCTGGAACGTCTGCGCTGCACCCTTGAGTCCAAAAGGCATGCGCAAAAACTCAAAAAGCCCGAAAGGAGTTATTACCGCTGTTTTGGGTATGTCCTGAGCATGCACTGGAACCTGATGGTAACCGCGTACTAAATCTATTTTAGAAAAAATGCGCGCCCCCGCCAAATGAACCGAAAAATCTTGGATATGTGGAATTGGGTAGCGGTCGTGTGCGGTGGCATTATTCAACCTGCGGAAATCACCGCAAGGTCGCCACGAGCCATCAGCCTTTGGGACCATGTGCAGTAGTGAAGCCCAGGGGCTTTTCGAACGCCTGATGATGCCCAGTTTTTCCAGGTTGGCAAACTCCTCGCGTGCTATGGTCAGTTTAGCTGAGTCCAGGCGCCGAGCTTTTGCAAAAACGGGCGGGCCGGTGGTAGTGATATAATGTTCCACCCCATGTTTAGCCACTGACGCCGAAAACGTTGGGACTGTGAGTGCTGGGAACTGAGTGAGGAGTGCGTGGAACTTACCACCCGCAGCTGTGACATTGGCTTGTGCAGTTGGCGGCGCCACTCGAGCTGTGCAGGGAATAGAGTGAAAGGAGAGTGCATTAACCAAACGTCTGTTAGCAAGATCAACCAATAAACCATGTGAGCACAAAAAATCAGCCCCTAACATGTTGAAATTGACTGCCGCTACAACAAAAGTCCACTCAAATGCACGGCCCTGCAAAGACAGGAGTAGAGTCCTCTCACCGAAGGTCTTAATCGCTGAGCCGTTCGCTGCTGACACGTCAGCCGGTCTGCGTAGGAAGGCGTGATGAAGCTCAGCTGGGAGCCTGTGTCCACGAGGAAATGCCTCCCCGAGCGTGCATCCGTCAGGTAGAGCAGCTTGTTCTCCTCCCCGAGGGCCGCAGCCGCTACCGACCCCCGGTCTTGGCGTTTCCCAAACGTTTGAAGTGGCACGGTGGGAGGCACTTGTGTGCCCTCTCTGCAAAGCGGCGATGATAGAAGCAGAGGACGTCGTCCGCTCCGTGTCGCCTGGTCCTCGCTGCTGCCGTCGTCAGTGAGTCTGGTGCTGCAACCACTGGCCCCATGCCGTCTCCGGACGCTGCGCCTAGCTCTGCTGCCGCGGCCGAAACCACGCTCCGTTTGTGGGCGTTGACAAGTCGTTGCACCTCCTTGCTCAGCTCATGGTAGTTTCGCCGGGCCAACAGAGGTGAACCTGCCAGGGTAACTCTCGCCGCTGGCGGCAGGGTCCGGAGGAAAAGGTGGGCGAAGATAAAGTCGCAATCCTTGGAGTCTCTCAGTCTCAGCATTTTCACCATCAGGTCTATGGGTCTGTCGTTCTCCGACTCTGTCAACGCTAGGAGCCCCTCTGCTCGCTGTTGCACCGAGGGGGTGAAGTGGCTGATAAGCGCAGCCTTCAATGCGCTGTATTTGTCGCTGTCCGGTGGGTGATTGACCAGGTCCTCCACCCTCTGGACTGTGTGGCTGTTCAGCTTCGCCACCACATGGTAGAATTTCGTGTCGTCTCTCGAGATTCTCCAGAGGTTGAACTGCGCCTCGACCGTGCTAAACCAGGAGCGCGGACTATGCTGCCAGAAGTCCGGCAGCTGGAACGTGGCGGCAGTCATCAGGCTGGCTTCTGCCGAGCCTCGCTCGGGAGAATTATCTCTGGTCATACTTCGTCGTAAGGTCACCAGTGTGGAGAATGTGCGGAAGGATGAGACTGAGTTTATTCCTCAGGTTCAGCTTTATTCCCAATCACATACTCCAACAATTTCAAAGCAGAAAAAGAGGATGAATAATCTCACATCTGTCCTTTATGCCCCGGACATCAAAACTGCAGTCACATGGTGTTTAATCAAACATACAGTCACATGGTACTTAATCCCAGTCACAATGTAACCCCTCTGATCTTCACACCATCGTCCTTTAGTCTCCAGTGGTCCGGAAATCTCTCCAGGTCATCTCCTTGAAACAAAGGCCAAATCTCACACTCTCCCGTTATCTCTCAGAGGCTCAGTCCCTTTGTTCCCTGAGATGTGCAGCACACAATAAACACACAGCAATATATTTGTGGAGCATATGTAACCAGCATATGTGCCCACAATTTATTTTATTTTTGGGGGATCCTGGGTTTGATCCCAGCCCCCGACCAACAGTGATCTGTGTGGAGTTTGCATGTTCTCCCCATGTCTGCGTGGGTTTACTCCGGGATTTCTCCAGTTTCCTCCCACATGCCAAAAACATGCAAGTTAGGTTAATTGGCATCAAAAACTGGGGATTCTAAATTGTCCTTAGGTATGACTGTGAGAGTGAATAGTTGTCTGTCTCTCTGTGTTGGCCCTGCAATAGACTGGCGATCTGTCCAGGGTGTACCATGCCTCTCGCCCAAAGATGCTGGGATAGGCTCCAGCACCCCCCCCCCCCCCCCCCCGCGACCCGAAAAGGATTAAGTGGAAGAAGATGAATGAATGAATGAATTTTATTTTTTATTTTAATTGTGTAGGACCTTGGGGGAGTCAGATTATTTAGCATCTCAGACAGAGACAGTGGATGAGCATGGGAGAGCAATGCCCAGGGGGTTCCTGGCGAGATAGCAGGAAGGAGTCAAGGGCATAGGGGGTTGAATGCAGTGTAATGTAAATGTCATGCTGTGTGTTGAGAAATGCCATGAAACTTGTGAAGAGTGATTTGGGTAAAAGGAGAGTGTTTGCTGAAATGATTCATTCTGTTCTGTGCTTGAGAGATGGGAAGTGTGTAATAAACTGTCTGTTATGAATCTGCCTCTTATTTCACACACTCCACACTGGTGACCCAAGACGTATTATGGAACATGAGGCAAGAACCCCGAAGCCGGCCCGGTCGGGAGCCCCCAGCAACACGTGTGCGGTTTCAGTCAAGCTACCGGACTTCTGGCAGCACAACCCGCGGTCTTGGTTCCACCACACCGAGGCCCAGTTCGCCCTCCGGGGAGTAATGTCAGACACGACGCCCACCGCCCTCCGTTGCGCCCACCCTATGATGGACCGTTCAAAGTGTTGGAAACAGGGGATAAGCACTTTTCGCTAGACTTGGGGGGTAGGTGGGAGAAAATTGGCATAGACAGACTCAAACCCGCTTTCGTTGTGGGGGACGAGCAAGTGCTGTTGACTAGGGCCCTTCGGCGTGGAAGACCCCCACGGGGAGCTCCCCAGGGAAACGATTCCCCAGAGCAGCCACACGGACAGACCGAAGTTGCCCCCCCCCCCCTCGCCACTGCCCACCCGCAGTCAGACACACTCCCAGCAGCCCCCCACCGGCACAGCAGCGCCACGGAGGCGGTAAACCCCAGTTACAGCAGATATGGGAGGAGACAGAAGCCAAAACGGCGTGTGGACTGATGTTCTATTGTTCTATCTAAGATGCTGGGGGGGCGGTGTAGGACCTTGGGGGAGTCAGATTATTTAGCATCTCAGACAGAGACAGTGGATGAGCATAGGTGAACAATGCCCAGGGTGTTACTGGCGAGATGGCAGGAAGGAGTCAAGGACATAGGGGGTTGAATGCAGTGTAATGTAAATGTCATGTTGTGTGTTGAGAACTGCCATGAAACTTGTGAAGAGTGATTTGGGTAAAAGAGGAGTGCTTGCTGAAATGATTCATCCTGTTCTGTGCTTGACAGATGTGAAGTGTGTAATAAACTGTCTGTCTTGAATCTGCCTCTTAGTTCACACACTCCACAATGGTTTAATTTTCATTCATCATGATCCATGTGAAAGGGAAGATTTACAAGCCAGTGTGAGACCTGCTCTGATGTATGGTTTGGAGACGGTGGCACTGACAAAAAGGAGTTGGAGCTAGAGGTGGCAGAGTTGAAGATGCTAAGATTCTCATTGGGAGTGACTAGGAGGGACAGGATTAGAAATGAGTATATCAGAGGAACAGCTCAGGTTGAGCGGTTTGGAGACAAAGTAAGAGAGGCAAGGCTGAGATGGTTTGGACATGTGCAGAGGAGGGATAGTGGATATATTGGACAAAGGGTGTTGAAGATGGAGTTGCCAGGCAGGAGGAAAAGAGGAAGACTACAGAGAAGATTCATGGATGTAGTGAAGGAGGACATGGAGAGGGTTGGTGTTACAGAGGAAGATGAAGGGACAGGGTGAGATGGTTTAAGTTTACAGGCACAATGCACATTAATAAACATTTCTGTAAATGTGCCAGTTTAGCCAGTTGACTAATTTTCAATTGCTGTCCCCGAGGAGGTAAAACACATAAATCCAAGGGACATCAACACTCCACATGTAACAGGACACATTTCAATAAAATAAAAAACAAGGACAGCACCTACTTAAAAAACAAGACAACATTAAAACAGCAAAAAAAACAAAAACAAACAAACTTTAGCTCACTCAGACAAATTACACAGAATGGTCACATGTTTGGTTGTGTTTTAACCATGATTGTAAGTCATGTCTTACCCACAGACATGAACATACAACAGCAATAAACTGGACTGGTCACACAACACCAACACGCTCTACAAGAAGGGCCAGCGCAGGCTGTTCCTCCTGAGGAGACTCAGGTCTTTTGGAGTGCAGGGGGCACTCCTGAAGACCTTCTATGATTTGGTGGTGGCATCAGCCATCACATTTGTGTGTGTGTGTGTGTTTCAGTTGGTTGCTTCGTTGCGAAGTAATCGCTGCAGCCCGTCGGTGTGTACAGTCGACCGTGCTTCGCAGTGGTGGGAGGATATTGTTCCCCGCTTCTCAAACACGGAGTGGTTGCAGAACTTCCGGATGTCCGAGGACACTTTTACCTACCTGTGTCACAAATTGCGCCCATGCATGGAGCGTCAAAATACAACCTTCCGCCTATGTGTGCCTGTGAGGAAGAGAGTTGCAATTGCACTGTGGAAGCTTGCTACTGGATCAGAGTACCGCACTATTGGCCATCTTTTTGGGGTCAGCATCACAACGGTGTGCAGGTGTGTTCAGAATTTTTGTGCAGCAGCAGAGTCATTGCTGGTTCCAGAACAACTACGTTTTCCTGATGAAGCGAGGTTCAATGACATTTCTGCCTACGTGGAGAATCGGTGGGGGCTTCCATTGTGTGTTGATGCCATCGATGGCTCCCACATACCCATCATAGCGCCACCACAATTTTACACCGACTACTTTAATCGTAAAGGCTGGCACTCGCTGATCCTTCAAGGTGTCGTTGATGGAAAGGGTTTGTTCTGGAATGTTTTTGCTGGGCTGCCAGGGAGCATGCATGATGCTAGGGTGCTGAGACTGTCTACACTGTGGGATTTGGCCAGTCGTGGAGACCTCTTCCCACCTATCATCCGGAACATTGGTGCGGTACGTGTGGGCTACTACCTACTCGGAGACTCTGCATATCCACTGCAAAACTGGCTGTTGAAAGCATTCCATGAGACCGGACGGCTGACTGCAGAACAGCACACGTTCAACCAGACCATCAGTCGAGTACGTGTGGTTGTGGAAAATGCTTTCGGCAGGCTAAAGGGAAGGTGGCGCTGCCTTCTGAAACGGAATGACTGTGACATGAAACTGGTTAAATCTATGGTGCTGACTTGTTGTGCTCTGCATAATCTGTGTGAGAGTCATGGAGAGACGTTTGATATTACGTTGGATGATGCAGCAGATGAACCAGTGGTGGCAGCGTCACAGGGAGCAGAGGAGCAGGGTGGCGATGTACGAGATGCTGTGATGCAGTACTTGTGTAGCAATAGGTAGAATTCTAAGTTCATACAAATTGCTGTACATACATATTGAAAAATATATTTTTTGTAAATAAAATGTTGTGTTTTATATATGTACCTGTCCTCTGTTGTTCATAACGTTTATCTCTTACAGTAGGGGTAATTACATGCAGCAAGACCGCAAAGGCCATCTTCAAAAAATGCCGCTGGAGAAGCTACTTTTTGGTTATGTGGGAATAAAAATTGAACTATAAGTATTGGTTTGCTAAATGTCAGATTGCCAGGTAATGTTCTCCCACTTTTTTTTTCCACAATATCTTTATTGAACCTTTTTTTTTTTTTTAACAAACATGATACAAACAATCAAACACTAACACTAAAGTACTACAAAAAAAAAAAAAATGCACTAAAAACACCAACAACCACCAACAAAATCAAGTCTTCAACAATGCTCCTCTGTTTAGTCTAGACAATCCAATACATAAGTATACATATTATGTTCACCAGTTTGGAATTTACAAGGTCCACACACATCATTCACCTTCTTCTTCAAGAGTTATGTTTAAATTTTTTACATAATCAATAAAAGGTCTCCATATATTCTCAAACACAATTTCCTTTGATTTTAGTATATATGTTATTCTTTCTAATGGAAGGTTTGTTAACATCTGTCTTAACCACTGAGTCACATCTGGTCTATGAGTCTTTTTCCATAATAGTGCAATACATTTTTTGGCATTAAGCAAACTGAGGTCTATGAATGTTCTTTCACTTTTATTAAAATTATGCTTTTCTGGGTACAGACCCAACAAAAACAGTTTAGGATTCAATATGATTTGTTTTGAGATTATTTTTTCAATTGTTACCCTCACCTCTTCCCAAAACATTCTTATTAATCTACATTCCCATAAACAATGAAATAGGGTTCCTTTACTTTCCATGCATTTTGTGCATGTATCTGGTATATTTTTGTTATATCTATTTAACTCCTCCGGTGTAACATACATCCGCATTAACCATTTGAAATGTATCAATTTAAGGCGTGCATTTATTGATTTGGTTTGAGCTTCTGTACAAGCCAATTCCCATTGTTCCTCTGAAATTTCAATTTGCAGATCTTCTTTCCAGTAGTTTAATCTTTTCAGTGAATTTTCACTTGAAGATAGTGTCAATGAGTTATAAAACTCTGAAATAATACCCTTTCTTTTACTATCTTTCATCATCATTTTTTCCAAGGATGAATAAATAGGTCGAGTGAGAGCTTTATTTTGATTTGATCGAATAAAGTTTCTAAGTTGAAGATATTTAAAAAAATGTGTTCTATTGAGATTAAATTTGATCCTCAGCTCTTCAAAAGACATTATGTTGTCTGCACATGGCAAATATAAATCCTGAATCTTTTGTATCCCTTTTAAATTCCATACTTTAAATACAGCGTCCGCTCTCCCTGGTTTAAAATATAGATTACCCCATATTGGACTAAATTGTGACAATAACTGTGGTTCTTTTAAATAGTTTTTAGCTTCACACCATATTTTGATCATATGCTTTACAAATGGATTTTTAACTTGTTTTTGTAATTTTTTTGCCGAATCTGAGTATATGAATATGGGAAGAGGTAAAGGTAAATTGTATGATTCCATTTCAGTCCAGTGAGGGAGATCATTTGATGAAAAATAATATGTCATAGACCTCAGTTGTGCCGACCAATAATACAACATAAAATTTGGACATTTCAGACCTCCACGATCAAATGGTAAATATAATAAAGACAAACGTAATCTAGCCCTCCTGTTGTTCCATATAAATTCCACTAACTTTTTTTTTATTCTTGAGAATAGATCTAAAGGTGGTGATAAGGGAATGTATTGAAATAAATAAAGTATTTTAGGTAAAATATTACTTTTAAGTATATTGATTCTCCCGATCATCGACATTGGTAGTGACATCCATCTCTGAGTTAACTCACTGATATCTGACATTAAGGCTTCATAGTTGACACTGGCGACTGATTCTAGCTTAGGCATAATTTGGATTCCTAAATATTTAAACTGATTTACAACATTGAATTGATTTACCTCAGGGGCTGGGTAATTTCTCTGGGTCTCATTTAGCATTAATATTGAAGATTTAGTTTTATTTATTTTATATCCTGATATTTCCCCAAAATTCTTTATTAAATTCAACAAGGTTGGAATTGATTTTTTTAGATTCGACATAAACAAAATTATATCATCGGCGTACAGGGAGATTTTATGTTCTGTTGGTCCAACTTTAATTCCATATATTTGTGAATGTAAACGTATCGCTATCGCTAAAGGTTCAATTGCCATAGTAAACAGTAAAGGTGAAAGTGGACAGCCTTGTCGACATCCT
Organism: Pholidichthys leucotaenia; assembly: GCA_020510985.1. Lineage (NCBI taxonomy): Eukaryota > Metazoa > Chordata > Actinopteri > Cichliformes > Pholidichthyidae > Pholidichthys > Pholidichthys leucotaenia. The sequence continues at coordinate 322,896,136 of CM035845.1, forward strand.
CTATTGATTTTTATTGGTTTTGAAATATTGTTATTTGTTAGGATTTCTGCTGTAGCATTATTGTATATTATTTGAACCCATTTTATGAAATTATTTCCAAGTCCAAACCTTTGTAGGACTTCAAAAAGAAAGGGCCATTCAACTCTATCAAAGGCCTTTTCGGCGTCCAATGATAGGAGAGCTGTATCCGGTGCTTCTTTATTAAAATAGATAATATTAAATAGTCTTCTTACATTATGGAAGCCTTGTCTACCCTTTATAAAGCCATTCTGATCTCGATTAATAATATTTGGTAAAATTTCTTGTATTCGTCTTGCTAAAATTTTACAGATTATCTTAAGGTCGGCGTTTAATAGGCTTATTGGTCTCATATTTTCACATTTATTAGAGGGCTTACCTGGTTTTGGCAGCAGTATAATTAAGGCATTATTTATGTATGATGGTAAATTATTATTTTGAAATGCTTCTAAAACCATTTCCAAAAAAGGTTTTATTAATTTATTCTTAAATTTTTTATAAAGGTCAACTGGAAGACCATCTGGTCCTGCACTTTTTCCTGATTTCATATTATCAATGGCTAGCCCAACTTCTTCTTGACTAATTTTAGACTCCAATATCTCCCTGTTTTCATTTGGAATACACGGTATAGATAGTTCGTTCAAAAACCCATTTAGTTTTGTTAAATCAGGTTCATTTTTGGTATCATATAATTTTTCATAGTAATCTCTAAAGGCTCTATTAATTTCTAAAGGATCTATAACTACCTGTCCGTTACTTATAATACTGGTAATTGGTGTTTTAATTTCCAATTGTTTAATCTGCCATGCTAATAATTTTCCTGATTTTTCACCTTGTTCATAAAAAGATTGTTTCAATCTTAGAAGACTCGAGGCAGCTCTATTCGCTGATTTTTTGTCGTATTCAGCTCTCAAAATCAGTAATTCATTCTCCAACCTTGGGTCACTTCCTGCATACACTTTTTCCTGAAGATTTTTTATTTTATGTTCCAATTTAGCTCTCTCCTCTCGAGTCTTCTTAGATTTTGATCCTGTATAACTAATAATATGTCCCCTAATAAAAGCTTTGAAAGCCTCCCACTTTACACATGCTGATGTTTGTGTAGTATTGATGTCAAAGAACTCGTCTATCTGTTTTTCTATATACTTGACAAATTCCTCATCCTGAAGCCATTTATGCTGAAATTGCCATCTACCTGATTCCTTTGTCAATTTTTTATCTACATATATTAGACAACAGGGTGCATGATCAGAGATCACGATGTTATCATAAAAGCAGTTTTGAATCTTGGACCTTAATTCTGTGGAAATCAAAAAATAATCAATACGTGAGAATGTCTTGTAGGTACTGGAATAACAAGAATAGGCTTTAACTTGTGGTTTCATTTCTCTCCATATATCTAACAATCTCAATTCTTTCATAAAATGATTAATAGTCATCCTACATCCAATGTGCGTACAATCCAGTCCTGTTGATCTATCCACACCTGGATTCAATGTACAATTAAAATCCCCTGCTATTATATGTTGCCCTGTAAGTGATGATAAGATGAGAAATAAATTAGCAAAGAACTTCTGATCATCTATATTGGGACCATATAAGTTCACAAGATTTATATTTTCTAATAGCAAAGAACCTTGAATGATTACATATCTTCCAAATTTGTCTCCAATTACATTTTTCACTTGAAAAGGAACTGATTTATGTATGAGAGTCATAACTCCCCTGGCTCGGGATGAAAATGAAGAGGTGAATACACTTCCCTGCCATCTACTCCTAATTCTTTTAACATCCTCCTCTATCAGATGAGTTTCTTGTAAAAACACAATTCTTGAACCCATGTCCTTTATTTTATTCATAACTTGTTTAAGTTTTTTTAAATTTTGTAGACCTCTGCAATTCCATGAAGTTAAATTAAGATTAACACTTTGGTCCATGATCAATAGAGAGTTTGGTATTACCTTGCAGTGTAAACATGCTCATACAGAGAAGCAAAAACATGAGTGGTTGAACATTCATCCTACAAACTACACACAAACAAATTTCCCCTTGTGGCAAACCCCCCAAAATCAAAAGAAAAATTCTGTCTCCCGATATAGCCATCGACCGTTCCACACCCACGGGGAACAGCCTAAGCCACTCCTTCTTCATCCTCCCAATCACCCTAACTCTACTGCTTTTAATGACGTAACATTAACTCTCCTCTGTAGTTTTCCAACTTAACTCCAAAATTTTTAACAACTTTGTACATCATAGTTTTTTTTTTGTTTGTTTGTTTTGTTTTTGTTTTGTTTTTTTAATATATAATACAGTCTATATTTTGTAAACTTACTATTTACTTCAAGTCAGTCAGATGCCTGTGCAAATGCTTAATTATTCTACCTTATATTTTGTTCATGCTTAGCTCCCACCAGTCTCTTCTTCTTCTTTGATCTTCTTGATGAACTCCTGCGCCTCCTCTGGGGTCTTGAAGATGTGGGTTCTGCCCTCATACGTGGTCAGCAGTCTCGCAGGATAGATTACACCATGACGAATCCCAAGGTTGCGCAGCTCCTTACGTACGGGATCAAACTGCTTCCTCAATTGCTGGATTCCTGTGGCCAAATCTGGGTAGAACCGCACCTGCTGGTCCTGGTGTTTAATCTCTCCTTTAGCACGTGCAGCGTTGAAGATCTTCATCCTGTCTCTGTTGCTAAGAAACTTCATAATTAAGGTCCTCGGCGGTCCCTTATCTCTCCGTGGGCCAATACGATGTGCTTTTTCCAGAACCACTGCTGATTGCAACTCCTCGCTGCCCAGCACCTCCGGAATCCACTTTTCCAGAAAGGAACATACGTCCCGACCTTCTGATTCCTCTGGAAGACCCACCAGCCTCAAATTATTCTGTCTCGACCGAGATTCCAAATCCAAAATATTATCTTCCAGAGATTTATTTTTTTTTTCCAAAGTGCGCACCTTTAATTGAAGACGGGTGACGTCATCTTCAGCACTAGCGAGACGGAGCTCCATCTGCGCCGTTCGTTCTACACAGTCACCCAATTCCTTTCTTATTCCTTCCAACGCTGTCATAATCCCATCAAATCTAGAGGAAAAGTCCGCTCTCATTGAGCTCATGGCAGCCATCAGCGCATCTGCGCCATTCCCCGCAGAAGTCGCAGCGTTGCCAGCCTCCTCCGCCATATATGGAGTTTTGTTTGCTGCGTCACAGACCTGAAAGTCCGTTAATTTGGACTGTTTCGGCGGCTCGCTTTTTCCTTTTCCTGGTTTTCCAGCCTTAGGCTTCGCCGACATATCCTCGCCCAAATGCTGGGATACGTTCTGTCCCAAATGAGAGAGTTATTTGCCGATTTTTTTTTTTTCCAGGAGCAGAGCAGAGCGAGACACGTCCGTCCTACGTGGCAGCCATAACCGGAAGTCATGTTCTCCCACTTTTACTAAAAACTTTATTCTTAACAATTTGGAAAAGGTAATACTAATTTCTCAAAAGTTATTTTCAAAAAAAGTTGTGGTACTGTGAATAACATGCATAAACACCACACAGACCATGTTCAAAAAATGAAGCTAGAAAAGCCAAATTTGCTTAGGTGGGAATGCAAATTGTACTATGAGGCATCTGTTGATAAATTTCATATTCCCACGCAATGGTCTCCCACTTGTACTTACAAAATGATTTCTAAGATTACTGAAAGGCTAATATCAATTCTCCTCAAATTGTTTTCTAATAACTGTTGTGGTACTGTGAATTACAAGCAGAAACACCACACAGACCATGTTCCAAAAATGCAGCTAGACAAGCCACTTTGGCTTAGGTGGGAATGCAAATTGAACTAGAAGGCATGTGTGGCTAAATTTCATATTCACATGTAATTGTCTCCCACTTTTAATTAAAAAATGATTTCTAATACTTTTTAAAAGCCAATAGAAATTTTCCTCAATTTCACTGAAATAACTGCTGCGGTAATGTGAATTACAACCAGAAAAACAACACAGACCATGTTCAACAAATTTAGCTTTACAAAAACACTTTGGAATAGGTGGAAATCAAAGGCTAATTGAAATTTTGCACAACTTGTTTGTAACAACAGTTTTTTCCAAAAAATCCAGTTGTCTATCCTTCTCAGATGTGTCTAGTGTTATTATTTAAAATCTTTCAATAGATTCCGTCTTCATTTATTAAATTTTGAATGGTGACGCAGCATTCCATTTACATGTACTTACCTTTATCACTGTCAACTGTAGAAGTTAAAGTGCACGTGGAAAAATGCTTAGAACATAAATAATCTACATGATCGAGCGCAATGTATTAAGCTGTGCAAATTTGGATATAATTTAGCAAAGCAGAATAATCAAAAACATACTAAGACTTTACGTTTTGTTGTGTTATTATAAATTAAATTAACATTACAATGCTATACACCTGACCAGATGGACAGCAGCATGTGGAGTGAGCACACAATGTAATGTGTATGTAATTATTGGCTTTTCCCATATGGTGTCATAACAGATAAACCAGACTTTTGATGCAAACACTACAATTTTATTACAGAAGAAAAATTTACAAAGAATAAACCAGACTGGTTTTGTGGAGACATGGTTAGACACGCCTACTAAGTGCGTCAACAAGCCGGGCAAATTGGGTCATGAGATCGCGGTGGAATGTAGCAATCTCAGCGAGCTCTTCCCTTCGTAAGACAGCTTCCTGCTCCAGGGCTTCACGCACATCTGCACGCGCATCTGCACGCACATCTGCGGCCACCTGTCGCAAATGATGTATGTATTCCTCGTGGTGTTGTTGCCGTTGTTGATGTTGCTGGTCATGTTGCCGTTCCAACAGCCGCAACTCCTCATCATGCATGTTCACCATGGCTGAGGTAAGTTCAGCGATGGAGTTGTCCCTTTTTCTCTTCACTATATTGAAAGACAGAAAGGCATGTTTGTTAAAGATGGATCAAAACATATATAGAATCACACATTTGAAAGCCTGTGTTCGGATATCACTACACTATGCTTCATTGCTGTATATAAGCTGTACTGTCATGTAGCTGTCCCGCAGTAGAGCGGATTTTGCAGCACCCAGGGTGCTGTCATCGGCAGCAGCCCCCCGGCACACAAATGTGCCTTCCCAACTAAGCTAAAGTGGTTTTTCTAGCTGCATTTTTTGAACATGTTCTGTGCGGTTATTCTGTATTTAATTTACAGTACAACTACTGTTGTTAAAAAAAAGTTTTGAAAATTTATTATTAAATTTAAAATCCCCTATAGGCTGCAGCCCCCACGCAAACTAAAAAGGGTTAAGATAAAGAAGATGGATGGATGGATGAGTAAATATTGGGTAAATATTTCAATATTTTCCTGTTGTGTGGTCGCAGAAATCAAAATTGGTTAATACAGTCAGCTGGCGCAAAAAATTTCAATGAAGCATGTTGATTTCAACGGCAGTTAATGAGCTGTAATTTGTTTTATAAAACAGGAGTTACAACAGCACTTCAGTCACCACACCTAAAATGGAACCGAGTTGTGGACCACTGATAATTTAAGACCAAAGAATCACCCTTTTGTACATATAGAAAAACACTTTAAATTCATTAATATGCACCTATTGGAAATTCCATTAATCAATTTTGTAGCTAACTTTTTTATATTTTTCTTTTTTGACCCTGTTGTCCGCTATACCTTTTTTAAAAAAGGGTGGTTATATGGTGCCTTACCAGCAGTCGGACGTGATACCCAAGACGATGATGGAGCTGGTGAGGGGCCTGAGATCGGTGTCGATTCATCTGGCGCTCCGGGAGACGCAGGACAGTCCGGTGTGGTATGTCCGCTGAGGTGGACCCCCGTGAAGTCCGCTGAGGTGGACCGCTGTGATATGAGCAGTGATTCTAGAAAGAAAATGCACGCAATAAACCTCATCAGTGCAACATGTACACAAAAATAAAAAAGTTTTTAAACAGAATACAATAACTTCAGCGTTTTTTTTCGCGCGCGAATACCGATCACAAAGCAAGCGTGAATAAGGATTTGGCTGCACAACAATGGGTAGCTAGCTAGCTATTAGCTGGCTAGCAATCCTCAGTAACAACCATTAGTCTACAACCTTATGATGGATTAAAAACATTGACCTTACAACAGAAAGGATAAATTGGCGAAAAAAGCGCAATATAAAAAAAACAACACTCACCGTCCACAGTTTCCAATGGTGTGACTGACGCCGTGTCGAGCCCGATGTCTCTGCCATTACTAGCAGGCCTATGTCCATAGATTGCATCCATTTGGTCGAACCACTTCCACTCCTTCCAATTCACTCCACTCCGACCGCTGTGGTCCTTCACCGCTCGGTAGTCGCTTTTCATTTTTTTAAGTTTCTCCTGACACTGTTTGGCAGTACGGATGTGTCCTTTTATTCCCATGTGCTCTGAGACCTGCTGGTAGATTTTTTCGTTGCGCGTAGCTCCATCCAACTCGCGCTGGATGCGATCGTCGGATAAAATAAAAAGAAAAGTGCGCACCTCCTCGTTTGTCCAGGGGATACCCTTACGACAAGACATCCTTATAACGAAAATACTATGCCGCCCACAGTGTTTACTCGCTGCTGAACAACTTTACAAATGGCGCCTGTGGAGATTCAGCAGAAAGTCGCGTTTCGTGACGTTACAATCAGACCAATCAGCGGCGAGCAGTCAGTTGACGTCACTTCGCGGCCGAGTCGGGCCATGGATGGACCCTGCCCTAGATCAGGTACGAAAATAGCGCCTGCTAACCGGTGCTGGGGCTCATGGAAAATGCACAAACACCGGGGCGCTGGTGCGGTGTTGGGGAAAGTGGGGCTAGTGGAAAAGTGCCATTGGAGTGGTCTGTTGGGGCAGCGGCATTATGGCAGCCGACAGGAAGAGACTGAACAGACTCATCAAAAAAGCTAGCTCTGTTGTGGGGCGACGCCTCGACCCAGTGGGGGAGAGAGGAGGATGGTGGCTAAGATGTCATCTCTGCTGGACTCTGAGCCCCACCCTATGCAGGACATGCTGAATGCACTGAGGAGCTCATTTAGCGGTAGGCTGTGCCATCCTAGGTGCACGTTGAAGAGGTTCCGCAGGTCCTTCCTACCTACGGCTGTCAGACTTTATAATCTAACCAGGGCTGCTCGTAGAGGTCATATTGAATGTACTAAATGTTACAACTTTGCACAATAGAGATTGTCCCCTCCAATACACAACCGAGACAATAACAATCATTACTGAGGGCGACAACAACACCGTGATTCAAATGCAAAATATACTGTCTGGGTACATATTCATATTCTGCAGGGTAACTTAAACCGTAATGCTGTTTATTCCATCTAGCTGCAATGCTCCTGCACTGTGTAGATATTTGTGTACATATATATAGTCACCTACTGCTTTGGCTAACCAGTTCTTATCTTATTAATGATTGCTCTGAGTGCTGCTATCCCTTTGCTGCTGTAATCCTGGAATTTCCCCATTGTGGGACTAATAAAGGCTTATCTTAAAAACCTCTGTGTCCCTGCTAAAATACCAGAGAGGACACGGGTTTGCAGCCTGCATACTGGGGGAGATGGCCCTGGTGTGTGTGGCGCAAAGGCTGGGTCGAGTATCATTGTAGGAGAACCTGCGGAAGGATCATTCTCGGTGGAGCAGAGAGGCAGTCACTGCCCAGCTGGAGGGCTCCCTTGGCATGTGCACCAGACCAAGGCATGCTCCGGAGACCGAAGTAGTGGTCTCACCACAGCCTTCACCGTGGATCATCTCGCTGAGGGCCCGTGAGCAGTCCACCTTGGCTGGGAGCCGGCTGGTAGGCACACCGGACCGAGGCAAACTGCTTGCCGGCCCCAAGCGAGGCAATCCGTGATGAGTGGGTAACCAGAGACCTGTAGGGAGCCCTCCAGCCTCTACACCGGGCCGGGCAGCGACTCTGCACTACATCGAGATTGATCCTTCCACAGGTTCACCTATGGAAACCTTGTTACGACTTTTCACTTCCTCAAGTTGGATCGCCTTCTGGGAATCCTCGTCTTCTTCCGGCTACTGGTGGGCGGGAGTCTGGGTGGGGCTAATTAGAACATTCATAGATCTGAGCATACTTAAGTAGGTGAAAGATAGAAATTAGCTCTTTCCAAGCCATCCCAAGGAAATGAAAGTTAAAAAAAATTAGCAAATTTATGAGAAAAGTTGCAAATATACAAAGGAAAAAGTTAAAAAATCACAAAATGACAAGAAAAATTGGCAAATTTATGAGGAAAAAATGGGATAATCAATGAGAAAAAAGTTGCAAAATTTATGAGAAAGCACATAATTTGTGAGGGGAAAAATCAGTAATTTAGAAGAAAATTGGAAATGGAAACAAAGTATTAAATTTATGAGGAAAAAGCTGTAATTTTACAAGAAAAAAGTCATAAATTTACAAGGAAAAGTGGCAACTTTAGAACTTGAGAAAAAAATTATGAATTTACAAATAAAAGTCACAAGACAAGAACAAGAAACAAGAAAAAAAATAGCAAATTTAAGACAATCTAGTTGCAAATTTTCCAGGAAAAAAGTGAAAATTGCAATAAATGAGAAAAGTCACAAATTTACAAGAAAAAGTTGCAAATATACAAAAAACCCCCATCAAATTTATGAAGAAAAAAGTCATAAAATGACAAGAAAAAAATGGCAAAATTCAAGAGATTTAAGATGCAAAATTTCATCTTTTTTCTCATAAATTTGTAACTTTTTTTTTCAAAAATTTGCAATTTTTTTTCCTGTAAATTTTCAGCTTTTTTTTTTTTTGTAAATTTGCACCGTTCATCTGCAGACTCATTTTTATTGTGGGTCTGCGGTCTGACCATGATGGGACCTTAAGCCAGCAGGCAGCGATGCTCCTCAGGTTCCACACGGCTGATGATGCAGTAAAGTTGACTTTCATACATGTTGGATGTGGGCAGAGATCCTGTTTCAGAGATCTCTTCAACAGCTGTGGAGCCCAATAACAGCAGCAGGAAACCACTTCATTTACTTTGTAAACATGTACAGGGGCGCCTCCAGAAATTTTTCATGAGGGGGCACTGAAAATCAATTTAAAATATAATTATACTGCACGTCTGTTCGTGTTTGGTCTGAACACACCTTGACAGTGTGATCTGTCCGACTTTGCTGTATTTTGTTAAGATACTGTAAGATCAGATAAGATGAGCCTGTATTAGTCCCACAGTGGGGAAATTCCAGGATTGCAGAACCTCTCTGTTGTGCACTGAGGATGACACAGCCTACCGCTAAATGAGCTCCTCAGTGCATTCAATGTGTCTTGCATGGGGTGGGACTTGGATCCCAGCAGAGTCTCCTATTTCCTCCACTGGGTCAAGATGTCGCTGTTGTGTATGTAAATAGGCTGGTAGGAGTAAGATGGTGGCCGGGATGGACGTGAGATAGACAGGTGTGGTTAACTGCCGGTTTCCGGTGGTGACACCACTCCTAGTATAAAGGAGGTGAGCAGAAGAGGTTAGTCCTCTTTCGTCGTGGGAGCCACCTGGTCTGCAGGTGTGTGCCCTAAGCCTCATCTGTATATAGTTTGTATCCTGAATAAAGCTCCGTAAACCAGGTTACCACTTGCTCATTATTTGCCTAACTATGGATGCAGCATTTGGCGATGAGGTAAAAGCACTAGTGGAATGATCTGTTGCCAGTTTTCGGCCATTTTTGGAGGTGCCAATGCCCTGCTGATTTGCTACTTTTACCAATTATTTGGTGGTTTTGAACATCGGCGAGCTGGAGAAGCTTTGTGCGAGGGTGGTCTTGGTCCATAATTTAGGCATGGAGGGGCAGAGGATACTGGAGAACCTTGGGGGTGCTGATAGCTTTGATGAAGTGGTGGAACTAATGGCGTGCTATTTTCACGCGCCAGAAAACGTCACGGTCCGATGCATCCAGTTTTGACAGCACCGCCAGCGGTCAGGAGAGCCAGTGAAGAGACTCTTAGTAGACCTCCGAGAGTTGGCAAGGGAGTGCAAGTTTGGGCCCCTGGAGGACGAGATGATTTGGGACCAGCTGGTAGATCACATCTGCTGCCCGGTGGCCTGGTCCAGGCTTTTAATGCACCCAGGAGAGTTGACGTTGGCTGCAGCTATTGAGCTCGCCCAACAGTTCGAGGCAGCAGAGACCATCGTGAGGGGCCTTACTGAAGGGGCCACTCTGGGTCAGGATGAGTCTTGTGCTAAGGTACTGTTTTTGGGCCCTGGTGATGGTGACAGCGGAGAGGAAGAATATGCCTCCATAGTTAAAGTAAGGTCCGCCCCAGGTGCGCCACGTTGTTATGGATGTGGGTCCACTGTTCACCGCTATAAGTCCAGAGTGTACCCGGAACCATTGTGCATATGGTTTCCCTGGAGACGACAGGGAGAATCGGGTGTAATGTCATGCTAGATGGTGTCGAGGTTCCCCTGCTGGTGGACACTGGAGCAGTTATCTACGTTTTGAACTTGGCGATTATGGGAAGTCTGTTTCCCCACCGACAGATTAGAAAGCAAGAAGGACAGTGTTATGGTTATGGACGGAACAGGTCAGCTATTTTGGGGTTTGTGGAGATGGAGGCCCGATATAAATCGGTTGTGACGCCCCAAGCCCGCATCAATGTCTCTGCTATGGGAGTCAATATCATGGGGTGCAACCTTTTTTATAGCCTAGGGTTCTCCATAGCCAACATGTTGGGTGAGGAGTGGTTGGGATGTGGACTGTGGGGCCGACCAGCTCCGGTGGTGGATGGTGTGGAGGTGTGGGACTCAGACTGGCTGGACAATGGAACCGTTGGAAAGCACGTTCGGAGCCATGCGCCGCCACCTCGGGATGGACCCGATGCCGGTTTTCAGGCTGCCCTGGATGAGGGTGCTGGGCGGCACACCGGGACCCCCGAAGTGGTCTCTAAAGACGAGGCACCCAGGCCAGAAAAATGGGCGAGACCGAGGAGCATGGTGGTAAAGCGCTCACAGTGACGGCCTGCCAAGAGAAGGACAAACCGGACCCACGAGTCGACCGGTTCGGTGGAAGGGGCCAGTCGGAGACGGAGTGATCCGGAGCGGAAGAAGAGGGCTTCCCCGCAGGTTGAAGATGAAGTTCGGCCCAGGGTTGAGGCTTGAATATGCGAAAATCACAGTTCACACAACTGGCAGAATTACCAGGGGTGTTTCCAGGTGGAGGCTGTCCGGAGGGATGGACATCGACGCGTGTCTGACCAGATCTGGAGGCGCCCGAGTGAGCTGCGTCTGTTGTTGAAGGAGAGGAGGCAGCGCAGCAGGAGCCCCGAGGTCAAGAGACAGAGGCGTCTGGAGAGAGATCCATCCGAGGACTGAGGGTGCTTTGTGTGTGTTTAATTATTTTTTTCTTTGCCCAGGCCCAATTGAGTGTGATTTTAATACTATTTTGGTGCCCCGACTTAAATTAAAAACAAAAAAAAAAAACAAGAAAGTGAAAGAATATGAATGAGAGCAATAATCGGTAAAGGGATGTGATTTGTGGGTAAGATTTTTGGTGGGACCATTGGTTGTAGGTTAACTGTATTTTTAAATTTTAGTGACCATGGTAAAGTGAATTATTAGCTTGGTAATTACCTCCGCCAGGCCGAAAAGGCCAGGAGGAGGTTATGTTTTTGCCGGGGTTTGTCTGTTTGTTTGTCTGTCTGTCTGTCTGTCTGTCTGTTGGTTAGCAAGATAACTCAAAAAGTCTTGGACGGATTTCCATGAAACTTTCAGGCGTTGTTGAAAATGGTACAAGGAAGAACTGATTAAATTTTGGGGATGATCCGGATCACCATCTGGATACAGGAATTTTTTAAAGCATTCTTTAACACTGTGACATACGGCTATTTTCAACATGTGCGCAGGCGCGATGGAGGGCGCTGGTCATCGTGTCTGACCAATATAAACTCCGCCTTCTTCAACGTTTTAGGCACAAAAGCACGCGGAAAACACCGTGCCTGTGTTTGCGCGACGCTGCAAAAGCTGAGACGGGCAGCTGTCCGCCGCCGGATTATTTGGCAGAAATTCCCCGGGCAGCCATAGGCGCTGCGCAAAAACGAGCTGCTCGCCAGCGTGCTGTGTGCCTGTGTTTGCGCAACGCTGCAAAAGCTCAGACGACCAGCTGTCCGCCGCTGGATTATTTGGCAGAAATTCCCCGGTCAGCCATAGTAGCTCCGCAAAAAGAAGCTCTCTGCCGGGGAAGTTTCAAAATCATCTTTGGCCGCGGATCGCAACCCCAATAAAGATAAAGATTACATGTACCACGAAGGTCGAGTGCAAGCAAGATGTTAGTGTCTGTGAACATTCCGTCTTTTGGCGAGTTGATACGTAACAATGTTTACAGTTTGATGAGAAGGTTGCTGCCATGTAACAATCATCTTATATCCCCAATTGTCAACTCGTCACTCACACTTCACTCCAGCATTTGGAAGTGGTGGCGTTCCATTTTATACTGAGTCCAATATTGTATGTTATTGTTGTTACAAGAGCGCCGACTGTCTGCTGATCTGTATATACTGTAGCGAACTCAATATGAGCACCCTACTTGGCTTGCCAAGTGGGTTGACCCTATTGGCGACACAGGTAGAGTGCAGGTCTCTGGAGCGGGAGGCATGAGTTCGAACCTCCCGGTGGGACGTTGTCAGTTGGCGCGCACGTTACAGTACTTTTATTTATTTTCTACTCCTTTTACTTCTGCATTTAATATGAACCCCGAGTTTCAAATAAACGTTTGAATTTTGAATAAAACCCACGCCAACCCGTCTACCTAATTGGCATCCGTCAGTGAAGCCCTCAGTGCTGCTTTCAGTGATCTAAAACGCTCGCATAACCCATTGGCCTGTGGGTTGTACGCAGTTGTGTCATGACTTCTTTTGTTTTTTCTTTTGAATTCTTGCATGGAACATGGGTGGCCAATATAAGCTGCGGATTCAGCCATCACATATTTCGGATAACTTATGTTGAACTGTATAATCAGAGGAGCTATTGTCTAATTTGACCTTGTTGGATTTTATTACCCCTTTGTTATATTATTCACTTCTTTTAACCTGTACTCTTAATCTATTTGAAATAAAGATTAATTCATTCATTCATTCAATTGCAACGCCCCCAGCCTGGGAGTTTGCAGATGCAGGACATGGACACAACACCAACACTTCAGTTTATTACCTCCACCAAGGAGGTAATACTTTTACTACTGAACCACTAATCCTATCATTGTGAATCCAATTGCTACTGAACCACTAATCCTATCATTGTGAATCCAATTGCTACTCAGATGTTTTCATGGTCAAGGAATCTGACAACGTACACACAAACACTGTATGGGGGGAACTGTGGCGCTTGGCGGAGGTCTGCGCTCTCCGAGTGCTTTTCTAGTTTTGTTGTGTGCCCTGCTGTCGGGTGGGTGTTGGGGTGGGGGCCGCCAGTAATTTATGTGTGTGTTATAATTTTGTCTGTCATGCTCATATGGAGCTGTTTTAGGGGATTATTTTATTTAGAAACACGGCTTTATTTTGAGTTGGACTGTTCTAGTTTGGCTGGCAGAATAACCCACCTAGCCATGTAGGGGGCACCGGTAGTCTACCCGTCCCCCCTCCCAGCCTTGGTTGTAGTAGTAGTAGATTAGTTTATTTGACAGGGACAGTGCAATAAACATAGACAATTAATCAAAGACAATCAATCTGATGTGTTGCACATAGAGTGTATAGCTATTAGCTAATTTGCAACTCTTGTCCCTGGATGGGCTTTAGAAAAAAGAATCAAGATAAAAAAATATACACAATAACCACATACATCAATGCAGAAAAATTATAAATACACAATTATAAATATTATAAATATTATAAATACACAAATATAACAGCCTGACTCACATTTAACATAAATATTATAAATACACAAATATAACAGCCTGACTCACATTTAACACATATAACATAACTCACATTTGCCTATTTCAGGCCTTCCTCCCTCCGTCACTCACTATAAACAAACACATTTATTCCTTCCCTTCATTCACTCTCACTTTGCAGACAATTAATTCATACATGAGTACATTCTTGTTTATTTTTCAGCCAGTTTTTAACATTTTTAGTGAATGTTTTAAAGTCCGTTATTATTTTAATTTCATTTGGCATTGTGTTCCAGATGTGACTGCCCTTTATAGAGAAAGCTGTTTGTCCAAATGTGGTTCTGCGGTGGAATATTTTACAGTTATTGTTAACAGAACTCCTGGTGGCTCTGCTGCTGTCCTGTCTTTGGACGAAACCAGCAAGTGGCTCGGGTGCTGATTTATGGAAACATTTGAACGTTAATTTCAGAAGACAGAGGTCAATGAAGCTCTCAAAACTCAATAGGTTGTATTTTTTTAAAACATTACAGTGATGCCACCTAATGGGCTTTTTGTCCAAGATTTTTAGGGTTTGATTATATAATGAACCTATATGTCTTATTGTGGAAGGGGCTGCTTGAGCCCAGACTGTCAAACAGTATGATATATGAGAAAAAACCATAGAATGCATATACAGTGCAGCTGCTTCGTAAGGTATGTAATATCTAATTAATTTAAAGCAGTTCAGATTTTTTTTTACTGTTTTTGAAATTTTCTTTATATGAAGATTAAATTTGAGTTGAGGATCTAGTACAATGCCAAGGTATTTGAATTCTGTAGCTAAACTGATGTCATGATCATGTATATTAACTTTAAAATGTTGCAGGTTACATTTTTTGATTGAAAAGCACATTGAGACTGTTTTCTGAAGGTTCAGCAATAGATGGTTCTTGAGGAGCCACTCTTGGACATCAACCATACTTGTAGACAGTACATCTGCAGCCTGTGCTGGAGTCTTGGCAGCTGTGTAAATAACTGCATCATCTGCATAAAGTTGGCATGTTGCAGCTGAGCAGTGTAACGGCAAGTCATTAATAAAAATGCTGAAAAGTAAAGGACCAAGAATGGACCCTTGTGGGATACCCATGCGGTTGTTTAAAAATGAGGATTTATCCTGGTGAACTTTTACACACTGTTCTCTATTCTGGAGATAAGATGCAAACCATTCTAATGTATTTGGGGAGAAGTTAAAAGATACCATTTTGGATAAAAGCAAACTGTGGTTTACAGTATCGAAAGCCTTTTTGAGATCTAGAAAAACAGCTCCTACCACATTACCCCTGTCTAAGGACTGTTTGACGTTTTCAATAAGGCAACAATTTGCTGTTTCTGTTGAGTATCCTGGTCTAAAACCAAATTGATGTGGATGAAGAAGTTGACTGTCTTGTAAGTAGTCTATCAGCTGTGTAGCTACAACTTTTTCAAGAACCTTAGATAGGACTGGTAAGATAGAGATTGGGCGGTAATTGCATATATCGTCTTTACTGCCTGATTTATGAACTGGTATGACGACAGCTTTTTTCCAGCCAGATGGAAATGTACTAGACCTAATGGAGAGATTAATGAGATGAGTCAGTGGTTTGATTAATATTTTGCTGTGCATTTTGAGAAAGGAGGTGCTCATATTGTAGATATCATTAGTTTTTGAGTTTGACAGTGTTTTAACAATACCAGCAATTAACTTCTCATTTACCTCATCGATGTGAAAAGTATCTGTTGGAAGTATGGAATTTGTGTTGTTGAGCACATTTGGCAGCACAAAAATTTTTGTTAAGTCTTCCACAGAGCCCACAAAGTGTGAATTAAATTCATTTGCCAAAGTAGCCTTGTCACTGACGGTCTTGCCATTGATTCTAAGTTCCTTTACCCCCTTCTGATCGTTTTTTTTATTAGTTAAGTTATTTAAATGCCTCCATAGGGAACTGTTGTTACCCTTTGCATGATCTATCAGTTTATTGTAATAAGATATTTTTGATTTTCGCAGCTCATGTACCACTTTATTTCTTAAACTTTTGTACACAAGGTGATCATTTTGTAGTTTGGAGGTTAGTGATGTTTTCAGTGCATAGTCTCGCCTCTTCATAAGTTTTCTTATTTCATTATTTAACCATGGTAGCATGGTTGTATGTTTGGATAGGCAGTTTATTCCTTTTGTATACGTTTTATTTCAGAGTGTGAGTCGGGAGACAAATTTGGGTGGGTTACTTGTGTGCTTGACATTTTTTTTTGAAGGGGGAGAATGTTGTGTATGTAAATAGGCTGGTAGTAGTAAGATAGGGGCCGTGTTGGACGTGGGATAGACAGGGGTGGTTAACTGCCAGTTTCCAGTGGTGATGCCACTCCTAGTATAAAGGAGGTGGGCGGGAGAGGTTAGTCCTTTTTCCTCGTGGGAGCCACCTGGCCTGCAGGTGTGTGCCGTAAGCCTTATCTGTATATAGTTTGTATCCTGAATAAAGCTCCGTAAACCGAGTTACCACTTCCTAACTATGGATGCAACAGTTGCCCCAGAACAGAGCTAGCTTTTTTGATCAGTCAGTTCAGTCTATTCCTGTCGGCTGCTGTGATGCCACTACCCCAGCAGATCACTCAAATGTGATGGCTGATACCACCACCAAATCGTAGAAGGTCTTCAGGAGTGCTCCTTGCACTCCAAAAGACCTGACTCGTCTCAGGAGGAACAGCCTGCACTGCCACTTCTTGTAGAACGCATTGGTGTTGTGTCCAGTCCAGTTTATTGCTCAGGAGAACACCCAGGTACTTGTGAGATGTCACCATCTCACTGTCTTCCCTGGATGTTTGCTGGTGCTGTGGGGGTTGTCCACACCTGCGGCAGTCCACCACCAATTCCTTAGTTGTCCTCACATTGATCTGGAGGCAGTTCCGTAGGCACCAGTCCACAAAGTCCTGGATAAGTCCTCTGTACTCTGCACCATCCCCATCAGAGAGGAGGCCGATGATCGCAGAGTTGTCAGAGAACCTCTGTAGATGGCAGTGTGGTGTGTTGTGTGAAAAGTCAGCAGTGTAGAGGGTGAACAGGAAGGGAGCCAGAACAGGATCACGCAAAAACTCATAGATGGATTTGGATGATTTTTACCAGAGGTAGCCCTTGGCCCAAAGATAAACTCATTAGATGTTGGAGGTGATCCGTGAGTGTATACAGTGGTGTGAAAAAGTGTTTGCCCCCTTCCTGATTTCTTATTTTTTTGTATGTTTGTCACACTCAAATGTTTCAGATTATCAAACAAATTTAAATATTAGACAAAGATAACACAAGTAAACACAAAATGCATGTCATGACCCGAGCACTATGCCTTTGTGCTCGGGTTATTCTTGTCAGGGTTTGACAGCGGCATTATTATTCTAGCTCTCCGAGCTCTTATTGTGATAGTGCTCGGGGAGGCTTCCGCTGAGCTGTCAAACCCTCAACAGCTGTGCTGCATTTGTGGTCGTTAGCGCTCAGGCTACTTTAACCCGCGCTGGCAGCCGCATCGGCGCAGCAGTGTCTGTTAACTCTCCGTCACGCTACGGATGCTTAGGATTTATTCCTACCATGTCTGCTTGGTTTGACCGTCGAGCCCCTGGACTAGTAAGTGTGCTGTATAGCCTTACCCCTCCCGGTGTGTATCGATCTTTGTGAGTCTCTGCCTTAGCAGCCGGTGTTATTATTGTCACCAACCTCGTCTGTCTGCACTTGACTGTCTCATCCTCTGGACCTGTAGTGAGCTGTATAGCCCTATGCCTCTTGTTGTGTTAAGACTAAGTGTCATTGTTTCAGCAGCCTGTGTTGTATATTCTCACCTTTATTAAAACTCTCACTAAACTCTCTGGTGACTGTGTGGCGTCTTATGGTGGCTCGCGAGAGCCACCTGTGACAGTACACTGCTGCCAAAACGGCGTTTACGGTGACGCCTACCCGAGACGCAATTCACCAGGGAGTTTTGAGTTTTTTGGACAGTTGCTGTTCCCGTCTGGGCACTGAGTGTGTGGGAAGAATGCCGTCGCGGAGGGGCCGCGCTGGGAGCCCGAGCCACGAGCTGACAGGCTTCCTGGAAGTCGTGGATGAGATGCTCATCTCCCCTTCCCTCCTGGACTACCATCACAGTATACACTGGTACCTAGACGCTGCTGAAGACGTCCTTCGTCATCTCCCTTCCCACTGGGCCGACCACCCGGAAGTCGACGCGAGGAGGGAAGATATCGCCACACAACGCGAGATTTTCCTGATGCTGGAGGAGGAGCGCGGCATGAAGCAGGAGAAGAGGCACTCCTGCTCGTGGCCTACGGATCCGGATCTCGTCCTCGATCCAGTCCTGGAGTTCGCACCATCTGGGGGCCGGCGGAGGCGTCAGCGCCGCGGCCGAGCACGTCTTCAGCAAGCTCCTGCTCCGGATCCAGTTCCGGGCCGCCGGAATGACCCCCTCAATCAGCCAGCTGCTGCGAGTGAGCTGAGTCCTGTGCCGGTGAGCTCCGTCCATGGGTCCTATGTTACCATCCAGCGAGCGAGGGAAGGAGCAACGTCCTCTTCAGCTGGCACCATCTTACCTTCGGGAGGCAGGCAAGTTCAATTTCACTTTCCTAGTCATTATAGTGATTTGTCTTGTCTGACTCCTGGGGGTGAAGCTCGGGTTCGCAGCTCCCCGAGTTTCCTTCTCCAGCTGAAGCCATTTATACTGAACCTGCTGCCTCTGTGTTTCCTCCTGCGGAGCAGTCCTCAGCGTCAGTCCCACACCGTCGAACGAGGGGGAGGCCTGCGGCTCTGGGAGATATCCCGGCCCTGCAGCCTAGTGTTGGACAGAGGAGGAGAACGGACTGCGGTGAGGAGCCAGAGCCGACGAGTGAGCATCCCCAGGGTTCCTCAGAGATGCAGCCCAAGTCAGCAGGTCGAGGGTCCTCTGCCCCCACGCCATATGGGTTATCGGGTTGGACGCCAGCGCGAGAGGATCCAGCTGCAGAGACCATCAGGCCGGCTGTTGAACCCGACACAGCCGAGTGGGAGCCCGACGACGAGCGTCTGTCTGAACCTGGATTGACGAAGTCCTGGACGGCTCCAGAGCCCGAGTGCAGGCAAGTGCTCTTCCTTGTTTTCCTTTATGGTGTGTTAGAGCATTTTTGCCTGCCTCATGGGGAGGCGAGCGAGGGGCAGCCGTCTGCTGCACCCGAGCTCATCTCGCTGGGCTCTGGCACTGCCGGTGGAACTGATCCCAGTCCTCTCTTGTTCTCTGAGCCTCTCCACAGCGTTACTAGTCTGGAATCTGTCAAGGTCACGGGACTGGAGGTTCCAGGTTCGGGGATGGAGGTCGTCGCCGAGGTGACCCAGTCGGGGTCCGACTCAGGTGTGGCTGCGACCCAATCGGGGTCCGACAAGGTCCAGTGGGGGTCGAGCTCAGGTGTGGCTGTGACCCAGTCGGGGTCCGATGTGGGTGCAGCGGTGACCCAATCGGGGTCCGACGAGGTCCAGTGGGGGTCCAGCGCAGGTGCGGCTGTGACCCAATCAGGATTCGAGGAGGTTCAATTTTTTGATTGTTCCCCTCTCAGGAGCCACCAGCTGGGGGCCGTTGGAGGTTTTTGTCTGGCAGACTTGCGCTCTCATGTATTGTTGTCATTAGGCGGGCTGCATGCTATTCCTCCATGGTCCTGGTGGTTGTGGGATGCGGGTCGGCCACCCAAGGAACTGCTTTGTGCATTTGGCGTCTTGGGTTGGTCGCCCGATAAACTGTGGTTGCTACTGGGTGACCTGGTTCGGCCACCAGAGGACTTGTTTCTGGGGGCCTGGGACTGGGGCAGGCCGCCTGGCCATGTACTGTTTTGTGGGACTATCCGTGGGCTATCGGAGGCAGGGAGGTCGCCGGAGCTCTGCCTGGGGGGCGTTGGATCTCCGCCAATCATCTTTTGTTTTGGCCCATACGGTGTCAGGGTCATGTCAAGTTATGTAAAGCAATTTTAGATTGCCTCATGTGTTTTGAAAGCCATAGTCAAGTCATGTCAAGTTATGTTAAGCAATTTTTATTGCCTCATGTGTGTATTTGAAATCCATAGTCAAGTCATGTCAAGTTATGTAAAGCAATTTTTTTTTTTTTTTGCCTCATGTGTGTTTACAGTCCATAGTCGGGGTGTTGTTTTGTTGTTTCGTCCTCCCCTCTTCCTTTTGAGGGGCTATGGTCAAGTTTTGTTTTGTTCTCCCCTTTTTCTTTTGAGGGGCCATAGTTTGGTGTTCTCATTTCTTAGTTTCCAGGTGTGTGCATTTATTTCTTGTTTCTCTTTCATAGTTACCATGTGTTAGTGTGCATTTTTTTTTTCTTGGTCATAGTCATGTGTTTGCATTTACGTCTTGTTTTTTTTTTCCATAGTTATCATGTTTGCATTTATTTCTTGTTTCGGTTTCCAGGGTCATTGTGTGTTTGGGTTAGGTTATGTACACTGGAGTTAGACGGGTTGTCTGTGGTCTCGGAGGGAAAACTTTCAGTGTCAGGTGCTTTTTTTGCTTTGTTTGTTTTTCCCTTGTATTGTAGTCATGTCTTGTTTTGTTTTGTTTTTTCTCTGTTTTTTTTTCCTCTCGTCATTGTTCTGGGGGAAATGGGATGGATATGTCAGGTGATGTATTCTTTTCCTTTTCTGCTTAAGGTTTTGTTAGGTTTTGTTTGGCTCCTTCCTTGCCTGTTCCTCAATCCACTCGCCCTGTGGTTGGGGGGAGGGGGGGCAGGTGTTACTAGACGTTCAGAGCCCGTCAAGTGAGGGGGGGCTACTGTCATGACCCGAGCACTATGCCTTTGTGCTCGGGTTATTCTTGTCAGGGTTTGATAGCGGCATTATTATTCTAGCTCTCCGAGCTCTTATTGTGATAGTGCTCGGGGAGGCTTCCGCTGAGCTGTCAAACCCTCAACAGCTGTGCTGCATTTGTGGTCGTTAGCGCTCAGGCTACTTTAACCCGCGCTGGCAGCCGCATCGGCGCAGCAGTGTCTGTTAACTCTCCGTCACGCTACGGATGCTTAGGATTTATTCCTACCACGTCTGCTTGGTTTGACCGTCGAGCCCCTGGACTAGTAAGTGTGCTGTATAGCCTTACCCCTCCCGGTGTGTATCGATCTTTGTGAGTCTCTGCCTTAGCAGCCGGTGTTATTATTATCACCAACCTCGTCTGTCTGTACTTGACTGTCTCATCCTCTGGACCTGTAGTGAGCTGTATAGCCCTATGCCTCTTGTTGTGTTAAGACTAAGTGTCATTGTTTCAGCAGCCTGTGTTGTATATTCTCACCGTTAATAAAACTCTCACTAAACTCTCTGGTGACTGTGTGGCATCTTATGGTGGCTCGCGAGAGCCACCCGTGACAATGCAGTTTTTAAATGACGGTATTTATTATTAAGGGAAAAAAAAATCCAAACCTACATGGCACTGTGTGAAAAGTGATTGTCCCCTAAACCTAATAACTGGTTGGGCAACCCTTAGCAGCAACAACTGCAATCAAGCGTTTGTGATAACTGGCAATGAGTCTTTTACAGTGCTGTGGATGAATTTTGACCCACTCATTTTTGTACAATTGTTGTAATTCAGCCACATTAGAGGGTTTTCAAGCATGAACCGCCTTTTTAAGGTCATGCCACAGCATCTCAATCGGATTCAGGTCAGGACTTTGACTAGGCCACTCCAAAGTCTTCATTTTGTTTTTCTTAAGCCATTCAGAGGTGGACTTGCTGGTGTGTTTTGGATCATTGTCCTGCTGCATAACCCAAGTGTGCTTCAGCTTGAGGTCACGAACAGATGGCCGGACATTCTCCTTCAAGATTTTTTGGTAGAGAGCAGAATTCATGGTTCCATTTACCACAGCAAGTCTTCCAGGTCCTGAAGCAGCAAAACACCCCCAGACCATCACACTACCACCACCATATTTTACTGTTGTTATGATGTTCCTTTTCTGAAATGCTGTGTTACTTTTACGCCAGATGTAATGGGACACACACCTTCCAAAAAGTTCAACTTTTGTCTTGTCAGTCCACAGAGGATTTTCCCAAAAGTTTTGGGGATCATCAAGATGTTTTCTGGCAAAATTGAGACGATGCTTTATGTTCTTTTTGCTCAGCAGTGGTTTTCATCTTGGAACTCTGCCATGCAGGCCATTTTTCCCCAGTCTCTTTTTTATGGTGGAGTTATGAACACTGACCTTAACTGAGGCAAGTGAGGTCTGCATTTCTTTGGATGTTGTTGTGGGGTTTTTTGTGACCTCTTGGATGAGTCGTTGCTAAGCTCTTGGGGTAATTTTGGTCGGCTGGTCACTCCTGGGAAGGTTCACCACTGTTCCATGTTTTTGCCATTTGTGGATAATGACTCTTACTGTGGTTCACTGGAGTCCCAAAGCTTTAGAAATGGCTTTATAACCTTTTCCAGACTGATAGATCTCAATTACTTGTTACTCATTTGTTCATGATGTAGAGGGTGCGTTCAAAGACAAGACCGAGTTTATTTCTCAGGATCAGTTTTATTGAGAACACACATCCTCTATCATCGCTCAAACAGAAGAGGCAGAACACATATGCATCACAGTTCTTATACTCTGCAGAAGTCACACAACCTAGGTCACATGATACTTATGCAAACATACAATCCCCGGTACATAATCTCAATCACAATGCCTCTTTGATCTCCACCCATCATCTATAATCCCTCGGTGTTCCGGGACTACCCCTGGGGCATCTTCTCCTAGACAAAGGTCCGACTTCGCACCTCCTTGTCACCTCCTGCAGGTCCCTGCAGGTCCAGATGTTGATTTGTTCATCGAGACGTGAAGCTCCCAATGCATATAGGGTTATGCATATGTGGGGAAATAAGAGTTCAATATATATGTGCCACATGACCCCCCCAAACGTCTATTTAAGGGAAAAAGGATACTCCAAGATGAATAGCAGAACATATCACAACATATCATAAAAAAAAAGCAGAGAGTATCATAATATATCACAACACCATCCCCAACTGCTTGGGCTTAAATCTCCTGCCATATCTGCTGTGAGCGGGTTTTGCTCCATCTGCAGCAGCTCCTCGTATCTGTGAATCAGAGTCATTAGTGCATCCCTGTGGTGACTTGAAACAATGCCTTCCCGGCGGCCTGCCACGGCGGGGTGCTCTGGCCGGCTGCACGTGCTCGTCAGCCAAAACAAAGGCGGGTTTGAGTCTGTTAATGCAGACCAAGTCCTTCCTGTCTCCCAAATCAAGCAAAAAATGCTTTTCACCTGTTTCTAACACTCTGAACAGTCCGTCGTAAGGCGGTCGTAAACCTGGCCTCTGAGCATTGTGTCTAACAAAAACAAATTCCGCATTTTTTAAGGCTCTGGGCACAAAAATGCACGGAAAACTGTGGTGAACTGGGCCAGGGAGGGTGTTTGATCTGGTGTCACTCTGCAACAGCTGAGCGGGGGGGCAATTCGGTGCGGGGTTGTCTGGAAGAAATTCTCCCGGCAGCCGGAGGGGCTGAGCAAAAACTAGTTCGGCCGAGGAGGCTTGCAAATCCTCCTTAGGTGCAGAACGCAACCCTAATAAAACCCATGGAAGTTTATCTGCCCAATTTGTATCCGTGAGCGACGCCCTGAGGGCTGCTTTCAATGACCTGTGGAAACGTTCGCACAGACCGTTAGCTTGGGGGTTATACGCGGTAGTGCGGTGAATTTTCACCCCTAGGCTGTGAGCCATGGAAGACCAGAGCTCGGAGACGAACTGGGGGCCCCTGTTGGACGTTATGTCTGACGGGACTCCAAAACGCACAACCCAAGCCGTTAAAAAGGCGCGCGCCACGTCTGCTGCTGTAGTTGACGCCAGAGGGACCACCTCTGGCCAGCGCGTGGTGCGGTCCACCATCGTCAAGAGGTGTGTGAACCCCTGCGACAACGGGAGGGGGCCAACCAGGTCGACGTGTACATGATCAAAACGTTTAGCCGAAATGTGAAACGGCTCTAAGGGGGCCCTGGTGTGTTTGTGAATTTTGGCCCGTTGACACGCTACGCAGGCTGCAGCCCACTCCTCAACCTGTTTACGCAACCCCGGCCAAACAAACTTTTCTCCCACCATTTTAATCGATGCACGCACTCCCGGGTGCGCCAGTGAATGGATTGCGTCAAAAATGCGGAGTCGCCATGCAGCTGGAACTACGGGGCGAGGGCGCCCCGTGGAGACATCGCAGATTAGAGGGTGCATACCTATCAGCTGCACCCTGTGCTCCAGCCTTAACCCTGTTGGTCCAGACTGGAGCGCGCGCACATCCGCGTCATCAGCCTGCTCTGCGGCCATGGCTGCATTATCTAAACCTACGCAGACCGGGGCTGCGAGCGCTTCTGCGCCACAAACCTGGCCTGCGCCCATGGCCGCCGAGTCTGCCCCCTGGGGGTCTGGCGGTGCCACTGCACGTGACAGACAATCTGCCACTACATTATGTTTGCCCGCGACATGCTGAATATCGGTGATGAATTCTGAAATGGCGGCCAGCTGTCTTTGTTGCCGGGCTGACCAAGGCTCCGAAATCTTGGCCATCGCAAACGTTAACGGCTTATGGTCTACGAACGCAGTGAAACGGCGCCCTTCCAGCCAGAACTGTAAGTGGCAGATGGCCAAATGCAGGGCTAACAGCTCCCTATCGAACGCGCTGTATTTCCGCTCATTATCGCACAAGGTTTTGCTAAATAATGCGAGAGGCTGCCAGCTTCCTGCCACGAACTGCTCGACGACCGCCCCTATCACTAAATCGGAAGCGTCTGTGGTAAGCGCCATGCGAGCCGTTGGCACTGGGTGTGCCAGCAGAACGGCGCTCGCTAGGGCTGCTTTGACCTGGGAGAAAGCGCGCTCCCGCTCCGGGGACCACTCGATCTTATTTGCAGGTTTTTGTTTTTTAAGTGCCGCGTACAGTGGTTGCATCAGCCGCGCCGCACTGGGAAGGAAATGATTATAAAAATTAACCATTCCCAAAATTTCCTGCAGTGCTTTAACCGTTTGAGGTTGGGGAAACTCAGTTATTGCGCGCACTTTCTTGGGCAGCGGGACCACTCCTTCTGGAGAAACCCGGTGCCCCAAAAAATCTATTTGCGCCACCCCGAATTGGCATTTCGCTGGATTAATTATTAACTCGTGCTCAGTTAACCTCTGAAAAACGGCTGTGAGGTGGCTTTCGTGTTCGTCTTCGAATGTGCTGGCCACCAAAATATCATCCAAATAGACGAACACGAAAGGAAGGCCGCGTAAAACTGCATCCATCATGCGTTGGAACATCTGCGCGGCACCCTTGAGTCCAAAAAGCATGTGCAAAAACTCAAAAAGCCCAAAAGGAATTATTACCGCTGTTTTGGGTATGTCTTGAGCGCGGACTGGGACTTGGTGGTAACCGTGCACCAAATCTATTTTAGAAAAAATGCGCACCCCCACTAAATGTGCACTAAATGTGCACATCCAAGACATCCGTCTTGGATGTGCGGAATCGGGTAGCGGTCATGTGCTGAAGTGTTATTTAACCTGCGGAAATCACCGCAAGGCCGCCACGAACCATCAGACTTGGGGACCATATGCAGTGGTGAGGACCAGGGGCTGTTAGAGCGCCTGATGATGCCTAGTTTTTCCAGATTGGAAAACTCCTCACGCGCAATGGCCAGTTTAGCTGGGTCCAAGCGCCAAGCTTTTGCAAAAACGGGGGGGCCAGTAGTGGTTATGAAATGTTCCACCCCGTGCTTAGTTACTGACGCCGAAAACGTTGGGACCGTGAGTGCTGGGAACTGAGTGAGTAGTGCTTGGAACTTACCACCCGCAGCTGTGACAGTGGGATGTGCAGTCGGCGGGGCCACCCGAGCTGTGCAGGCAAAGGAATGAAAAGACAGTGCATTAATCATACGCCTATTAGCAAGATCAACCAATAAACCGTTAGAGCACAGAAAATCAGCACCTAGCATGTTATTGCTGACTGCAGCTACGATGAAGGTCCACTCAAATGTCCGACCGTGAAAAGACAGGGTGAGGGTCTTCTCCCCGAAGGTCTTGATCGTCGAACCGTTTGCCACTAACACCAGTGGTCCGCTGGAAGGTGCCAGCCGGTCGGCGTAGGAAGTCGTGATAAAACTCAGTTGGGAGCCCGTGTCCACCAGGAACTGCCTCCCTGACTTCGCATCGGTGATGAAGAGCAGCTTGTTCTTCGCGCCGAGAGCCGCAGCTGCTACCGACCCTCGGTCTTGGCGTTTCCCGAGCGTTTGAACCGGCACGGTGGAATGCACTTGTGTGCCCTCTCGGCAAAACGTCGATGATAGAAACAGAGGGGGCCGTCCGCTCCGCTTCTCCTAGTCTCTGCCGCTGCTGACGTCATCGGATCTGATGCTGCAGCCTCTGGTCTCCTGTTGTCTCTCGGTGATGGGCTCAGCTCTGCTGCGGCCGTCGTGGCCGAGTGCCGTCTGTGGGCGTCGACGAGTCGCTGTGCCTCCTGTCCCAGCTCATGGTACTCTCGGTTGATCAGTAGCTGTGAGCTGGCCAGGGTGACTCTCACTGCTGATGGTAGCGTTCTGAGAAAAAAGTGGGCAAAGATGAAACCATCATTGTCGTCGCCTCTCAGATTTATCATCTTCGCCATCAGGTCTGCCGGCCTGTCTGCTTCGCCCTCTGTCAACGCCAGGAGTTTCTCTGCTCGTTCTCCCAGCGAGGGGGTGAAAGCGTGGATGAGGGTGGCTTTCAGTGCGCCGTACTTGTCGTCTTGTGGTGGGTGGTTAGTCAAGCTCTCCATCCGGTGCACTGTGAGGCTGTCCAGTTTGGCAACAACATGGTAGAATTTCGTTGAATCTGCTGAAATTCCCCGAAGATGGAACTGCGCCTCCACAGTGGTAAACCAGGAGCACGGGTTGTGCTGCCAGAAATCGGGCAGCTGGACTGCGGTAGCTGCGGTAGCGCCGCTGGCTCCTGAGGAGTCCGGTGCTTGAAGGTCGTCACCGGCCATGCTTCATCGTGGGTCACCAGTGTAGAGGGTGCGTTCAAAGACGAGACCGAGTTTATTTCTCAGGATCAGTTTTATTGAGAACACACATCCTCTATCATCTCTCAAACAGAAGAGGCAGAACACATATGCATTACAGTTCTTATACTCTGCAGAAGTCACACAACCTAGGTCACATGATACTTATGCAAACATACAATCCCCGGTATGGTACATAATCTCAATCACAATGCCTCTTTGATCTCCACCCATCGTCCATAATCCCTCGGTGTTCCGGGACTCCCCCTGGGGCATCTTCTCCTAGACAAAGGTCCGACTTCGCACCTCCTTGTCACCTCCTGCAGGTCCCTGCAGGTCCAGATGTTGATTTGTTCATTGAGACGTGAAGCTCCCAATGCATATAGGGTTATGCATATGTGGGGAAATAAGAGTTCAATATATATGCGCCACAATGAATTTATTTGGATCGCAGCATGATGTCTAGCTTTTGAGGATCTTTTGGTCTACTTCACTTTGACAGGCAGGTCCTATTTAAGTGATTTCTTGATTGAGAACAGGTGTGGCAGTAATCAGGCCTGGGTGTGGCTAGAGAAATTGAACTCAGCTTTCCAAATATGAGATAAACCACAGTTAATTTATGTTTTAACAGGGAGGGGGCAATCACTTTTTCACACATGGCCATGTAGGTTTGGATTTTTTTTTACCCTTAATAATAAACACCTTCATTTAAAAACTGCATTTTGTGTTTAGTTGTGTTATCTTTGTCTAATATTGAAATTTGTGTGATGATCTGAAACATTTAAGTGTAACAAACATGCAAAAAAGTGAGAAATCAGGAAGGGGGCAAACACTTTTTCACACCACTATATCTCTGCCAAGGCCCTATCTCGCAATGTGCAGATGGATGGTGATCTGGATGGACAAAAGGACGGAGGAGAGGACAAAGGGAGGGAGGAACACAGCCTTGGCGGAAGTATGCGCTCTGAGTGCCCTCTAGTTTATCTTAAATTTGCCAATGTTTTTCTTGTTCTCCGTTGTGTCCCTGGGCAAGACACTTTTCCCCCAATAGCAAATTTGCACCTAGTTTATTCCAAATTTGCAACTTTTTTTGTACATTTGTAACTTTTTTTTTTTTATAAATTTGTGACTTATTTGTAAATTTGAACTTTCTAAAGTTCCTGTTTTTCCTCGTAAATTTATAACTTTTTTCTTGTAAAATTACAGATTTTCCTCATAAATTTAATATTTTCTTTTAATTTCTAATATTTTCTTCTAAATGAATGATTTTTCCCCTCGCAAATTAGGGACTTTTTCTCATGAATTTTGCAACTTTGTCCTTATTGATAAACACATTTTTCTCATAAATTTTCCATTTTTTTCTTATCATTTTATGACTTTTATTTTTCTTGTAAATCTGCAACTTTTTCTCATAAATTTGCCAATTTCCCCTCATAGATTTGTAACTTTTTTCTTGCAAATTCACAACTATATTTTGTCATAAATTTGAGATATGTACTTTATAAAATTGAAAAACAAATCATAGATTTGCACATTTTTTCCTCATAAATTGGTTATTTTTTGTTGTAATCTTGTGACATTTTCTCATAAATTTGCTTCAGTTTTTCTCATGCAGTTATAACTTTTTTTTTGCCAAATTTGCAACTAGTTTATCTTAAATTTCCTAATTATTTTCTTGTTTCTTGTTCTTGTCTTGTGACTTGTGGATTTTTCCTCAAGCTGTAAAGTTGCTACTTTTCCTCATAAGTTTGACTTTTTTCTTGTAAAATTGCAGCTTCTTTTCCTCATAAATTTCATACTTTTTCTTTTAAGTTTCAATATTTTCTTCTAATATTACTAA
This sequence comes from Pholidichthys leucotaenia, assembly GCA_020510985.1. Taxonomy (NCBI): domain Eukaryota; kingdom Metazoa; phylum Chordata; class Actinopteri; order Cichliformes; family Pholidichthyidae; genus Pholidichthys; species Pholidichthys leucotaenia. The sequence goes on from CM035845.1 coordinate 322,924,845, forward strand.
TATTTTAAATTACTAATATTATTCTAATTAAAATTACTAATATTCTAATATTACTGATTTTCCCCCTCATAAATTAGGCACTTTTTCTCATAAATTTTGCAACTTTTTTTTCTCCTTAATTCATTTTTCTCATAAATTTGCCATTTTTCTTGTTGTTTTGTCACTTTTTCCTCATAAATTTGATATTTATATATTTGCAACTTTTTCTAGTAAATCTGTGGCTTTTTTTTCCCATAAATTTGCACATTTTTTGATCTGTTACTCAGATCAAATCAGTTTGGATCTATGTGCCTGTTTTGTCATTAATCTGTGGGATCTGTAACTAAGCAGGACCAAACAACCAGGAGGAGCCTGCAGTCACTCAGATGTGTCCAGACCTCCTGTGGCCCAGTTTGGCTCCAATCTCTTAAAGCTCCCTCTGATAACCCCCTCCCACACACACACAGACACAATGCTGCTGCTGCTGCTGCTGCTGCTGCTGCTGCTGGTGAATAATTGACAGCCTCCCTCCCCTCTCTGTGTCTCTTTCCATCACTGTCTGGTCGTCTAGCCGTGACCACCCTCCTCCTCCTCCTCTATTATGCTCATTTTCCACATCCTCCTGTCTGTTGTCAGCAGGTGCACTTACAGATGGAAAATGAGGAGCAGCAGCTGGTAAGACTGAACCTTTATTACAACGAAGTATAGTTTTTACATCAGAAATGTGAACTCATGGCTGTCTTATACGCTGTTTCTGTTCAGCTCTATTCTTCTCTCATATTCACACTGAAGGCGTTTGTGTCAATGGAAGAACTTTAAAAGTCCCATTTCCTGCACTTTTCCCACATGTTGACAGCTCCCACAGGTCTTAATGAAATGCTTGTGACATATTTTGGTCAAGTAGCTTTGAATTATTTAATTATTGCACTGTCGTTTGACTCATCTTTTGCAGCCTTCCTCAGAACAGTTCGTTTTGGTGCTTGTCTCTTTAAATGCCTATAAAGGCCTTTACATACTCTGCAGGAACAGAGAAATTTGTTCTCTCCCAGTCAGCTTAGTTTAGTTTAATGTTTATTTGAAAGGGACATTACATACTAATGAACATTAATAAAAAAATAAGTATGCCAGATTTAGCAATACTGCTAATTTACATCTGCAGTCCCCCGGCAGGTCACAAAAACACACACACATACAGCATGGCCATGCGGGCCCCACCAAACGTTAAATCTGGGCTGTCTTATGGGTTCCATGTGGGTTTGTCTGCAGGTTCCACGTTGGTCCCATCTGTGTTTGCCTACATGGACGTTATCTGTTTTCAACTTATTATGCCTCGGTGAAGAGATGCACGATCCCTCTGACGTGGCATACAGACCCTCATCAACTACAAACCTCCACCTCAGACCTGTGCAAGTGACATCACACTGCTTACACACAAACTGCTCCACGGAGGATGCTATAGTCACCACCCTACACTCTGTCATCACCCACCTGGACCAGAAAGACACCTACGCCAGACTCCTGTACATTGATTTCAGTTCAGCATTCAACACCATTATTCCCCAGAGACTGATGGAGAAATTACTCCTTCTCGGTCTGAACACCGCCACATGTCTCTGGATCCTGGATTTCCTGACTGACAGACCTCAGTCTGTCCGGGTTGGAAACAACATCTTCAACTCTGTCACGCTGAGTACCGGATCCCCTCAAGGCTGTGTACTCAGTCCACTGTTGTTTACACTTCTAACACATGACTGTGTATCCAGACACGAGGGGAACCAGATTATTAAGTTTGCAGATGACACCACGGTGATGGGACTTATTCAGAGGGATGAGGAATCAATGTACAGGGAAGAAGTGAGAAACCTGGAGGGCTGGTGCAGGGAGAACAATCTGGTGCTCAACGTGGACAAAACAAAGGAGATGATTATCGACTTCCGACGGTCACAGCCTGAGCACGTCCCCCTCAGCATCGGCGGCCGTTTAGTGGAGAGAGTAGAGAACATCAAGTTCCTCGGAGTGCAGATCTCGCAGGACCTGACCTGGAGCAAGAATTCCTTGGAGATCAGGAAGCGGGCTCAGCAGAGACTGCACTTCTTGAGGAAACTCAAACAGGCCTCTCTCCCCATCTGCATCCTCAGGACCTTCTAAAGAGGAGTGGTGGAGAGTGTTCTGACGTACTGCATTGCTACATGGTACTCCAGCTGCAGTATGTCAGACAAAAAAGCCCTGCAGAGGATAGTCAAGGGGGCAGAGAGGGTAATTGGAGTCTCCCTCCCCTCTGTCCAAGAACTTTTTCAGAACCGTTGTAGGAGCAGGGCACTGAACATTGTCAAGGACCGTTCTCACCCTCTGCATAAACACTTTGAACTTCTTCCGTCTGGTAAACGATTCCGGAGCATCAGAGGCAGAACCACCAGACTGATCAACAGCTTCCTTCCACAAGCTGTCAGGACGCTGAACAGTTGACCCGGAATCTCTCATACACACTACTGCACCTACGGACATTTTGTATATTATAGTTAGTTATTCTTTTTCCCCAAGTATGTCTCAGGGATGTGCGAATGGATGGGGGGTGGGGGTGGGGGGTGGAGCTATGTGGGAGTGTGTCTTAAATCATACTGCTTCTTATATGGATGCCGAGAGAAACACAATTTCATCTTGCCTGCACTACAGTTGTATGTACAGCAATATGACAATAAAGTTTGATTTGATTTGATTTGATTTGATTTGATTTAACAACCTCAATGTGACATGGTTTAGGACCCAGGAGACAGACACTGACACGGGCAGATAGTGACAATAATCTTTATTTAAGAGTGAGAGTGTGTAGTGTGAGTGTGAGTGCGTGGATGGTGTTCTGGTCACTGGAGCTGAGCGCCCTGGACGGAGACCCGGCAACCTTGGGTGCAGCACAGGTTTTGTCCAGCTGAGATCCAGCGGCCGTGCAACGTGGAGGTGAAGGTGTCCGTGAACGTGCTGGAGATACCACCTGTGGCTGTGACGAGGGTAGTCCTTCTGTTGACGCTGGCTGTGACTCCACAGACCGGGACGATGATAATCCTGACGATGACGAGGTGAGAGATTCCACAGAACGTGGTGACGATGTTATAGCTGATGCTGTTGACAGTGACTCCACTGATAGCGGTGGCCAATACTCCTGCAACTGATATAACAACAGTTCTGGAATTTGAGGAGCAAGACGTACCGGTAGACGTGGTGGTAGTGAAGCGCTACGTGTGCGTGATGGCGTTACCCCGTCAGCTGGGGACGCAGGTCCGCCGCCAAGGAGGTCCACCTGTGCACAGGGGTATAGACAAGGGGTTGAGTAGCAGATTGTTCTCTTACTTGGCTGACTCTGATGAGAGGTCCTAGAAGAAGCAAGAAAAGTTCTCGACGAGGCAAGAGAAGTTCCAGACGAGACGAGAGAGGTTCCAGACGAGACGAGAGAGAATCCTGACGAGGCCAGAGAGCGGAGTTCAGGCTCATTCTCCGACGAGGAGGACAGACGACTCCGTGCCGGGCTGTCAGCGACGCTGGCTTTTAACAGCCGTTGATTACCACCTGTTGGTCTGTGCACAGCTGGAGTTGATGACGCCAATGACGGCCCAGAGGCCGCCATGACAGTACTCCCCCCTCTAGCAGTGCCTCCAGGCACCTGCCCAATCCTACCTGGATTCGCCCGATGGAAATCGCGAATCAGCTGTTTATCCAGGATCAACGCTGGGCGAATCCAAGAACGATCCTCCGGACCAAAGCCCTCCCAGTCCACCAAATACTGAAGACCACGACCCCGCCTGCGGACATCCAGGATGGCAGTCACCCCCCAAGCCGGATGGCCATCGATCATCCTCGGGGGTGCGGGAGCCGCGGGAGCAGGGCACAGGGGATCAGAGACGTACGGTTTGACCTGGGAGACATGAAAGGTGGGGCAGATACGCATTGAAGAGGGGAGAGACAAGCGCACAGACACAGGATTAATAACACGATTAATGGTGTAGGGGCCAATGAAGCGCTTAGTGAGCTTACGTTTTTCGGCCGGTACACCAATATTCCGGGTTGACAACTAGACCTTCTGACCCACCTTATAGTCCGGGGCGGGTCTCCTATGCCGGTTGGCCACCTGGATATTGCGTTTAGTAGTTTTCAGCAAGGCTTGACGAGCGAGGAGCCAAACTCGCCGGCAGCGCTTGATATGTGCCTGGACTGAAGGAACCGCTACCTCCTTTTCCTCCTCCGGGAACAGCGGAGGATCAAACCTGCATGATGCCTTGAACGGGGAGACGCCTGTAGCCATGGAGATCGTGGCGTTGTGAGCGTACTCAATCCAAGGCAGGAACTTGCTCCAGGAGGATGAGCAGGAGGAGATGACACAGCGAAGGGCGGCCTCCAGCTCCTGATTAGCCCGCTCGCACTGGCCATTGCTCTGAGGGTGATAACCAGAGGAGAGACTGGCTGTGGCTCCCAGTGCCGCGCAGAAAGCCTTCCAAACTTGTGACACAAACTGGGGTCCTCGATCTGACACAATATCAGCAGGGATGCCATGAAGACGGACCACATGTTGCACAAGGAGGTCCGCAGTTTCCTGGGCCGAAGGCAAACCCCAAAGTGGCACAAAATGGGCTGCCTTCGAGAACCGGTCCACGATGGTTAAAACCGTGGTGTAGTCATCTGAAATGGGTAAACCGGTCACAAAGTCCATCGCTACGTGAGACCAGGAGCGTGAAGGAACCGGCAACGGATGTAGCAGGCCCGCCGGGGGGGATGATGTCGTCTTCCCGGTGGCGCACTGAGCGCAGGCCCGGATGTAACCTACAACGTCCTTCCGTAACCCTGGCCACCAGAAGGTCCTTTGGAGAAGATCCACGGTCCGACCCACTCCAGGATGACAAGCCAACTTGGAAGCATGACCCCACTCAATCACCACTCAATCACCTTGCCTCGGATAGCGCGTGGAACAAACAAGCGCCCCCCCCCCCCGGGGGTCCGGCTCGGTCTTCTGAGCCTGGCAAACCATCTTGCAGATTCCCCAGGACAGGGCGCCCACGACGCAGGAAGGCGGCAGGATAGGGGTCTCCTGGTCCTCAGAGGATGGTGTGTCAAACTGCCGTGAGAGGGCATCCGGCTTACCGTTCTTGCTTCCCGGACGGTACGTGATGGTAAAGTTAAAACGGCCGAAGAAGAGGGACCAGCGAGCCTGGCGTGCATTCAGGCGCTTAGCCGTCCTGAGGTACTCCAGGTTACGGTGATCAGTCCAAACCACGAACGGCTGAGCAGCCCCCTCCAGCCAATGTCTTCATTCCTCCAAGGCGAGTTTCACTGCCAGTAACTCCCTGTCTCCGATGCTGTAGTTCCTCTCTGCAGGGGTGAGACGGTGAGAGAAAAAAGCACAAGGGCGAATCTTACCGTCCTCAGGAGATCGTTGGGAGAGTACTGCTCCAACTCCCGAATCAGAAGCGTCCACCTCCACCAAGCACTGCAGCTTCGGGTCCACCTGAGTAAGGACTCGGGCCGAGGCGAACTCCCTCTTGAGCTTCTCAAACGCTCCGGCTGCCTCCTTACTCCAGCAAAACGGGGTCTTAGGGGAGGTGAGAGCAGTCAAAGGACGGGCAATATTACCAAAATTTGGCACGAACCTCCTATAAAAGTTAGCAAACCCCAGGAAACCTTGAAGCTGCTTTCTGGAGGTGGGTGCAGGCCAATCCACAACCGCCTTGACCTTGGCAGGGTCAGGGAGCACCTGGTTCCGAGCAATAATAAATCCAAGGAAGGAGGTTTGATCAGTGTGGAACTCACATTTTTCAGCCTTGACGAACAGCTGGTTCTCCAGGAGGCGCTGTAGTACCCTGCGGACATGCACCCGATGTTCCTCTAGTGTGCGGGAGAAGATGAGAATATCATCAAGATAAACAAAAACAAACTAGTTCAGAAAATCCCATAGTACATCATTTATCAAACGCTGGAAGATGGCTGGAGCGTTAGTTAACCCAAACGGCATTACCAGATACTCAAAATGTCCGCTGGGGGTCCGAAAAGCCGTCTTCCACTCATCTCCTTCCCTTATGCGCACTAGATGGTAGGCATTCCTAAGGTCCAGTTTAGTAAACCAGGATGCCCCCTGGAGGGAGTCAAAAGCAGTGTTCATCAAGGGCAGAGTATATTTGTCTTTAACTGTTATTTCATTCAGTCCCCGGAAGTCGATGCAGGAGCGTAGTGAACCGTCCTTCTTTCCAACAAAAAAAAAATCCAGCTCCCACTGCCGAAGACGATGGGCGGATGATACCAGAGGCCAAGGACTCCTTGATGTACGTGTCCATGGCCTCGCGCTCCGGGGCTGATAGGCTGTAAAGGCGGCTAGCAGGAAGAGGGGCCCCAGCCTTCAGATTGATGGCGCAGTCATACGGACGATGGGGGGGTAAGGACAACGCCCGAGACTTGCTAAACACTTGCCCCAAATCGTGATAAACCTCTGGCACCTTAGACAAATCCGGTGGGGATGAATCAGGCAGAGGCACCTTAACGGATGGGGCGCACGCCGCTGATTGGAGGCAGGCGCTAAGGCAAAACGTACTCCATGCCGTTACTCTCCCAGCTTGCCAGTCAATGGTGGGGTTATGTAGGCGCAGCCAGGGGTACCCCAGAATAACGGGCGAAGAAGAAACGGGCAGCACTAGAAACTGAATTTCCTCCCTGTGATTCCCTGATACAATAATTGACACGGGGGCCGTCTGATGGTCTATGGTGGTCAAAGATGCTTTAGACAGGGTGATCAGTTTGACAGGGGGGTCTAGAGTCTGACAGCTAAGGCCCATTCGGGTTGCCAAGTCTCTAGAAATGAAATTTTGCTCAGCTCCAGAATCTACTAGCGCTAGTGTGGAGTGTTCTGTATGTGTATGGATAAGTCTGAGAGGTAAACGACAACAAGTAAGGGGTTCTTCTGAGTTCTTGCCCGTGAATCCCCCTACTGCGATCCATGGGCCTTCCCTTTTAACTTATTGGGACAGTCGAACACCCCATGTGACTCTTTCCCACAATAGAAACAAAGGCCCTGATCCCTGCGGCGTTGTTTCTCAGCTGCTGACACTTTAGACCGGCCAATGGTCATGGCTTCCTGATCCAGGGATTCCTCTGACGCGGGTAAAGGGAGAAGAGGAGAGTTAGGGACGCAAGGGCGGGGTTTAACCGAACGGGAAGTAGTACGCCGTTCAGCCACCCGCTCCCTTAATCTGCTATCAAGACTAACCGCTAGGGCAATCAAATCCCGCAAATTGTCCGGTTTGTCCCGTGCCGCTAACTCATCCTTTAGCTCGTCGTTAAGACTACGTAGGAAAATACCACATAGTGATGGCTCCCCCCACCCAATCTCTGCAGCCAGGACCCGGAAGTCAATAGCGTAATCAGCAGCTGATCTCTTTCCCTGCTGTAAGCTCAGCAGCCGTTCTGTCAACACCGCACCCCTATCAGTATGATCAAACACAGACATAAACTCTGACACAAACTCCTGGTAAGAAAGCAGGGGATAGCTTGGTTTAGCCATGATTGAATACGCCCAGTCTAAGGCTCTTCCTGCCAGCAAATTTATGACATAGCCAATCCGACTAGAATCGTGAGTGAAATCCCCCGGAACGCGCAGAAAAACTGACTCACATTGTAATAGGAATCCTCGGGCTTCCCCGAGTTTTCCGCTGAACTGGGCAGGTGTGGGAATAGGGGTGAGGCGAGAGGACGAGGAGCTGTTAGCTTGTCCAGACGCTAAGCCTGCAGGGGCTGAGATATTTGCGGTCGGGGAAAACGTCTGGTGTCCTTCCAGACGATCCAGCCGACCATTAATTAAGGTAAGTTGATTTAAGATTTCTGTCTGCTGGTGAGCTAGTAAATCTACCCGGGTGCTAAGAGTGTTGATTAGGCGCGACAGTGAGCTGTCCGCTGGGTCAACGTGACGTAGTCGTACTGACATGGTTTAGGACCCAGGAGACAGACACTGACACGGGCAGATAGTGACAATAATCTTTATTTAAGAGTGAGAGTGCGTAGTGTGAGTGTGAGTGCGTGGATGGTGTTCTGGTCACTGGAGCTGAGCGCCCTGGACGGAGACCCGGCAACCTTGGGTGCAGCACAGGTTTCGTCCTGCTGAGATCCAGCGGCCGTGCAACGTGGAGGTGAAGGTGTCCGTGAACGTGCTGGAGATACCACCCGTGGCTGTGACGAGGGTAGTCCTTCTGTTGACGCCGGCTGTGACTCCACAGACCGGGACGATGATAATCCTGATGATGACGAGGTGAGAGATTCCACAGAACGTGGTGATGATGATATAGCTGATGCTGTTGACAGTGACTCCACTGATAGCGGTGGCCAATACTCCTGCAACTGATATAACAACAGTTCTGGAATTTGAGGAGCAAGACGTACCGGTAGACGTGGTGGTTGCGAAGTGCTACGTGTGCTTGATGGCGTTACCCCGTCAGCTGGGGACGCAGGTCCGCCGCCAAGGAGGTCCACCTGTGCACAGGGGTATAGACAAGGGGTTGAGTAGCAGATTGTTCTCTTACTTGGCTGACTCTGATGAGAGGTCCTAGAAGAAGCAAGAGAAGTTCTCGACGAGGCAAGAGAAGTTCCAGACGAGACGAGAGAGGTTCCAGACGAGACGAGAGAGAATCCTGACAAGGCCAGAGAGCGGAGTTCAGGCTCATTCTCCGACGAGGAGGACAGACGACTCCGTGCCGGGCTGTCAGCGACGCTGGATTTTAACAGCCGTTGATTACCACCTGTTGGTCTGTGCGCAGCTGGAGTTGATGACGCCAATGACGGCCCAGAGGCCGCCATGACACAATGACTTCTTCGGCCGTTTTGAAGCACAAAACAGCACATCAGCAGGGAAGACCAATCCTTCTCCAGACGAGCAGGCCATAAGTCTGGATCCGGCTAGCGTGAAGAGGACCCTCTGCAGGATCAACCCACACAAGGCAGCTGGACCAGACAGCATACCAGGTCGCGTCCTGAAGGACTGTGCAGAGGAACTCAAGAATGTCCTGGCCAACATCTTCAACATCTCCCTGAGTTAGGTTGTCATGAATTGCCCTTCGGGGCAGAGAGGAGAGACCCAGATGCTGAACTGTAGTTTGTGATATTTATTAACATAACACAAAAGTTCAAACAGTGTGCAAACACAAAAATCCACACTGTGCACAAAGTAAACTTACGAACAAAACAACAAGGAGAAGACAGGATGCACGAAGAATGTCAGAACGGGGACAGGGTTCTGACGCAGTATGACACTTTAAGACTCCAGCAATAAGGGAGAGAAATGACCATCCTTAAATAGATCCAGAAACAAATGAACACAATTGATAGCAGATGTGGATCACATGAGTGGGCAGGAGGATACAATGATTACAGACTGGGGTCAGCTGGGAGCAATGAGAGGGGAGAAGACGGGACTGACAACTGACAGGAGCACTGCTCACAACAGAGCAAAAATCCGGAAGTGCCACTGATAGATGCAGCCCCGGAGAGGGAGAACACAACCGAACAATAACAAAGAACTAAATGCCAACAAATAAGGACTGATGGATTAATACAAACAAATACAAAATAAGAGAGTAGCAAAACTATGATGACATAAACAGGGGGATAAGACAAATAAGAAACAATATCAGATATAAGAAAACCAACCACGGATAAAATGACAGGAACAAAAAACCCAAGATACAACACGTATACAAATATGGAGAAAGGCCATGAGACTGAGCACGGCGGAAACCCCCAGTGCTCAGCTCATGACAGAGCCCCCCTCTCAAGGGGTGAATACCAGACACCCAGGGAAACATAAAAAAGCCCCCCCCCCCATAAAAAAGGAGTATAACAATAAACCACCCCAGGTGGGTGGTGGGGGGAACAGGCTAGTAGGGAACAAAAACACAAACCCCACTCAGGACCCACACCTATGCAGAACCAAGGCACTTCGGCCCCCTGGACCGAAGAGCTGGAAAGTTCAGGCGGCCGGCTAAAGTCCCAGACCTGGCAGATGGCGTGATGGTAAGAGTTGGGCGGCCTGCCGGAGAATGTGGGCCACCCAACCTAATGGCACAGTCTGTCAGGTGGTCTGCCAGAGTTCTTTAACCACCTAAACAGAAAAGGTGGTCCAGGGGGTGGCTGTCCAACAGGGACAACCAGCAATGAGGAGAATGGAGGAATAGGGGAAACCATGACGGCCTCGGGCAGAGGAAAGGAGACCACAACGACATCTGGCAGAGGAAAGAGGACCATGACGATGTCTGGCAGAGGAGAGGGAACCCCGATGCTTTCGGACTGCTCTGCAGCACCCTCGGTGGTCCCGGACTGGGACATCACAGCACTCGCGGTGGCTCCAGGCTGGAGCAAAGCAGCACCTGCGGTGGCTTCGAGCTGGAGCAAAGCAACACCCATGGTGGCTCCGAGCTGAAGCAAAGCTGCACCCGCAGTGACTCCAGGCTTGAGCGAGGCTGCACCCACGGTGGACCTGGACTGGGCCAGAGCTGCACCCACAGTGGCCCCTGGGCTGGAGCGTAACACCCACAGTGGACCCACACTGGAGTGAGCACCCTCATTGGTTTCAGGCTGGGACGCAGCACCCATGATGGTCCCTGACTAGGACACAGCACCCACGGAGACCCGGACTGAGGAGGAGCTGCACCCACGGAGATCCCAGGCTGGGACGGAGGACCAGCGATGACCTCAGCTGAAGGGGAAGTAGCACCCACAGAGGCCCCAGGCTGGGACAGAGCACCTGCGATGGCCTCAGCAGGAGGAACTGGACCCACAAAGATCTCCGGCAGTGAGACTGAACCCATGGAGACCTCTGGCAAAGCCAGACAAACCTTGATGATCCTGGGGAAAGACTCAGACAAGGGGAACAGAGACACAGGGTCAGGGTCACCGGTGCCAGTGGAGCCTGCTGAGGCAAGCTGAGGTGCAGCCAATGGCTGCACTTGGCTCTCCCCACCAAGAGTCAGGCAAGATCTTTCCAAAACAGAAACAGTGAAAACAAAGAAGAGCACTTGCTGGAGGCAGCCCCCACGTCAGCCCGGGGAAAGACTGTTGCAGGACAGAGACCATGGCCAGCAACTACTCGAATTGGGGATACCTCCACAACCCAGGGTGTATCTCGACAATACCGGTCACCAAATACTCACTCTCTCAGATCTTCTTCAGGCTGCGGGAGGCGAGAGATGAAATCGGTGGCCCACTGCTCCTCTACGCTCGGGGACCCCACTGTCGATCTCCTTTTGATTGCTGGAGGTCGGCGTGCTGGAGACATGATGAGCTCCAAAAACAGGTGAGTGAAACAAAAAATAATCACAAACTACAGCAGCTGGGTTGCTTACTGGCTGGAGTCTGCTGTCATGAATTGGCCCTCGGGGCAGAGAGGAGAGACCCAGACGCTGAACTGTAGTTTATGATATTTACTTTGTGCACACTGTGCACAAAGTAAACTTACGAACAAAACAACAAGGAGAAGACAGGATGCATGAAGAAAGTCAGAAAGGGGACAGGGTTCTGGCGCAGGCAGTGGACCCGGATGTAGTGTTGTTCTTGGGACATATTGTGGGTGTGACACGGGTGGTGGCTTCACCTTCTGGTTCCACTGCCACCCGAAGTATAAGAGGGCTGTGCGGAAGAAGAGCAGTCTCTTTTACCACCTCTCAGCCTAGCGGGAGCGCCTCTGTATAATCTGTGATACTATAATAAAGTCCTGTCTAGTTCCCCATTCGGTCTCCTCATTGGTTCACGTTTTACATACATAACATTTGGCGGCAAAGATAAAAGTATGGATGCTGGTGTGTCTACAGTTTGGCCATTTTTGGAGTCTCCGGGAGAACCTCTGGTCCCTTGGGCGAGATGGTTTGCCACATTCCAAAATTACTTGGTGGCTCTGAACCTTGGTGAACTGAAGATACGGGCTCGGGCAATTCTGTTCCAAAATGTAGGTATGGAAGGACAGCATATTCTTGCTACCTTGGGTGCAAGCTTTGAGGATATTGTTGAGCTAATGGTGCACATTTTCGCGCCCCTGTGAAAGTCATCGTCCGGAGGATTCAGTTTCGGCAGCGCCACCAGTGGACCGGCAAGTTAGTGCAACGATATGTTGCGGACTTGTGTCAGCTGGCCGGGGACTGCCAGTTTGGAGCATTGGAGGAAGAGATAGTCCACAACCAGTTGGCGGAGCACACGCTTTGCTTGACGGCACGGTTGAGGCTCCTCACACACTCCGGCAAATTGACGTTAGCCATGGCTGTCAAGATAGCTCAGCAGTGTGAAGCAGCAGACAAACTGTCATGTGACCTCAGTGAGAGAGCTATGCTGCACCGCACTGAATCACAATCAACGGCGCAGGCTGTGGACCTGGACAGCAACACTAGCGAGCAGGAGAAGGAGGAATGTGCTATGGCTGTGAAGATAAGGTCCACCCCGGGATCGCCCAGGTGTTTGGGTTGTGGGTCCGCTAAGCACCGGTAGAAGGCTAGAGAGTGTCCGGCAAGAGGTAAACGCTGTGGCATGTGCGGACCCCTGCACCATTTTTGCCAGGGCATGGGTTTGAGCGAAGGGATCCGAGACACAGAGGATCTCCCCACTTCGCCTCCCACGGTTGTTTGCAGTGTATCCCCAAGTGACAACGGCTGTTCTTTCTGCATGGTGGAGTTGGACGGGGTGGCAGTGCCGTTGCTGGTTGACATGGGAGCGGTGAGATCGGTGTTCGATTGGGAAACCGTGTGGAGTTCCTTCTCACAGTCTTGGGTTGGAGAAGAGTGATGGAACGATGGATGGAGCTGTGTGGGACAAACCTTTGTTAGAAATCTGGATAGTGTGCAGGACTAATTCCATTCAGGACCATCACGGGAGGGTCTCGGTGACAGCGCCCAAGTCACCTTAGTTGAGGGAACTGGGTGGTGTGGTGGGACGCCCGTGACAGTGGGTGGAGCCGAGTGGAGGGCCCATTCTGCTCCCGAATTTCGGCTGGAAGGGACCGGAGAGCAAAGGGTCACAACGGTGATGCCGGTGGCGAAAATGAAAGCGAGTGGGGCAGGTCCATCTGGCACAGTAAAACGACGTGCCACTCAGGGACACTGGAAGCCGAGTCGGCTCCTCTGGGGGTCGCTGATGTAGTCCGACCCAGAGAGAAAGCCTGGGAAAGAGGGGTGCAAGGCAAATGCAAATGAAAAGACAGCCGGGGGCGGCAGCAGGCGGTGGCTGTTCAGGAGGATGGTTACCTTAGGCAATCCGATGGCTCATGGAGGCATCCCAACGGGCTGTGGCATGCCAAAGCAGGGAAGGAGGTGTTTGGGCTTCGGCATGTGCCATCCCTGGGCGTGGAGATAAGAAGATGCTCTGGATGGGAACCGGCTGACAGGTTTCGGGTGGTGGTGGTGGTGGTGGGGGTCTCGATTGGGACTGATTGATGGCTGGGGCAATGTGTTCAATAATGTAATTATTTCCCAGTAATTTCCCAGTCTGTAATTTCCCAGTTTGGGATCAATAAAGTACATCTATCTAATACATGTTGTTAGTATGTAAATTGCCCGGGTTATAGTAGTTATGCTGATGTATTTGGTGCATGATGTTGAAATTAGAATTATTTGAGTTGTTTTTGTGAATTTGTGGAGGTATAGCCTGTTTGTATATACTGTATGTTCTGTTATGGGGATTGTTTTATGTTACTTATCTTAGGAGCACAGCGATTTTATGTTTAAAGTGTGGCGGTTCGTTTTAACCCCACAACAGACTAAGGACACTCAGCCCTCTTTTCTCTGTTTTTCTGCTGCATTACTGAGATGCAATGTGCCATTCATGTATTTGTGATGCAAACATGCATGTGTTGTGATGTAATGCGCCATTCTGTATAGTGTGCATATGGTTTGTCCTTACTGTGCTTTTTCTGAGCATCTTACATATGTAGATGTGCTTTGGTGTATTAATGTCTACAGGTAGACGAGTTTCTTCTGTCTCACCTATGTGAGGTTAATCGTTGCCTTTCATGCATTGTATTCATGCGTCCTGTCCTTACTGTGACCTAGAAACTCAGATCAATATGTAGATGTGCTTGTTAGCCTCTTTGTCCGCACCTGGAGCGAGGTCTAGCTAATCTGCCCTTGGTCTCACAAATGCAAATACCTCCTGCCTGTTCTGTTATCCCTTTGATCATACTAGCTGGGGTATGTCCCTTTGATGTATTGTTATGGTCAAGTATTTAAGGCGCAGCTCTGTAACGCAATCTCGCTCTCACTCTCTCATCTGATCCTACAACTGGTGGACACACTGTGTCCGCCTCTCCTTCTCTGAGAGCCTAGGGATCCCGCTTCGGGCTGCTCCACTATGCACCGGAGAGGGGATCCCGTGAAGGCGGTATGATTAATAAAACCTGCTTAAAACCACAGCACCGCTGCTTATTTTTTCATGCCGCTTCACTGGTGACCCCTCGAACACGCACACGTTTTGTGCGAATGCAACCTTCCGAGCTGGACAGCCGCACAGCTGCGTTGGTGACCCCGCCTGAAAGCACACGCTTTGTGCAAAGCAACTTCTGGTCTGGACCGCAGCACTGATGACCCGACGCTGAAACGAACACGCTGCCAGCGAACGCAACAGCTCCCTTCTGCTTCAGGGAGATTTCGACGCAGAGTTTCCAGGTTGAAACCCTCCGGAGACCACCCACGACCGGGAAAGCTGCAGCAACGTTTCATGGTGAGATTTGCACAACCACGCTGGACCGGCCGCTCTCACAGAGAGCGCACGCACCTCGTCCTTTCTCCACGACGGCAACCTCCAGGGTCGACGGGGAGCGCAGCGCGTGGAACTGAACGCACCATGGCCGCACGAGCGACAACGATCGTCTCCTCCCTCTCACCGCTCCAACGCAGCTGCACGAGCCCGGGGCACAAAGATCGTCTATTGCCTCGCACCGCTCCAACACGTCTCCACGAGCCCGAGGGACGGAGATCGTCTACTTCCTCACACCGCTCCAACGCAGCTGCATGAGCCTGAGGAACAAAAGATCGTCTATTCCCTCCCGCCGCTCCAACGCATTTGCACGGGCCTGAGGGACTAAAGATCGTCTATTTCCTCTCACCGCTCCAACGTACCATGGCCAATCTACAGCCACAGCTCAACCTGGATTTTATCGGCGCCGTCTGCGCCGATTCCCACCAAGTTTCTGCACCCTGACTCGCCACTCCAGCGGCCCACCCACGCCACGGAACCCCCGCGCACGCTCGGGGAGTTACAAGGACGGCGCATTACGCACGGGACAAGTAACGGCTCCACAGACTGCCTTCCTCCTTCGCCGCTGCCTTTCAGGGCTGCTCGTTCACCTGAGGCACGCATGCAGCATGATCGAAGGATTTATTAACAGTCTCAGCCACGCCAGAGACCGCCATCATCCTCCGCCGCTGCTCACAGGACCTTCAGGGCTGCTCGTTCACCTGAAGCAAGCACGCAGCTCGCCACTGGATTTTTTAACGGTCTCAACCACGGCACAAAGGGATTTCAGCCGTTAGCTGTTCCCGGGAGCTTTGGGGTTGCTTCAGCACCCAAAGCCAACAGTCCCTATGCTTTGTTTACTTTTTTTCTTACAGCCGCCCCTGCTTTTCTTCATGGCCACGAGAGGAGTCAGAGACTAATTTTTCTTCTTCTGATCTCCGCACGTGCAACGGGACAAACCCTCGACGTCACGGAGCAGCAAGCCATTTTTGCGCGGCTCAGGACGATTTCACAGCTCCTGCCGGCACTCACTACCCCTCCCCTCCCTCCCCCTCCGCCTGCAGCGAGCTTCTCCCACAGCTCGCTCACACAGATGGATCATCGAGGTCGCGGCCCCCTGCCGCGTCCTCTGGGGGGGAGCGAGTGTGGCGGTTCGTTTTAACCCCACAACAGACTAAGGACACTCAGCCCTCTTTTCTCTGTTTTTCTGCTGCATTACTGAGATGCAATGTGCCATTCATGTATTTGTGATGCAAACATGCATGTGTTGTGATGTAATGCGCCATTCTGTATAGTGTGCATATGGTTTGTCCTTACTGTGCTTTTTCTGAGCATCTTACATATGTAGATGTGCTTTGGTGTATTAATGTCTACAGGTAGACGAGTTTCTTCTGTCTCACCTATGTGAGGTTAATCGTTGCCTTTCATGCATTGTATTCATGCGTCCTGTCCTTACTGTGACCTAGAGACTCAGATCAATATGTAGATGTGCTTGTTAGCCTCTTTGTCCGCACCTGGAGCGAGGTCTAGCTAATCTGCCCTTGGTCTCACAAATGCAAATACCTCCTGCCTGTTCTGTTATCCCTTTGATCATACTAGCTGGGGTATGTCCCTTTGATGTATTGTTATGGTCAAGTATTTAAGGCGCAGCTCTGTAACACAATCTCGCTCTCACTCTCTCATCTGATCCTACAACTGGTGGACACACTGTGTCCGCCTCTCCTTCTCTGAGAGCCTAGGGATCCCGCTCCGGGCTGCTCCACTATGCACCGGAGAGGGGATCCCGTGAAGGCGGTATGATTAATAAAACCTGCTTAAAACCACAGCACCGCTGCTTATTTTTTCATGCCGCTTCAAAAGGACTATATTCTAGCAGAGACGGCAGAATAATCCGTCTAGCCGTGTGGGGATGGAACAGTTGTCCACCTGTTTCCCCCTAGCTTTAGTTGTTTTGTGTGACTGTAGGCTCTGATATATTTATTTTTAGTTTTAGTGCGTGATTCGGGTTTCAAATTGGGGAGGGTCTTGATTGGATGTGTGTTTTGGACCATTTTGGTTGGGATGTAGTGTTGTTCTTGGGACATATTATGGTAGGACACGGGTGGTGGCTTCACCTTCCAGTTCCGCCACCACCCGGACTATAAGAGGGCTGTGCGGAGAAGGGGCAGTCTCTTTGACCACCTCTCAGCTTAGCGGGAGCGCCTCTGTATAATCTGTGAGTCTATAATAAAGTCCTGTCTAGTTCACCATTCGGTCTCATCATTGGTTCACGTTTTATGTACATAACATCGGACAGCAATGATGGCGTGGAGGATGATGAAGAATGCACTAATGCTGTCAGGATGAGGTCCACACCGGTTTCGCCCAAGTGTTTGGGTTGTGGGTCCACCAAGCACCGTTATAAGGCTAGAGAGGGTCCGGCAAGAGGAAGACGCTGCGGCAAGTGCAGACTCATGGACCATTTTGCCAGGGCATGTTATAGGTTCGAGCGAGGGGACCCGAGATGCAACGAGGACCCCCTCCACTCCAACTCCCACAGTCATTCACACTGTATCCCCAAGTACCGACGGCCATTCCTGTTGCATGGTGGAACTGGACGGGGTAACGGTGCCGTTACTAATTGACATGGGAGCAGTGAGATCCATGTTGAATTGGTCAACCGTGAGAAGTTTCTTCCTACATTATTGAGTGAGAGGTCATTCAGCGCCACTGTGTGGGTATGTTGGAGGAAGATTGGCCACAGTGGGATCGGTGGAACTGACGGCTAGGTACAAGTCGGCTGAAGTGTCCAGCTTGAAGTTCATTGTGACTGCCCGTGAAGAGAATATTATGGGGTGTGATCTGTTTTATGGATTGGGCTTTGCCATCACCAGCAGCGTTGGAGAAGAGTGGTCGGGCTGTGGTTTGTGGGACCGGCCGGTTCCGTGAAAGGTGGACGGAGCTGTGTGGGATGAATCTTTGCCTAGTATTCTGGATGATGAGCAGGACCAACCCCACCCAGGTTCCCAGTTCCAGTGCCCAAGTAACCCTAGCTGAGGGAACTGGGCGGTGTGGTGAGACGCCCGTGACGGCGGGTGGTGCCAAGTGGCTGACCCATTCTACTCCCAGAGTTCGGCTGGAAGGTACCGATGAGCAGGGGGTTGCTGACAAGAAGATGACCACAGGCAGCTGCAGCTGGTGGCTGTTGGGGAAGATGCCTACCTCCAGCTCTCTGATGGCTTGAGGAGCCATCCCAATGAGCTGCGGCATGCCCGAGAGAAGAACGAGATGTTTGGACCTCGACATGGGTCATCCCCTTGAGCAAAGAAAAGAAGTGCACCAGAGGGGAGCTGTCTGACGGTTTTCCAGGGGGTGGTTCCTCTACTGGAGCAGACTGATGGTTGGGCAATGTACATGCTGCATGGTGATGGAAATGGGGGATAACTGAGTTGTAAATTAGTTCTGTTAATAGGATTGTTTTGTGTTTTATATCATTTATTTTAGGAACACAGCAGTTTTCTGTTTAGTGGACTGTTCTTTTAGTATAGACGGCAGAATAATCCGTCTTGCCGTGTGGGGGTGGGACAGTTGTCCACCTGTTCCCCCCCTAGTTTTAGTTGTTTTGAGTGAGTGTGATAGGCCTTTAAGCATTTCTGTTTATTTTTTTTTCTCACCTGTTTCCCCCTAGCTTTAGTTGTTTTGTGTGACTGTAGGCTCTGATATATTTCTGTTTAGTTTTAGTGCATGGTTCAGGTAACCTAAACCTAAACCAGAACCTGGGTTCCAAATTGGGGATGGTCTCGATTGTGAGCATGTGTTTTGGACCATTTTTTTGAAGGTGGGGGGTTGTGTTGTGTTGTTATGAGGACATATTATTGTGTGACACGGGTGGTGGCTCCACCTTTCCGGTTCCGCTGTCACCCGGGGTATAAGATGGCTGTGAGGAAGAGGGGCAGTCTCTTTTTGGCCTCCTCTCAGCCTGACAGCAGCGCCTGTATTGTGAGAGTGAGTCACTAAAAAAGTCGTGTCCAGTTCAACGCTCGGTCTCGTCCTTGGCTCCCTTTTACCGACATAACAAACTCCACTTTCTAAACTAATACCGGAAGTTGCACCCATAATTCACGCAAAGCATCATAGAGGCTAGGAATGAGGTGGATACATTATTTTCAATATTTACAATGATAAGTGAAAGTGATAAAATTGATTTATTGATGAGAAACAGTGTTGCAAGATGGGAAATGGAGAAATACCCTACTTTCACTTTAAAATTATTGTATTTTGACCCAAACTATCATATGTAGTAAAATAACTCGAAAAATCACAGGCTAGGACAGTGCATTTAAAAACAAAGCTATTCTGTTTGTATGGAATTGCAGTAACCTAAGGAATAAACGCTGAGGCTCGGCCACTTGAATGAAACAACTGCTTTTTGCGTTGTCACACTTAAACACACCCACCACACAGTGAACTGCACGTCTTTGCACAACCACTGCTTCTGTTCTTAAATACTATAATTATCATATACAGTGCTGTGAAAAAGTGTTTGCCCCTTCCTGATTTCTCATTTTTTTTATCAAACAAATTTAAATATTAGACAAAGATAACACAAGTAAACACAAAATGCAGTCTAACTGAAGGTGTTTATTATTAAGGGTAAAAAAAATCCAAACCTCCATGGCTCTGTGTGAAAAAGTGACCCCCCCACCGTTAAAACATAAATCAACTGTGGTTTATCACATCATTGGAAAGCTGAGTTCAATTTCTTCTTCTTCTTTTAGATTTGATTGGTGGTTGGCAACCAACTTACAGGTGCATTACCACCACGTACTTGTAGTGATCCCGAGCGTGGGTCTGTTCCGTGCTCGGGCCATTTAGTATTTTCCCCTTTTCTGTCTGTATATTTAGTCTTGTTTATTATGGGGATTATTTGTTCTTTTACTTTGACAGCGCCGTGGCCGGATTTCCACCTGTCAAGTCTGCTCACAGCCTGTCACAGCTGTTTGTGTTTAACCCCTTGCACTCTGGTCAATTTCCCTAAAAACGCCAAAAAATAATGTGCCCAAATTAAATCCAAAGCTCTTCTTCAACCCTTTGCAGCATCTTCATGGGGTTGGTCTCATTTAAAAGAAAACACTTTGAATTTTTTGGCAAAATAGTCATAATCTCTCTAAGTGCTTCGGCCACTGAGTTACAGTCATCTAAACATAGTGAACTTGAAGAAAATAAATTTGGCCTGGGTGTTTTTTTGGATACAAATGCTTGCAAATAACACAGAGCTTCAGATCCGGGCTGGAAAATGCAACAGAAATGTAGAACCACGTGTTATCCAGCTGAGGTCCAAATTTTGTAACAATACCACAAAAAATGAATATATTACACAGCTTTTTCCTCAGGTAGTTCCCAGGCGTTTTGGAACTGTGCCAAATTGTGCCAAATGGCACAGTTTGGAAAAACGTCTGTAACTTTTGAATGATTTAATATAGAAGCTTCATTTTGGGCTCTAATGAAAGGTCACACTCCGGGCTGTGTCTGTGTGTGTGTGTGGGGGAGGGTTGTCCCCCCCCCCCCGCTACAGAGGATGGACATCGGCCATCGCTACATGACAGATTAGCCTCATGTGGCGATGTGGGACAGCAGCGCAGTCACCGCGGCTCCCTCCCCGCCTCGCTACAGAAGAATAGCGGGGGGGGGGGGCGGCGTTCACGGTCTGGACGTGGCGAACGACCCCTTGTACCGCGGCGCACGAACTTCAAACTTCGTGCGCCGCACAGTTGTAATTTACCGATCGGTCAAAAGTCATTTTGGATTACAATTTTCAGGGATAAATAATAATTTACCTTATAACACCTTACCTCTTCACAGCAGCAGTGTCCTGGCAAACTTCTCTTCCTCACTGTCAGACGAACGCGACGCTGGTCCGCTCGTGGTTCTGGTCTCGCGACCCGATCTAAACATAATTCCATTATTGCGGTTTTGTGCTTCCATGATTGCGGTTTTTGGCGAACAATTTTTCAAAACAAATAACAGTAGTAATTAAAAAAAGACTGGGGAACGCGTGTGTGTCACTCAGCCTTCGTCGGTCTATGATGACCATGGAAGAAATCATAACGTCTACTCTGCTGGAACAAAAACAAAATAAGCACCGCCTGTGGCCGAACATGCCGATGCGCAAAAGGCAGTCGCTGTCACACAGGTTGTATTTGTGGGTGGTCTCCGTGCTGCTGGGTCTGTGACGGTTCTTCCTGCGGGTCTTTTTTTGATCTGCTGCAGCAGTCTCTCTTCACCCAGCCTTAAAAAAAACAGCTCGCGAACTTCTCTGCTTCAATTGGCTCACTGCACTCCACAGCCTTGGTAGGCGGGTCCTTCTTGCTAGGTTTTCAGTCATTGGTTCTTCAAGGTTTCAGAAACCCAATTCAAGGCTCTTATTAGTCGAATGAGAGGTCAATCATATCCAATCTGTTCGCGGCTGTGTCTGTAGTGGAAGGACTTTTTTTTTTTTCAGTGCGCTCTCCTGCGCCCTCGTGCGCTCTGGGACGCAGAGACTTGCCCGCCTGCGATACAACGGAGTGCAAGAGGTTAATTAATTACTTTGACTTCACACCAGTTTGTTGTTGGAGTTTTTGGTTCTGTGGGGAGCGTGAAATAACGAGGCTGAATCATTTCTTAATTCAGGCTTTAATATCACGATCACATCCCCAGCATATCTCTCAAGAACAGAAGAGAGAGAGAGCTAAGTCAAAACCTTCTTATTTATACATCCAAGAACAAAGGAAGAATCACATATCACCGTCAAAACCCCCTATTGACAATAACTCTCCCCCCGCGTCCTTCAGTCCTCCGCCTGGCCCCCAGGAGGTCGGGAACTCCTTTCAGCTCCTTATCACCGTACCTCCGTCTTCTTGCTGTTATCCACGGGCGGTCCAGACATATTGTCCCATTCAAGACGTGAGGTCAATCCACACATGCAATCTCAAGCATCCCATAGCGCTTATACATATGTAGGTAAAAATACATGAGCTACAGGTTCCCTATTTAAGATCACTAGCGAGGTTTATTCCTCACTGCGACCTCGCCCTAATCAGGCTGGAATCCCCTACCCCTGATTCCAGTCTTCTTTCAGCTTTTGGACTTTACCTCATCTCATTATTTGTGAGTACCTTTCATGGTTTTTGCAGTACCTGTATTTGTTCAGTTATCACCCTTTGGGGTCTTGTGTGTAGCCTTTTGTTATCCGTCCCTCGTGGCTAGTTCTATTGTTCTTTATTCTTTAATAAACAAGCACACTCATTGCAGGCAATTGGTGCCTTGTTTCTGCCCTGAAAGGGGCATTTATAGCAGTATTTCACTCTATATCATCACTCTCAGCAAACCTACTCCATCTGGTCTGGAGCTCTATCCAAATCTTCAGTCCGAGTTCAATTTCTCTAGCCACACCCAGGCATGATTACTGCCACACCTGTTCTCAATCAAAAAAATCACTTAAATAGGACCTGCCTGACAAAGTGAAGTAGACCTAAAGATCCTCAAAAGCTAGACGTCATGCTGCGATCCAAAGAAATTCAGGAACAAATGAGAAACAAAGTAATTGAGATCTATCAGTCTGGAAAATGTTATAAAGCCATTTTTAAAGCTTTGGGACTCCAGCAAACCACAGTGAGAGCCATTATCCACAAATGGTGAAAACATGGGTGAACCTTCCCTGGAGTGGCCAACTGACCAAAATTACCCCAAGAGCACACTGATGACAACATCCAAAGAACTGCAGGCCTCACTTGCATCAGTTAAGGTCAGTGTTCATGACTCCACCATAAGAAAGCGACTGGGCAAAAATGGCCTGCATGGCAGAGTTCCAAGATGAAAACCACTGCTGAGCAAAAAGAACATAAAGGCTCATCTCAGTTTTGCCAGAAAACATCTTGATGATCCCCAAGACCTTTGGGAAAATACTCTGTGGACTGACAAGACAAAAGCTGAACTTTTTGGAAGGTGTGTCCCCCATTACATCTGGCGTAAAAGTAACACAGCATTTCAGAAAAGGAACATCATATCAGCAGTAAAATATGGTGGTAGCAGTGTGATGGTCTGGGACTGTTCTGCTGCTTCAGGACCTGGAAGACTTGCTGTGGTAAATGGAACCATGAATTCTGCTGTCTACCAAAAAATCCTGAAGGAGAAATGCCATCTGTTCGTGACCTCAAGCTGAAGCGCACTTAGGTTCTGCAGCAGGACAATGATCCAAAACACACCAGCAAGTCCACCTCTGAATGGCTTAAGATAAACATAATGAAGACTTTGGAGTGGCCTAGTCAAAGTCCTGACCTGAATCCAATCGAGATGCTGTGGCATGACCTTAAAAAGGCGGTTCATGCTTGAAAACCCTCCAATGTGGCTGAATTACAATGATTGTGCAAAAATGAGTGGGCTGTGGCGTCCTCCACAACGCTGTAAAAGATTCATTGCCAGTTATCGCAAATGCTTGATTGCAGTTGTTGCTGCTAAGGGTGGCCCAACCAGTTATTAGGTTTAGGGGACAACCACTTTTTCACTCAGGGCCATGTAGGCTTGGATTTTTTCCCCTTAATAATAAACACCTCCATTTAAAAACTGCATTTTGTGTTTACTTGTGTTGTCTTTGTCTAATATTTAAATTTGTTTGATGATCTGAAACATTTAAGTGTGACAAACATACAAAAAAATGAGAAATCGGGAAGGGGGCAAACACTTTTTTCACACCACTGTATCTGGCAACACTGATGAGAAAGCACCAGGGAATGGACAAATATAATGGAAGCATTTTATTTTGATAAAGCCAACACCACTATTTTCTGTTGTTTTGTTTTCGTTTCAGAAAGGAAATAGAGAGCCTAAGTCACGCCCCCTCTACTTTGTATATGGGACCTCAAATCAGAAAAATTCTCCATTGAAATGAATGGCAAGAGCGAAATTATCTTTTGATCCCGATTGAATTTTGCCACGAGTTACACATATGTGTTATAGGGGTTTTATTGTGAAGTGCGGTGTAATGACGCTGCCTTCCAGTTGCGTCATCACACCGCCCTATAATAAGGGGTGTCCACCATTTGGGGTTCTCTTTTCCCAGGACAACTCCACATACTGTGCGTTCCCTGTAGTGCAACCTTATCTTTATTAAAGTAGAGTTCCAGTGCAACCTCCTTGTCCGTCTCCTTTGTGCCAGGTTTGTGGACATAACAATATTATGTTTGTCAATTTAAAAGATAATTTTCCACGTAAATAATGGTGTAGGTTCTTGTCTAACTGTTAAGGTATAAGGTTGTGAAAATACGTAAATGAAAAAACTACAAACACAGATGGATGGAGAGCTTACGTTGCGGCGGCATGAAATAATGCGGCGTTTAATGCGGCGGAGTTTTATTATATCATACCACCGTCACGAGCTCCGCTCCCGGCGCCGTGCATGAGCGCCGAGAGCGAGCCCACGGCTCTCAGAGAAGGGACACAAAGTCTGTGTCCTGCAGCAGGGTTGAAGTCAGATTGAGAATGAGAGAGTGAGAGAGTGAGAGGAAGTGTTACAGAACCTGTGCAGTATTTATACCCAACTCAAACAACACATCAAGGCAGTGCCACAGCAGTTGGTCTGATCAAAGGGACTGCAGAACAGGCATGAGATATTTGCATTTGTGAGACATACATCACAATAGGCAGATTTGCTAGACTCTGCTCCAGGTGCAGAACAAAGAGGTTAACAGGCACATCTACATATTGATCTGAGTCTCTAGGTCACAGTAAGGACAGGACGCATGAACACAATGCATGAGAGGCAACATTAACATCACAAGGCATGAATGGCACATTACGTCTCAGTAGTGTAGCGGAAAAAACCAGGAGTAGCGAGTTGTCTGTCCTTAGTCTGTTGTGGGGGTTAACCGAACCGCCACACGCTCCCCCCCCAGAGGGCGCGGCAGGGGGCCGAGACCTCGATAATCCATCTGTGTGAGCGAGCTGTGGGAGAAGCTCGCTGCAGGCGGAGGGGGAGGGAGGGGAGGGGAAGTAAGTGCCGGCAGGGGCTGTAAAATCGTCCTGAGCCGCGCAAAAATTGCTTGCTGCTCCGCGACGTCGAGGGGCTGTCCCGTTGCACGTGCGGAGATCACAAGAAGAAAAATTAGTCTCTGACTCCTCTCGTGGCCATGAAGAAAAGCAGGAGCGGCTGTAAGAAAAAAAAATAAACAAAAGCAGAGGGACTGGCGTGTTGGCTTTAGGTGCTGGAGCAACCCCAAAGCCCCCGGGAACAGCTGACGGCTGAAATCCCTTTGTGCCGTGGCTGAGACCATTAAAAAAAATCCAGTGGCGAGCTGCGTGCTTCCTTCAGGTGAACGAGCAGCCCTGAAGGTTCTGTGAGCAGCGGCGGAGGACGATGGCGGTCTCTGGAGCCGTTACTTGTCCTGTGCGTGATGCACCGTCCTCGTAACTCCCCGGTGCGTGCGCGGGGGTTCCGTGCGTGGGTGGGCCGCTGGAGAGGAGAACCAGGGTGCAGAATCTTGGTGGAGATCGGCGCAGACGGCGCCGATAAAAATCCAGGTTGAGCTGTGGCTGTAGATTGGCCATGGAGCATTGGAGCGGTGAGAGGAAATAGATGATCTTTTGTCCCTCAGGCTCGTGCAGATGCGTTGGAGCGGTGAGCGGGAATAGACGATCTTTGTTCCTCAGGCTCGGGCGTGGTGCGTTCAGGTCCACGCGTTGCGTTCTCCGCCGGCCATGGAGGACGCCGTCATGGAGAAGGGACGAGGTGCCCGCGCTCTCGTGTGAAGGAGTTGCGAGCGCGGCCGGTCCAGCGTGGATGAGCAGATCTCAGACGTGCAGATCTCATCCTGAAGAACAGGTCACCAGTGCAGCTGTCCAGCTCAGAAGGTTGCTTCGCACAAAACGTGTGCGTGTTCAGGGGTCACCAGTGCGGCGGCATGAAATAAAGCGGCGTTGTTGGAGGTTTTAAGTGGAGTTTTATTATATCATACCACCATCACGAGCTCCGCTCCCGGCGCCATGCATGAGCGCCGAGAGCGAGCCCACGGCTCTCAGAGAAGGGACACAAAGTCTGTGTCCTGCAGCAGGGTTGAAGTCAGATTGAGAGTGAGAGAGTGAGAGAGTGAGAGGAAGTGTTACAGAACCTGTGCAGTATTTATACCCAACTCAAACAATACATCAAGGCAGTGTCACAGCAGTTGGTCTGATCAAAGGGACTGCAGAACAGGCATGAGATATTTGCATTTGTGAGACATACATCACAATAGGCAGATTTGCTAGACTCTGCTCCAGGTGCAGAACAAAGAGGTTAACAGGCACATCTACATATTGATCTGAGTCTCTAGGTCACAGTAAGGACAGGACACATGAACACAATGCATGAGAGGCAACATTAACATCACAAGGCATGAATGGCACATTACGTCTCAGTAGTGTAGCGGAAAAAACCAGGAGTAGTGAGTTGTCTGTCCTTAGTCTGTTGTGGGGGTTAACCAAACCGCCACAACGTCATCTTTTCAAAGCGAGCCCAGGGTGAAGCAACTAAGTCTTCTGGATCAGCTGCAGCTCTCACAGTACAAAACAGTACCTTGGTGTTGTTTTTCTCTTCTTTGGATCCTTCTTTCAACAGTCAGGAAACAGGAAGTTGTGGGGTGACCCAACACAATCAGCTTGGACAGTCAGAGCACTCAGCTTGAGCAGGAAACAGAACAATGATATGAATGGACTGATATCAATATGTAAATATGCCTGCATTCTCTTTTGTCCTACAGCCCTGAAGCAAAGAGAAGAATTCCGGTGCCAGTAATCAGGCAATTGATATGTGTGACTCTTATGTAAAGTTGCCATGCATTCTCTCTTCACTGTTATGTAAATCTACCAAGCATTCTTTCTTGACTGTTATGTAAATGTCCCATGCATTCTCTCTTGCCGGTATAAATGTGCTCACTCAAAGCTCACTGTTAACACTCTTAGGCAACGCACTCAGGACTCACTCACAGCGCACAGACAGAGTGCTGAGTGAGTCTCGTGATGGAGGAATAAACACCTTTAAACTTCGGCTTGCTGTGTCTGCCTGCACTTATTCGTTCCTCCACACTGGTGACCCTTGACGGAGAATGGAACACCAGGCGAACACCCCGGAGATCATCCACGACCAGGAAAGCCTCAGAAAGCGTCATGGTGCGACCCTCGCCTGATATTTTGGACTCCTACGCTGGGACCTGCCGAGGGAGAATGATCGTCTGCTCTCTCTCACCGCGCTGTGGATTCCAGAGACCGAGGACCGCATACGTCCTTCGCAGCTACACAGGAGCGCACGCGTGCCTTGTCCTCTCTTCACGATGGTGACCTCCAGGGCCAGACGGAGAATGCAGCGCTTGGACCCGAACGCACCATGACCCAACACGAGCAAACAACAGAAACAGCCTGAACAGGGAAGACCATCGGCGCCGACTGCACTGATTTCCATCAAGCTCCCTGACCCTGACTCACCTCACGACAGCGGACCTTCCATGCACAGAAGCCCCGCACGCACACCGTGGGGTTACGAGGACAGCACAACTTTCAGCTATGTGGTCACAGTGCCAGGCACGCGCCACGCACCAGGGACAATCTGGCTCCACAGACTGACATCGTCCTCCGCCGCTGCACATGCCCGAGAAACACGGCCGATCGCCACCCTCGGAACCTTCAGGGTTGCTCATACACCTGAAGTAGACACACAGCCCGCACACAGGACTTTGTATGGGTCTCAGCCATGGCACACAATGGGAATTCAGCCGTCTGCTGTCCCCGATGGCTTTAGGGCTGCGCCCGCACCTAAAGCCAAACCACCAAGTCCTTCACACAGCTTCAGCCTCTGTTCTTTTTCACAGCCGCTACGCATCCTCGCAGGACTGAGCCGCGACAAGAGTCAGAGACAATTTTTTTTTCTTCTTCTCACAGCCGCTGTGGATCTCCGCCACGTTTAACGGGAAAGTCCCTCACCATCGCAGATCCACATGCAATTTTTGCGCAGCCCGGACAACTTTGCCGTCCCGGGACGGCACTTGCTTACTCCCACCCCCCTCCACCTCTTCCTGCACAGAGCTTTTCCCGCACCTCGCTTCCAAAGCCAGCCGATCGCCGTCTTGTTCCCCTGCTGAGCGCTCTGGGGGGAGCGGTGTGGGGTGACCCAACACAATCAGCTTGGACAGTCAGAGCACTCAGCTTGAGCAGGGAACAGAACAATGATATGTATGGACTGATATCAATATGTAAATGTGCCTACATTCTCTTTTGTCCTACAGCCCCAAAGCAAAGAGAAGAATTCTGGTGCCAGTAATCAGGCAATTGATATGTGTGACTCTTATGTAAAGTTGCCATGCATTCTCTCTTCATTGTTATGTAAATCTGCCATGCATTCTTTCTTGACTGTTATGTAAATGTCCCATGCATTCTCTCTTGCCGGTATAAATGCGCTCACTCAAAGCTCACTGTTGACACTCTTTTAGGCAACGCACTCAGGGCTCACTCACAGCGCACAGACAGAGCACTGAGTGAGTCTCGTGATGGAGGAATAAACACCTTTAAACTTCGGCTTGCTGTGACCGCCTGCACATATTTCATTCCTCCACAAAGTGAGGTTTTAGTAGTCTCCTCCATGCTCGTGTTTGGTGATATGAGATGATGGGAGATGTTGTCCACTAATCGTTTTCACAAAAACTAAATATTATTCTCTTGTTATATGACAGCCGACAACTTCAATTTTGTGGAAAATTATTTTTTAAATTGACAAACATATGTGTAACTCATGGCAAAATTCAATCGGGATCAAAAGATAATTTTGCTCTTGCCATTCATTTCAGTAGAGAATTTCTCCAATTTAAGGTCCCATGTGAAGTAGAGAGGGCGTGACTTAGGCTCTCTGTATTGAAAGAATTAAGCGCTTAAACACCAAGCGCCCACTTGGTGTTTCAGAGAATACTAGCATTATCATTAGCTAAGCTTGCTAACTTTAGAGCCCTCTAGCAGCAAATGTTTTTTTCTTTTAATATTTTTTTTATTTCAGACTATAACTTATCAACTGTAGCCATGTCCTCTGCTCCATCTCATCACAAAGCTGTAGGAAAATGACAAATGAAGAGGGGGTTTTTTTGGACTCCGACGCATTCGGACTACACAGGACTACAGCACTGAGTCTGCCCTGCTTAAGGTGCACAATGATATTATGATGTCTGTTGATGCCAAATGCCCTGCGGTCTTAGTGCTGCTATATCTTACAGCAGTCTTTGACACTGTGGACCACACTATCCTTTTGTCACGCCTGAATCACCATGTTGGCATCCATGGCACTGCACTTAAGTGGTTTGAATCCTACCTACTGTATCTTAACTTTTTCTGTAATGATCGGTGACATGTCTTCTTCTAGTGCCTCTCTCTCTCCTGTGGGGTCCCACAGGGCTCTATCCTTGGCCCTAATCTGTTTTCATTATATATGCTGCCACTCGGGTCAATAATAGCCAGGCACAACATGTCTTTCCACTGTTATGCAGACGATTTGCAGCTTTATTTACCTTTGAACCCAGAACAAACTAACTCACAAAGTGTTCTATTGGACTGCATCACTGACATTAAGTTGTGGTTAAGCCAAAATTTTCTCCGCTTAAATAAAGAAAAAACAGAATGTATTTCGTTTGGGGATACTGTACGGCTGGCTTTGGTACCCTCTAATTAAGGCTCAGTTCAGCTGTCAGAAATTTGGGGGTGATTATTGACAGCCATTTAAAATCTGATAAACAGATTGACAATGTAGTCAAGATGAGCTTTTATCAATTACGTCTGTTATCCAAAGCCAAACCTTTCCTGAGCCTTCATGATCTTGAGATAGCCATCCATGCTTTAATCACGTCTCGACTTGATTACTGCAATGCACTTTATGTTGGCATCTCTCAGTCTTCTCTCGGCCGCCTTCAACTTGTGCAAAATGCAGCGGCCCGTCTTTTGACCAACACACCTAGGCGAGAGCACATTACTCCAATCCTTTTTTCACTTCACTGGCTTCCAGTCCATTTTAGAATTAATTTTAAACTTTTGCTTTTTGTTTTTAAAGCTCTTAATGGCCTTGCTCCGGTTTATATGTCTGAGATTTTGACTGTCCATGACCAAGGCAGGGCTTTGAGGTCATCCAATCAGTTTTGCTGGATGTGCCCAGGTTAAGGTATAAACACTGGGGTGACCGAGCCTTTTCTGTTGTCGCCCCCAGGCTCTGGAATAATCTCCCCCCTGACCTATGTGCTGTCTCTGACCTGGCCCTTTTTAAATCTGAAATTAAGACATATTTGTTTAGGATAGCTTTTAATACCCAGTAGTGGTGATATTTGTCTTGGCATTTGTTTTTATTTTATTCTCATTTGTAGGTATTTATTCTTATGTCTTTGTTTATGTTATTTGTTTTTAATGCTGTTTAATTTTCTGTAAAGCACTTTGGTCACCTATGGGTTGTTTTAAAGGGCTATATAAATAAAGTACATTACATTACTGCGTACTGAAAACAGGGGCGGCCTCTGTGTGCTAGGACCAGAAACAGCATGACTGTTAGATTTAATATTTTAGTGTCTTTAAAACTCACTCCAAACCTCGAGTGCTGCTCAGAGCCCTCAGTGAAATCGTCTTTGGAGTCTGTCAGATTAGTAGATTTCATCTGGTGGAGCCGCGTTTGACAAAGGATCAGATGATTAGTTTTAAGGGTCTGCAGTGATTAAAGGATGACAGTAGTTTTAATCAGTGTTTCTGAGTCCTGTAAAGGCAGATACAGAGACAGAATGACAATTTTTAAGTTGCTTACATAAATCCAGAATTCTAATTAAATAGCTCAGCATTTGTTAAAGCAGGATTTTTGTTGCTGAAGTCACATTTTCAAATAGAGCTTCAGTAGAAATCAGTTATCTGTGTGAAATTCAGCGTTTTTTTAGAGAACAATAATAATAATAATAATAATAATAATAATAATAAGTTTATTTATAGAGCATTTTTCACAGAGTCACAAAGTGCTTAATATGGTAAATAACAAAGCAACTAAAAATACAGACACATAAAGCAGTAAAAGAACAAAGTAGACAGTAAAAGAACATAAAAATACAATCAACACATAGTTAATTAAAAAGCCAGGCTGAAAAGGTGGGTCTTTAGTTGCTTCTTAAAAACATCAATGGAAGGTGCAGATCTAAGTTCAAAAGGTAAGGAGTTCCACAGTCTGGGAGCAACAGCAGCAAAGGCTCTATTACCTTTGGTTCTGAGCCTAGTGCTTGGGACTACCAGTAGATTCTGATGAGAAGACCTGAGAGACCTGCTGGGCTGGTGTAGATGGAGCAGGTCACTGATATAAAAAGGCGCCTCATCATGAGTGGCTTTGTAAGTAAGAACAAGAACTTTAAAATCAACTCTAAAATTTACAAGAAGCCAGTGCAAGGAGGCCAAAACGGGAGTGATATGACAGAATCTACTGGACCTAGTTAGTAATCTAGCAGCAGAGTTCTGGACTAACTGTAGGCGGTGTAAAATGTGTAAAAAGAATGTGATGAGAAGCTGAATATTAAGGAGGATGGATATGAAAAAAGGTACAAATTTACAAGATGGGAAAAAGTCAAAAAGATCTAAGAGAAGGGCAGTTTACAAAGCTGGGGGGGTCTCAAATTTATGAAAACTGGGGGGGGGTCGAGAAATTTGCAAAAATTGGTGGGAAAAAAGCCGTCATATACAAAATGGGAAAAAGTGGCAAATTTACGAAAAGTGGCTTGGAATGTCACAAATTTTACGAGATAGGAAAAAGCCCAGAAAAATTAAGTGGAGGGGAGTTGCAAATTTACAAAACTTGGGGGGAAAAACTGCAAATTTAGAAGATGGGTAAAATTCACAAATTTACAAAACTGGTGGGGGAAAGTTGCAAATTTACGAAACTTGGGGAGAAGTCACAAATTTACAAAGCAAAGTCGCAAATTTAGAAGATGGGTAAAATTCAGGGCAGCTCGGTGGTTAGCACTGTGGCAGCACAACAAGACGGTCACGGGATCGATCCCACCCCCTGACCATCGGCGACCCTCCTGTGTGGAATGTGCATGTTCTTCCCGTGTCTGCGTGGGTTTATTCAGGCACTGCTGCAGATTCCTCCCACGGGCCAAAGACATGCAGGTTAGGTTAACTGGCATCAACTGGGGATTCTAAATTGTCCTTAGGTATGACTGTGAGACGGAATGGTTGTCTGTGTCTCTGTGTGGCCCTGGGATGGACTGGCGATCTGTCCAGGGTGGACCCTGCCTCTCGCCCAAAAATGCTGCGATAGGCTCCAGCCCCCCCACGACCCGAAAAGGATTAAGTGGTAGAAGATAGATGGATGGATAAAAGTCAAAAATGTTCAAAACTGATGGGGAAAAGTCGCAAGTTCACAAAACTGGGTGGAAAGTCACAAATTTATGAAACCTGAGGAAAAGTTGCAATTTTATAAGATGGGTAAAAGTTGCAAATTTAGAAAATGGGTAAAATTCATAAATTTGCCTGATCCCCTCTCAAATCACCTACTGAGTAAGAGCAGATATAAGGAGGCGGAGCTGTTTCTGGCTACAGGGAGTTCATATCTTCTTTTCTTATTTCAGAGAGCCATGAGGGTGCCGGTCTTGCTCCTCCTGCTGGTAACAGAAGCATCCTGCAGATCTTATGGTGCCTCCTGCGAGCTGGGCTGCGACTGCCGGGGAGATCTCAGGTTCACCATCTGCTCCCGGGCCGGTTTCACCCAGCTGCCCGGCCAAGTGCCCTCTAACTCAGAGCTCCTCGACCTCTCGGACAACCACATTTCTGTCATCCCTGAGCGCTCCTTCAGCACCAACCGCAAACTGCGGGTGCTCCTGCTGCAGAACAACAACATCAGCGTGGTGGAGGACAGTGGCTTCATCCAGCTGGAGTTCCTGCAGAAGCTGGACCTCAGCTGGAACCGGATCTCCACCCTGTCCGAGGGCTTCTCCATTGGTCTGACCTCACTGAAGGAGCTGAAACTCGCCCACAACCGACTGAGCAGCTTGGACAGCCGGAGCTTTGTGCACATGGACGGCCTCCAGAAGCTGAACCTGACCAGCAACAGGATCCAGAGCATCCAGGTGAGGTTGTTCTCTGGCATGAGCCTCCTGCGGCAGCTCCACCTGGAGGACAACCAGCTGGCGTCTCTGCAGAGCGGCACCTTCTCTATGCTGCGCTCCTTAGAGGTCCTCAACCTGGCCAGGAACCAGATCAGCGGGATGGAGGCCGGCATCTTCAAGCCACTCACCAGCATGACCATCCTCAACCTGGCCAACAACCAGCTGACCACAGTCTGCTTCAAAACACTCATGAGCATCCATACATACGGCACACACATCCTGCTGCAAGGGAACCCCTGGAACTGTGACTGTGACCTGCAGAGAGACTTCCGCAAGCTCCACAGCATCCACAGGCTCTTCCTGGATGACTACTACAACCTAACCTGCAGATCGCCGCCCGTCCTCCAGGGATACCTGCTGATGGACGTGGACACGGAGCTGTGCATCGCTGAAACGGTCACGGTGCTCATCATCACCCTGACCGTGATCGTAACACTGCTTGCTGCCGTCCTGATGGGTGAGAAGAAGAGGAGGAAGAGGAAGAAGAAGAAGGGGATCCACTGGATGCTGCAGAGCGACCTCTCAGACGAGTCGGACTACTGAAACGGCTGCAGAGCCTTTCTGGGTTTTCGAACTGTGACAAACTTTAGGGAATCTCACAGTGAGGTTACTGTGACATGGAGTCACCTGGCTCATATTAACGTGACAAACCATACTCAATATGTACGATATAGGCATTTTATGTATGTACCGATCAGAGGTTGCTTTAACTGAAAATTGTCTTTCATTGACAGATTTTTTTTCCAGCAATGATTGAAAATTGTGAAAGCTGTCCATCATCTGACAGATTACACTGAGGGTGATCTAATTAAAGTCAATTAAAATGATAGATAATAATAGATTATGACAGAATTGTTACAAGCCTGTCAAAATGACAGAAAACAAATAAGTCTAGTGCAACCTCTGGTACCAATGCATCAAAGATATTCAGTATATCACCTTTAAAAAATAACCTTGGGTCATTGTCTAGATCAGGGGTCTGCAACCTGTGGCTCTTTTGCCCATAATGTGTGGCTCCTTAAGGCCTTGACAAAAAAAAAAAAAATCAAGAAAAATGTATCCCAAAAATTCTCACAAATTTAGGGAGAAAGTTGCATTTTTTTATGAGGAAAACAACAAATTTGCAAGAAGAAGTCACAAAAGTCACAAAAATTTCTAGGAAAAAAAACACACATTTACCAAAAAAGTTAAAATTGTGAATAATGTCACAAATTTATGTAAAAAGTGCTGCAAATTTATCTGAAAAAGGTAACAAATTTATTAGAAAAGTGGAAACTTAATGCCAGAAATATGACAAATTTAGGGAGAAAAGTTGCAATCTTACAATAAACCTCATGCAAATTTGCAAAAAAAAAAAATCACAAATTCATTGGAAACATTGAGGGCCCTATATTGACGGTCATCCACGCACTTTTCCGACACACTTTCTACCATGTTTCTGTCAGCACATTGTCTGTTTTTTACGCCTTGCCTTCAAATTAACAGTAGACAATGCGCCGCTATGCGCTCGGAGGAGGCGCCTCATTTTAAAGAGGTGTGGCACCGCGCAGTCTAATGCACATTACTATAAAAGTGCATTCCATGAGAATCCGCTATTGATCAGGAAAAAGAAGGTGTATTGTCAGAAGCGCATTGTTTAATGATAATTTAGTGGCGTGTTTTGACATTGCGGCTCAGGAAGCGGCATGCGCTGGGCCCATGTAACAGTCACAGTTGCCCGTCATTTTAATTATATGGTTCACACAATAGTTTTTTTTAAATTTTATCCATACTCTCATTTTAATTGCAGACTTACTGTTGGAGCTTATAGATTAGGCATTAATATAGGATTTTTTAGGGGAATGAATGGACAGTTCCAATGTGATGCGCTGCGGGGGGGGATTTTCCATTTCATTACGGACTTATTAGGCATTAATGCATTTATGTGTAGGGGAATGAATGAATGAATGAACAAGGAGTGTGCAGCGTTTTACTTTTCACTAACTCACCACAGAGACAAGAGATGTGTCCACATCTGCGCTGGCTGTGAGCCCTGGGTTTCCAGTCCAGCAAGCTCCTCAACAGTCACCCAGCAGAAGCTGCCGAGAGTGGGCTCACTTTGTGGCGGGGCTGGAGGCAGGCGGGGGCTGTGCCAGGTCGCCTCCATCCCTCCTACCCAGGACAGACAGGGGGAGACCCTCGGTCAGCGAAAGCAACAGGAGACGGACCACTCCATCTCCCCACAGCCAGGAGCGACTTCCACGCTGTCGTTAATGAAAGTTTATGAAAGTTTGCACAGGCATCATCCTCTTTTCCTTAAGTGTCAAACCCATTCATGTCTGTGTCGAATCTGTGCCCAAATTAAACAACTCAGCTAATTTTTTTCGGCCCATTCTTCACTGTTTGTTCTTTTTAACATAACTAACAGGGCATCAACTGTGATTGATGTCTTCCTTATTACCAAGCAGCATTACTGTTGCGTGCATTTTGGCTCACACACACGGGCTTTGGTCAGCGCCAAACCTGTCTTAAACTGTCATGATCACAATTCACTTTAGATAATGTGGCTCTTCGCATTAAAAGGATGGGAAAGAGTGTTTTAGATTGGATTATCCAAAACACACCTCTGACTGATTAGACCGGCCTCTTTGCATCATGAACCGGTAAAAGGTTCATTTTTACGCTGTTGTGATAAGGAAATGAACTCGGAAACGCCCATAAGCACGTTCTGCGTCAGTGACAACTGATCAGCTGATCCCATCGTTGTAATAGGGCCCCGAATGTTTATGGGGGAAAAAAATGTCACAAATTAAGGTGGAAAGAGGCTGCAATTCTCTTGGAGTAAGCAACAAATTTTCAAAGAAAAAGAAAAGAATAAAAGAAAAGCAGAAAACGTATGCCAAAAATGTCACAATTTTAAGAAAAACATTGTAATGTTATGAGGAAAACCTTTTAATATCTTATCTTAATATTGATGGTTCAGGCCAGGTTGTACTACTCGGAACCTTTGCTGTTTTTCCTTAGTTTTCAGGCTCAGGTATTTTTGTGGCTCCATATGGATTTTGCTGGTCAAAAATCCTCTTTGCATAGTAGAGGTTGCAGGCCCCTGCTCTAAATCTACATGAATGTGACAAAGATGGAAGTTTACAAGAAAAAAGGGTCACAAAATTTGATGAGGAAAAAAATAGCAAATCTGCAAAAAAAAAAAAGTCAAACATATGAAAAAAGTTAGTAATTTATGAGAATACAGTTGAAAATTTACAAGAAAAAAATCACAAATCTATGAGAAAATTTATGGAACAAAAACTTGTAAATTCACAAGGAAAAAATTGCCAGTCATATGAGAAAAGAAGCTGCAAGTTTATTGGAAAATTTGCAAATTTACAAGATAAAAAATGAATTTAATTTTACATTTCCTGTCAAGGGGCGGCGCGGTGGAGGAGTGGGCAGCACAGCAACTCACCCTTGGCCGGGGGTTCCTGGGTTTGATCTCAGCTCCCGACCAACAGTGATCTGTGTGGAGTTTGCATGTTCTCCCCGTGTCTGCGTGGGTTGACTCCGGGATTTCTCCGGCTTCCTCCCACATGCCAAAAACATGCAAGTTAGGTTAATTGGCATCAACTGGGGATTCTAAATTGTCCTTAGGTATGACTGTGAGAGTGAATGGTTCTCTGTCTCACTGTGTTGGAATGGCGAGCTGTCGAGGGTGGACCCTGCCTTTCGGCCAAAGATGCTGGGATAGGCTCTAGCCTCCCCTCCCCCTCGCGACCCAAAAAGGATTAAGTGGAAGAAGATGGATTTCCTGTCAAAAAATGTTTAGCTTGAACTTTAGTTTGGGGCCCTCTAGTGGCTGAGAGGCCGCATTGCATTTCTGCTTCACAGTGAGAAACAGCTCTGGTTCTAGATAAGATTATAGCAATTCTTTATTATCAAGCTGTACTAGAAAGAGGCTTCAGTGGAGCCAGAATGCTGCAGCTAGAGTTTTAACAGATACTAGAAAGGGAGATCATATCTCCCTACATATATCACCCAACGCTTAATTCACACTCATGTATTCTGTCTTGCTTCTACTGACTTTCATTCTGCTTCATTCCAGAGCATACCGCCACCTCTCCAGGTTCTCTTCCACCTGCTCCCTACTCTTACTGCAGATCACAACATTATCTGCAAACATGGTCCAAGGAGACTCCTGCCTGACCTCGTCTGTCAGCCTGTCCATCACTTCCGGACACTGAACGTTAACATGAATGAATGAATGAATGAATGAAAAAAATCAACTTGCATATCAATTCAAACCTTCCATGTAAAGCAATGTTATGCACGGTATAAAAAATGATCTCCCTCACCTTTGTTGTTCATCATAAAGTGTGCAAACAGCGGTGGTCCTGGCTTGTATGATGCCCTGGGTGGGCAACAACGCCCCCCACCCCCCAAAAAAGATAAGATAAGATAAGATAAGATAAGCCTTTATTAGTCCCACAATGGGGAAATTCCAGGATTGCAACAGCACAGGGATAGCAACACTCAGAGCAACAATCAGAAGGCAAGAAAAAAAAAAAAAAGCAAGCAAGCAAGAGCAGCTAATATACATATGTACATATTACTATAAATATATATATATACACACAGACACACAGTGTAGAGCATTGTAGCTGGATGGGATAAATATATGAGTATATAAACGCACAGGCAATCTAAAGGCAAAGGCAATTGCAAAGGCAATCTAAAGACTGACCTTTCTTGTTTTCATTGATGCAAAGTCCTCAGTGACATCATCATATGAAAGCTGCTCAGCAATGCTTGGTAAACACTGATGACTTCAAGACCAGTAAAGAGGTTCTTCTTCAGTCAATCGATAGCATGATTTATAATTAAATTCTAAAAATTATAATCATCAATATTAAATCAGAACAGTTTGAAATGTTTCACTCTGCCTGTAATGAATGTTGAGAATGCTTACTGAATTATTTTGACATTCAATAAACTATTTTATTGAAATCATTTTTCTGTTAACAGTAAACGTGCAATACTCCTATTAACTTGTTACAGCTTGTAAAAATGGTTAACGAACCACAATCAATAAAACAGTTCATCAACTCATTTATTATTATTTCAGTCAAATATTGAGTTTGTTTTATTAATTTTTAGTCCAGCCCTGTTCTGTCCACATGAGTGCTGATCCCCCGGTTCCTGCAGGTTCTAGAGGTGTGAATCTTCAGTGGACTCATGATTAGATTACATTTCAGGCATTAATGATTCCAGTGCAAAACGATTCACAATGCATCTTGATGTATCGCTATATTGCATCTTAATTTAAAAACAATCTATGTATTTGTTGTTAGATTTCAGCATTTATTATTGTAATTTATGAAAGGAAAAACCAAACTGCTGTGTGGGTCGAGTTATGAATATATTTTTTTAATTCAAAGTAAGTGAAGTTTAAACGTATAAGACGGCATCTCAGTGACACTCAGAGAGCGCATAATCCCGTCTCCTTCCGTCTCTCATGGAGCACCTCCAAAATGTAATGGGTTTGTGTGTAGGCCTAGAGCCACTCCTGGAGAAAACTGCAGCAATGTCTGTCCATTAGTTGTGGAGTATTGTTCCTAACAAACTATGAGAAGATCAGAGCCTTGGCTGAGGGATGCATTCTCTGATCACCACCAAAATGCAATGGGTTCGTCTGTAGCCCAAAAACCACCTCTGGTGAAAATTTCATCCAAATCCATCCAGTAGTTTTTATGTAATCCTGCTGTACGAATATAAACAAATCCCTTGGTGGAGGTATGCACTCTTAGATCATCACCAAACTATAATTGTTCCCTGTGCCATTACACACCTTTCCTGAAAATTTCATCAAAATCCGTTCATAACTTTTTGAGTAATGTTGCTAACAGAGTGACAGACAGACAAACCAACAAACGCCTGTTGTGTGTGAGGGTGCCTTCACACCTACAGGCTTTAGTTCATTTCAGGCGAACTCAAGTTTGTTTTCTCTGTTAATGCGGTTTGTTTTGTCTGGTGAGAACACGGTAATCGCACTCAAGTGCGTACCAAAACAACCGTACCGAGACCGCCTGAAAGAGGTGGTCCCGGTTCGAATCAAATGGCGAACTCTGGTGTGGTCCTGCAGGCGAGAAAGCAACCGCACTAAAACAGGACCAGCGGCAAACGGTAAAACATTTTATGTCACTGTACATACTGTTGCATCCGTAATTAAGGCAGTAACGAATATACAGTGAACACTGTTTACGGAGCTTTATTACAGACACTATGTACAATACCACACAGGCTTACGGCGCTCTCCAGCAGGCCAGGTGTTCCACGATGAAAGAGGACTAGCCCCTTCCGCCCACATCCTTTATACCTAGAGTGGCGTCACCACCGGAAACCGGCGGTTAACCACCCTCACCCGTTCCCCGTCCAACCCGGCTGACATCTTACTAATACCTTCTATTCACATACATAACATTTCCCCCCCCCCTTCAAAAAAATGTTATGCATACAGGTAACCCACCCAAAATTTAGCACCCGACACACTCTCTAATTATAAAAATATGTACAAAAAGAAACAAACTGCCTATCCATTCACACAACTAAGGCTGGGGGGCCAGGTAGACTGCCAGTGCCCCCTACACGGCTAGGCGGATTATTCTGCCGCCACACTTAAAACAGTCCAACTTAAAAGACTGTGTTTCTAAATGAAATGATCCCATTGAACAGCTCCATGTGAACGTAAGAAAAAAAAAAAAAAAACAATAATCACAACATATACAGGAAACACCACTGGCGGCCCCCACCCCAAACCTGGGCACATAGACTAAAACGATACGTGTTGGGCATACCGAATAGCACAAATTAACAATTTCCAAAGCCAAATAACCCCATCATACTTTACTACTTCCACTTTCTTCACTCTTTACCATTCAAATCCAAATTCAGGCACATATCAAAACAGTCAGTGAACCCTTTCCCCTTTACAATATTCACGGATTATATTAAATACCTACAAGTATTTTAGCTACTATTCTGTCATTATACAAACACACAAGTTATAAAATTTAACTCATAAAATTTTGTCTCTTCCATGTTTTCTTTCCTTTACCTTTGTTTTTTTCAAACCAATAATATCCGGGGCACCAATACAGCAGCATGCAACTATATACATACAGCAGGACCTGGGTTAAACTCAAAACACATACAGTAAAACACCATCAGTCCTTGGATGGGTCTCTTTCCAAACACCTCTGTCTCTTGACCTCCAGGCTCGCACTGCGTCGTCTCCTCTTCTCCACCACTAGACGCAGCTCATTCGGATGCCTCCAGGTCTTGTCAGACAAGCGTAGATACCCATCGCTCCGGGCAGCCTCCACCTGGAGCCGCCTCTGGTCATCGCGCCACTCACGTGACCCGTGATCTCCTCTCATCCGGGCCTCAACCCTGGGCCGAACCTCATCTCCAACCCGCAGGGAAGCCCTTTTCTTCTCGGGATCACACTGGTTCTGACTGGCCTCCTTCACCGATCTGGTCGACTCGAGGGTCCGGTTTGTCTTCCTCTTGGCAGCCGTCATTGTGAGCGCTTCACAACCATGCTCTCAGGTCTCGCCCCCTCAGTCTCCAGCGCAGGCACCTCGTCCTTATGGGCCACCCCGGGGGTCCCGGCGTGCCATCTAGCTCCCCCATCCAGGGCAACCTGGTAACCGGCATCGGGTCCATCCCGGGGTTGCATTGCAGGGTGCTGAACGTGCTCTCCATTTGTAGTGTCCAGCCAGTCTGAGTCCTACACCTCCTCACCAACCACCACCAGAGCTGGTCGGCCCCAAAGTCCACAACCCGACCACTCCTCACCCAACACATTTGCAATAGAGAACCCCAGGCTATAAAAAAGATTGCACCCCATGATGTTGACGCCCGCAGCGGTGACATAAACATGGGCCCCGGGCACCACAACAGACTTATACCGTGCCTCCATTTCCACAAATCCTAAAGCAGCCAGTCTGTTCCATCCATAGTCAAAGTAGTGTCTCTCCTGCTTCCTGATTTGTCGGTGGGGAAACAGACTCTTCATGGTCGTGAGGCTCAAAACGGAGATAACAGCCCCCATATCCACCAACACAGGAACCTCGATGCCATCTAGCATTACATCACACCCGATCCGTCCCGTAGTCTCCCGGAAACGGTGTGGACAATCGTGGGAGTCTTCTGCGTGGGACCCGGTTCACCCCGCCGGTCTCTTCGCTCACAGTTTGCACACGCCCTGGCAAAGTGGTTCAGCAAACCACACTTCCTACAATGATTGCCTTTCACCAGACATATCCTGGACTTATAGCGGTGACTTGGGGACTCACAGCCATAACAACACGACGTACCTAGGGCGGACCTAACTTTCACCACGAAGGCATATTCTTCCTCTCCACTGTCTTCATCTCCAGGGTCCAATAACAGCGCCTTAGCACAAGACTCATCTTGGCTCAGATTCGCCCCTTCAGTCAGGCCCCTCACGATAGTCTCTGCTGCCTTGAACTGTTGAGTGAGCTCAATAGCTGCGGCCAACGTCAGCTCACCTGGATGAGACAAAAGCCTGGACCGGGCAGATGGACAGTGAGTGTGTTCCACCAGCTGGTCCCGTATCATCTCATCTTCCAGGGGTCCAAACTTGCACTCCCTCGCCAGCTCCCGGAGGTCCGCCAGAAATCTCTTCACTGGTTCCCCCGACCGCTGGCGGCGCTGTCGAAACTGAATGCGCTGGACCATGACGTTTTCCGGTGCGCAAAAGTAGTGTGCCATTAATTCCACCACTTCGTCAAAGTTATCGGCCCCTCTAAGGTTCTCCAGTATCCTTTGCCCCTCCATGCCAAAATTATGGACCAAAACAGCCCTCGTGCGAAGCTTCTCCAGCTCGCCGAGGTTCAATACAACCAAATAGTTCGTAAATGCGGCAAACCACCGGGGCCAAGGTACGGGTAGTTCACCCGGGGTTTCCAAAAATGGCCGAAAACTGGCAACGGAGCTTTCCATTACCGCTTTTACCTCGTCGCCAAATGTTGCATCCATAATTAAGGCAATAACAAGTATACAGTGAGCACTGTTTACGGAGCTTTATTATAGACACTATGTACAATACCACACAGGCTTACGGCGCTCTCCAGCAGGCCAGGTGTTCCACGGCGAAAGAGGACTAGCCTCTTCTGCCCACATCCTTTATACCTAGAATGGCGTCACCACCGGAAACTGGCAGTTAACCACCGTCGCCCGTTCCCCGTCCAACCCGGCCGCTGTCTTCCTAATACCTCCTATTCACATACATAACACATACCTGATAGATCTTTGAAAATGTCTGTGGCTGAGCACGTCACGGTTCTGGAGGATTAATGAACGTTAACATGTTATTTCCCATCCGTAGCAGCAATTCATTTTCAAAAGTGGTATATGCACATATGTGATAAACGATAACCAGGGCGATGAAAACCCCCCGTAGATTATGCTACGATTTGCATTATTTTCTCCCCAGAAAT
The DNA here is from genome assembly GCA_020510985.1 of Pholidichthys leucotaenia. NCBI lineage: Eukaryota > Metazoa > Chordata > Actinopteri > Cichliformes > Pholidichthyidae > Pholidichthys > Pholidichthys leucotaenia. The sequence goes on from CM035845.1 coordinate 322,967,194, forward strand.
GCATAAATACACAGTAGTCATCCTACTTCCTGTATTTACCTTTCCTGTTCTCGTGCCAAAAAAATCTGACCAATAAGAACAGAGAACGTTCTGACGTAAGTCTCGTGGGATTTAACGTGACAGAGTTTGGTCTGCTTGAATTTTGCCTGTGTGAAAGGGGACCGAAACGATGAGAAAATGATACAAAATAACAAACTTGTCAACTGATTCGGCTCAAATTATACAAACTTAGGTGTTAAAACACCCTAAGAATGAAGCACTGACAGCGGACGTGAACTGAACTCTCCTTTATCCAACACACAACTGATTATTTATAGATGGATGGTGCCGCCCTGCGCCATGGCCAGTTCACCATGTGATAACGTCACCTACGGCAAGCCACCACTTCTGAACATCAGCCCCTCCCCCCGAAAAAAAAGAATCCCAAAGAACTTTATACAGCTAACTGGGTACCCGGGTAGACCACTGGTATGCCCATGTGATCGAGTAGATTATTCTACCATTCGTGTCAGTCATGTCCTGACTACACCTAAGAGTCCAAATTTCAAAAGTGTGATGATCGGGCGAGCGCGCTCCCCCTCCCTTTCTGTGCCATGTTCCTCATCTGTTTCCCAGCTCCGCAGGTCATCAACGCACCTGAATGAGTGGACGCACCAGCTGCCTCTTCATTGCCAGCGCTTAAAAGGATCTGCTTGTGAACACTTCAGCGCTGGCTCATTGGGTACTGCTGCCTTAGTATTAGGTTAAGAATCGTGCCACTTGGAACTCAGCCTAATTTTCTTTTTCCTCCTCTCTCCCCAGGTTGCTGCCATCTCAGCGGTGTGTCGCCGGGATTGTGGTGTGCTCGCCTGTCTCCTCATCTTCATCTCCCTGGACTGTTCTCTCCACCCGGTCAGACTCCCCCTAGCTCCTCTCCTTTCTATGTTCCCTGCCAGCGCTGCCCTGCTGGCTCCCTCTCCTCCTCACTGGGTTCCTCTGCTGGGCTCTCTGCTCATCTGTTGTAACAAAACTCCTGCTCTCATTCGTTATTCCCAAATTGATTCCTCATTCCTAACCAGCTATCGTTACCCCTTCTTCCACAGACTGTGTGTTCCCTCTGCGTGTGCCGCTTTTCTTTCCTGTTGTGTTCATTTTCCAATAAAGTTGTATTTAACATTTTTTACTTCATGTCTGAGTGACTTCTTTGGTGTTAGTTGCCCTGCACGTGAGCTTATCACTTACAGTCATGACAAAAAGTTAGTCATAAAGTCCTTTAGGTGGCGGGGTCTCTGCTGAACCCAGGCTGAGCGACGCTCAGGCTGTGTCTCCGCTGCAGGCTCCGGCGGACGTTCTTTGGGGATTGTGGGTTTTGTGTCACCGAAGTCCCAGCCCAATCTTGTCATGTCTACAGCCATCTCCTGATCCAGGGCCAAAGTTGGTGTCACTTTTCTGAGGCGACTGGCATGCCACTGTGACCCGTCAGTGAGACGAAAGGTGGCTGGGCCCAGCTGTGCTGTGTTGCCCAAAACGACTGCAGTTTGTGGGTGTGGTTGGGGCGCCGGATCTGGACCCAATCCAGTATTGCAAGCCCGGGTCGCTTCGCCCAGCATTTCCTGTCAAAACTTTCCTTCATATGTTAAGATAAGATAAGCCTTTATTAGTCCCACAATGGGGAAATTCCAGGATTGCAACAGCACAGGGATAGCGACACTCAGAGCAACAATCAGAAGGCAAGAAAAAACAAGAACATCTAGTAAACATATGTACATATTACTATAAATATATATATAGACACACAGTGTGGAGCATTATGGTTAGTGAATGTGCAGCAGAAAGTCCAAGCTCCTTCTCTCTCCGCGGATGCGGCGGGCCAGCTAGAAGTCTTTGGGCATAATGGTGACCCTCTTAGCGAAGAAGAGACCCACCAGGTAGGCCTCGCTGGCCTCCTGCAGAGCCATGACGGCGAAGCTCAGGAAGCGCAGGTCGGTCTTGAAGTCCTGAGCGATCTCCCTCACCAGGCGCTGGATGGGCAGCTTACAGATGAGCAGCTCCGTGAATTTCTGGTAGCGACGAATCTCTCTCAGAGCCACGGGCCTGTAACGGTGAGGCTTCTTCACTTCGCCGGTGGCCGGAGCGCTTTTCCAAGCAGCCTTGGTGGCTAGCTGCTTCCTGGGGGGCTTTTTCCTCCAGTAGATTTTACGGGCGGTCTGCATGGTTCTTGCCATCGCTCTTTATTATTCTGTCTTATATTTCTTGCATGCCACCTAAACTCCAGCCCGGCACCCGCGTCGTTTTCGCTACAGGTCCCGGTATGTCAAGTTTCCCCATTAGCACCGGGCGGCGGCCGAGTGCTAGCTAGCACCAGCTCCTCCCTGCTGTAACGTCTCCCGCTGTAAACAGTGGCTCCGTCCGCCGACTCGGGAGACCCATGGGGCGATCTGTGTGTCCATGATATATATATAGAGTGAAAGGTGTAGAAAGAAGAAGGAAGATAAAAAAAAGGCTGTTGCAACGGGCAGCCAACTCGTGTGGCGCCACCGGTCCGGCGTAACCGGAACCGGTCAAACAACAGCAGTGTTGCTGTTGTTTGTCCACCCTCCTCCTAGGTGAGGGTCTTTCTTTGGGGGGAGCGTCTGATGGGGGCATAGTCAGTCCAGAGGAAGGCACATCTCACATCTTAGCATTAGTAAGGCCGAGGAGTTGCCCGTAACGCGCGACCCAAGCCGTTAAAAACGCGCGCGCCACGTCTGCTGCTGTAGTTGACGCCAGGGGGACCGCTTCTGGCCAGCGCGTTGTGCGGTCCACCATGGTTAGAAGGTGTGTGAAACCCTGCGACAGCGGGAGGGGTCCCACGAAGTCGATATGCACGTGGTCGAAGCGTTTGGCCGGGATGTGAAAAGGTTCTAAGGGGGCCCGCGTGTGCTTGTGTATCTTTGCTCTTTGACACGCTGCGCAGGCTGCGGCCCACTCTTTGACCTGTTTACGCAGCCCCGGCCAAACAAATTTTTCTCCCACCATTTTGATCGATGTGCGAACTCCCGGATGTGCCAGCGAATGGATTAAATCAAAAACGCGGTGGCGCCATGCAGCTGGGACCACGGGGCGGGGGCGCCCCATGGAGATATCGCAGATTAGAGGAGGCATACCTGTCTGATGCACCCTGTGCTCCAGCCTTAGCCCTGTTGGCCCAGACTGGAGCGCGCGCACATCCGCATCGTTAACCTGCTCGGCGGCCATAGCTGCATAATCTAAGCCTACGCAGACTGGGGCTGCGAGCGCTTCCGCGCCGCAAGCCTGGCCCGCGTCCACGGCCACCGTGTCTGCCCCCTGGGGGCCTGGCATTGCAACTGCGCGTGAGAGACAATCTGCCACTACATTGTGTTTGCCCGCCACATGATGAATGTCGGTGGTAAACTCTGAAATCGCAGCCAGCTGTCTCTGCTGTCGGCCCGACCACGGCTCTGAAATCTTGGCCACTGCAAATGTTAATGGTTTGTGGTCTACAAACGCGGTGAAACGGCGCCCTTCCAGCCAGAACTGGAAGTGGCGGATGGCCAAATGCAGGGCTAAAAGCTCCCTATCGAACGTGCTGTATTTCCGCTCATTATCGCACAATGTTTTGCTAAAAAACGCAAGCGGTTGCCAGCTCCCTGCTACCAGTTGCTCGACAACCGCCCCCACTGCTACGTCGGAAGCGTCCGTGGTTAGTGCCATGCGAGCTGCTGGCACGGGGTGTGCCAACAGCACAGCGTTCGCCAGGGCCGACTTGACCTGGGAGAAAGCGCGCTCCCGTTCCGGGGACCACTCGACCTTATTTGCAGGTTTTCGTTTCTTTAGTGCCGCGTACACTGGGTGCATGAGCTGTGCCGCGCTGGGGAGGAAACGGTTATAAAAATTGACCATCCCCAAAAATTCTTGCAATGCTTTAACTGTCTGCGGCTGGGGAAACTCCGTTATCGCGCATACTTTATCGGGCAGCGGGACCGCTCCTTCTGGAGAAACGCGGTGGCCCAAAAAATCGATTTGCGCTACCCCGAATTGACATTTCGCTGGGTTAATTATCAGCCCATGCTCTGTCAGCCTCTGAAAAACTGCTGTGAGGTGGCGTTCGTGTTCGACCTCGGATGCATTGGCTACCAAAATATCATCCAAATAGGCGAACACGAAAGGGAGGCCACGCAACACCGCATCCATCATGCGTTGGAACGTCTGTGCGGCGCCTTTGAGGCCAAAAGGCATGCGCAAAAACTCGAAAAGCCCAAAGGGGGTTATTACTGCCGTTTTGGGTATGTCTTGAGCACGGACTGGGACTTGGTGATAACCGCGCACCAAATCTATTTTGGAAAAGATGCGCGCCCCCGCCAAATGCGCCGAAAAATCCTGGGTGTGCGGAATCGGGTAGCGGTCGTGTGCTGAAGCATTATTTAACCTGCGGAAATCACCGCAAGGCCGCCACGAGCCGTCAGCCTTGGAGACCATATGCAGGGGTGACGACCAAGGGCTGTTAGAGCGTCTAACAATGCCCAGTTTTTCCAAGTTGGCGAATTCCTCGTGCGCGATGGCCAGTTTAGCTGGGTCCAAGCGCCGAGCTTTTGCAAAAACAGGGGGGCCGGAGGTAGTTATGAAATGCTCGACCCCGTGTTTAGCTATTGATGCTGAAAATGTTGGGACCGTGAGTGCTGGGAACTGATTGAGTAGTGCATGAAACTTACCACCCGCAGCTGTGACATTAGGATGTGCAGAAGGCGGGGCCACCCGAGCTGTACAGGAGATAGAGTGGAAAGACAGTGCATTTACCATACGTCTATTAGTAAGATCAACTAATAAACTGTTTGAGCATAAAAAATCAGCACCTAACATGTTGTTGCTAACTGCAGCTACGACAAAAGTCCACTCAAAGGTGCGCCCGTGGAAGGATAGATTCGAACTTTCACTCCTGCGAGGGAGTGAAAGTTCGAATGAGGGCGGCTTTCAGTGCGCCATACTTGTCGTCCTGGGGCGGGTGGTTGGTCAGGCTCTCCACCCGCTGCACTGTGAGGCTGTCCAGCTTCGCGACGACATGGTAGAACCTCGTTGCGTCCGCTGAGATTCCCCAAAGGTGGAACTGCGCCTCCACAGTGGTAAACCAGGAGCGCGGGTTATGTTGCCAGAAATTGGGCAGCTGTAGTGTGGTAGCTGCGTTAACCCAGTTGGCTCCTGAAGAGTCCGGTGCGGGAAGATCTTTGCCACCGGCCATAGTTTGTCGTAGGTCACCAGTGTAGAGGATGCCTTTCACAAACGAGACTGAGTTTATTCCTCAGGGTTGGTTTATTGAGAGGTCACATCCTCCAACAAGAACAGAATCTCAGAAAAGAGGTAGAACAATCATCCTTCACAGTTCTTGTACCCTCCAAAGACACAAACCCCCCAACATCAAATAACACACCCCCAACCCACAGTCCTTGAGCAAACATACAGTCCCTGAGGCTCCTTGGCGTCTCCATTGTCTCTCTCATCCTTCTAGCCTCCGGGGCTCCTGCTGGGGCATTCTCTCCCACCTCCCGTCTCCTAAAAGACCAACTTCACACCTCCCGTAGGTCTCTGCAGGGTCAGGTCCTCTTTGGCCATTGAGACATGAAGCTTCCAGAATATGCACCGTCATGCCTACTAGGTATATGTGGGTGAATATGAATGCCATATGTGCGCCATAAATATGCACCATAACTGAACCAAGGAGAAAATGATGCAAAGTAACAAACTTATCAACTGATTCGGACCAAAGTAAACGAATTTAGGTGTGAAAGCACCCTAAAACTTTTAGAAAAGTTTCATATTTGTAATTTGCTTTGTCTCAGAGTCTGTGTGAAAGTGCTGAAGAAGTTGATGCAGCTGTACTTTATCACTTTGTTTTAGTTCGCTTGTACTGTTCTTGTGTGACTAGTGCTGAGTGAGTGTGAAGGTTCCTGAGAAAGAGATAATCTGTATATCAAGTTTTGACCAGATGTACTGAACCAGTCACCAATCACAATCTCTTCCACCTCTCAGATAACAGAAAGCTTAAAGGACTGAGCGATGTGTGTTTGAATCAGAATGATGCGCGAATGATGCGCCACCCCTCAGCTTAGCCCCCGACTTCCCCATCAGAGAATCGTTGTCTGCTCCCTCCAAAGTAAATAAAAATATAATGCATAAGCATCCCAAAGTGATAAAGCAAAATATTGGTAAAACTCAAATTAAACATAAAGCCTCTAAATTGAATGAACTGGCCTCTGTTCCTCCTCATAATTTAAAAATTAAATGTGGTTTATTAAATATTAGGTCTCTAACTCCCAAGTCTCTGTTAGTCCATGATCTGTTAATTGATCATCAGATTGATTTAATTTCCCTTACAGAGACTTGGTTAGGGCAAGAGGATTATGTTGGTTTAAATGAATCAACTCCCTCTGGTTATTTAAACTGCCAAAATCCCAGAAGTTCTGGTCGTGGAGGAGGAGTAGCAACAATTTACCATTCCAAATTACTAGTTAATGTAAAGCAAAAAACATGTTATAATTCCTTTGAGGGCCTGGTCCTCAGTATTGGGCACTTTAGCAATTTTAGGTTAAACCCAATTTTATTTGCCATAATTTATCGTCCCCCATCAACCTACTCAGAATTTTTATCCGAATTTGCTGATTTCTTAGCTGATTTAGTGCTGAAATCTGATAGAATAATTATAGTAGGGGACTTTAATATACATGTGGATGTAGATAGTGGCTGCCTTAATGTGGCATTTAATTCAATATTAGACTCGATTGGGTTTTCTCAGAAAGTAAGAAATTCTACTCATTACCTCCACCATACATTGGACCTTGTTCTGACATATGGCATAGAAATAGAAAATCTTGTAGTGTCTCCTCATAACCCTGTACTGTCAGACCATTGTCTGTTAACCTTTGATTTTACTATTTCTGACTATTTGGCTCCTAAAGAAAAATATTATTACAGTAGATGCCTCTCAGATGATGCTGTTACCAAATTTATGCAGATTGTTTCCTCTATGCCATGTGTCAACACAACGGAAATAAGCTATAGACAGCTTGCTCCTTCTGTAATTGATAACATGGTGGATAGTGTTTCAGCTTCTCTGCATCAGACTCTAGACTTGGTGGCCCCCTTAAAAAAGAAAAAGTCTAATCAGAGATTTCTAACTCCTTGGTTCAACACAGAAACTCGTAGCTTAAAACAGAAGACTCCTCAATTAGAAAGAAAATGGCGCTCCACTGATTTAGATGAAATCTATTTAGCTTGGAGAAATCATCTTTTAATTTATAAAAAATCTCTTAGAAAAGCTAGAACGAGTTATTACTCTGCATTAATAGAAGAGAACAAGAATAATCCCAGGTTTCTTTTCAGTACTGTAGCCAGGTTGACAAAGAGTCAGGACTCTGTCAATCCTAGCATTCCCTTAGAGCTTACTAGTCAGGACTTTATGAACTTTTTCAATAATAAAATTTCATCCATCAGAGATAAAATCAATCAGATTCTTCCCACAGTTAACCTCTTGCACGCCGTTGTTCTGCGGGCGGGCAAGTCTCTGCGTCCTAGGGCGCACGAGGACGCACGAGAGCGCACTCGTGCGCCCTCGTGCGCATGACCCATGATAAGGATATTGATGGTGGTGGTGTAGGTGGTGTGGCCTCCAAGCGCCACTGAAAAAAAAAGCTGCAAACACAGCCGAACAGATTAGTTCATCTGATTGACCTCTCATTCGACTAATAAGAGCCTTGAATTGGGTTTCTGAAACCTTGAAGAGCCAATGAATGAAAACCTAGGAAGGAGGACCCGCCTCCCAACGCTTTGAATGCAGTGAGCCAATTGAAGCAGAGAAGTTCGTGAGCTGTTTTTTTTTTAGGGTGAAGACTGGCTGCTGCAGCGGATCAAAAAAGGACACAGGAAGAGCCCCACAGACCCAGCAGCATGGAGACCATCCACAAATGCAACCTGTGTGACAGGGAGTGCCATTCGTGGATCGGCATGTTCGGCCACAGGCGGTACTTTTTTTGTTTTAGTCCCAGCAGAGTAGACGTTATGAGTTCTTCCATGGTGATCAGACCGACGGAGGCTGACGACGAAGGCTGAGTGACACACACGCCTTCGCCAGTCTTTTTTTAATTACTACTGTTATTTGTTTTGAAAAATCGTTCGCCAAAAACCGCAATCATGGAAGCACAAAACCGCAATAATGGAATTATGTTTTGATCGAGTCGCAAGACCAGAACCAGAGCGGACCAGCGTCGTGTTCGTCTGACAATGAGGAAGACAAGTTCGCCAAGACTCCGCTGTGAAGAGGTAAGGTGTTATAAGCTAAATTATTCTCTATCCCTGAAAATTGTAATCCAAAGTGACTTTTGACCGATCAGTAAATTACAGCTGTGCGGTTCATGAAGTCTGAAGTTCGTGCGCCGCGGTACAAGGGGTTGCTCGCAGTGTACAGGCTGTGAACGCCCCCCCCCACCCCCGCTATTCTTCTGCAGCGAGGGGGGGGGAGCCGCGGTGATTGCACTGCTGTCCTACATCACCACATAAGGCTAATCCGTTGTGTAGCGATGGCTGAAGTCCATCCTCTGTAGCGAGCGGAGGGGGGGGACAACCCCCCCCACACACACACAGTAGCGAGGGGGGGGGAAGCCGCTGTGACAGCGTTGCTGTGGAAACATGCAACGAGTGTAATCTGTCATGTAGCGAGGGCCGAACTCTGTCCTTGGTAGCGGGGGGGGGACGACCCCCCCCCACACACACACACAGACACAGCCCTGAGTGTGACCTTTCCTTTGAGCCTAAAATGAAGCTTCTACATTGAATTATTCAAAAGTTACAGACGTTTTTCCAAACTGTGCCCTTTGGCACACTTCCAAAACGCCTGGGAACAGCCTGAGAACAAAGCTGTGTAAAATATTCATTTTTTGTGGTATTGTTACCAAATTTGGATCTCAGCTGGATAACACTTGGTTCTACATTTCTGTTGCATTTTCCAGCCGGATCGGACAGCTGTGTGTTATTTGCAAGCATTTGTATCCAAAAAAACACCATGTCCAAATTTTTTTTCTTCAAGTTCAGTATGTTTAGATGACTGTAACTCAGTGGCCAGAGCACATAGAGAAATTATGGGTTTTTTTTGCCAAAAAATTCAAAGTGTTTTCTTTTAAATGAGACCAACCCCATGAAGATGCTGCAAAGGGTTGAAGAACAGCTTTCGATTTACTTTGGGCACGTTATTTTTTGGCATTTTTAGGAAAATTGCCCGGAGTCCAAGAGGTTAACTTAAATACTGTAACTACTACAACTCCTTCTATTGATGTCTGTCTTGATGAGTTTACTCCAATCGACCTTTGTGAGTTAGACAAAATAGTTTCCTCATCCAAACCTTCAACTTGTCTTTTAGACCCTATTGCTACCAGGTTATTTTAAGAAGTCTTCCCACTTATTGGTAGCCTTATTCTTCATATAATCAATTCTTCATTAACTTTAGGCCATGTACCGCAGGCTTTTAAAACGGCTGTAATTAAACCCTTACTCAAAAAGCCAACGCTAGATCCAGGAGCTTTAGCTAGCTATAGACCAATCTCTAATCTCCCTTTCATTTCAAAAATCTTAGAAAGAGTTGGTGCTACGCAATTATTTGACCACCTGCAGGGAAATGGTTTACTTGAAGAGTTTCAGTCTGGGTTTAGAATCCATCATAGTACTGAAACAGCCTTAGCGAAGGTCACTAACGACCTCCTCATTGCATCTGATAATGGACTAGTTTCTGTCCTTGTCCTTTTAGACCTTAGTGCAGCTTTTGATACTATCGATCATAATATTCTACTTGATAGATTAGAACACTATGTTGGACTTAATGGAACTCTGTTGCAGTGGTTTAGATCTTATTTATCTGATAGGTTCCAGTTTGTTCATGTAAATAATGAGTTTTCTTTCAACTCAAAGCTCAGTCATGGAGTTCCACAGGGATCTGTGCTAGGCCCGACTCTTTTTAGTTTATATATGCTTCCGTTAGGCAACTTTATTAGAAAGCACTGTATACATTTTCATTGTTATGCTGATGACACACAATTATACCTGTCAATGAAGCCAGATGATAGTAATCAATTAGCCAAGTTAGAAGCCTGTCTTAAGGAAATCAAAGCTTGGATGACTTGTAATTTCCTGCTATTAAATTCAGATAAGACTGAAGTCATTCTTGTTGGTCCAAAAAACCTTAGAAATTCCTTTCCAAATCAAACTTTCAGTTTGGATGCGGTTACTCTTTCTCTTAATAGCTCTGTGAGGAACCTTGGAGTTATTTTTGATCAGGATTTGTCCTTCAATTCACATATTAAATTTGTTTCTAAGACTGCCTTCTATCATTTGCGTAATATTGCCAAGATTAGGAGCATCTTGTCTCAGAGTGATGCTGAGAAACTGATCCACGCTTTTGTTAGCTCAAGATTAGATTATTGTAATTCTTTATTATCAGGCTGTCCTAAAACATCTTTAAAAAGTCTTCAGCTGATCCAAAATGCTGCAGCAAGAGTTTTAACAGGTACTAGAAAGAGAGATCATATCTCTCCGGTTCTGGCCTCCCTTCATTGGCTTCCCATAGAGTTTAGAATTAAGTTTAAAATCCTTCTTCTTACTTACAAAGCTCTAAACAATCAGGCTCCTTTTTATTTAAAAGATCTGATGCTACCGTATTATCCTAACAGAGCACTACGCTCCCAAAATGCAGGATTACTTGTAATACCTAGAATCTCCAAAAGTACAATGGGAGGCAGAGCCTTCAGTTATCAAGCTCCTCTCCTGTGGAATCAGCTGCCAATCTGGATTCAGGAGTCAGACTCGATCTCTGTTTTTAAGAATAGGGCTAAAACCTACCTTTTTGATATAGCCTACAATTAGGGAGGGATCATGTGTTTCTGAACCCTCCCTTAGTTATGCTGCTAATAGGTTTAGTCAGCCGGGGGACCTCCAGTAATGCACTGGGCCTCACTCCTTTTCTCACTCTCAATGAAATATTTTTTTTGCTGGTCATTAACATTTGTTTGTTCTCTCCCATAGATTGAGTCCCCATCGTGCTGTTTGCTCTCTACATGTCTGTTCTTTTCTTCTTCTCTATCCCCTCACCCCCCAGCCAGTCGCAGCAGATGACTGCCCCTCCCTGAGCCTGGTTCTGCTGGAGGTTTCTTCCTGTTAAAAGGGAGTTTTTCCTCTCCACCGTCGCCAAGTGCTTGCTCACAGGGGATCGCCTGATTGCTGGGGTCTTTCTGCAACTGTGGGGGTTCCCCCTACAGTTGATAGTGCTATGAGATGACTGTTGTTGTGAAATGGCGCTATATAAATAAAGTTGAATTGAATTGAATTGAATTGGCTCTGAGACTGTTTTTTTGTATTGTTCTCCACTGGGCAGTGTAATTAAATTTGTTGAACCTTTGAACCTGCCTGATTCTTGACTGAAGGTTAAGAAGAATTTTTCTAACAGAAGACAAAATCGAAATAATAGTTTTTGGAGCCAAAGAAGAAAGACTCAAAGTTAATACTCAGCTTCAATCAATGATGCTAAAAACCAACTGCCAAGCCAAAAATCTGGGTGTGGTTCTGGACTCAGACCTGAATTTTAACAGCCACATTAAGACAGTAGTGAAATCAGACTATTATAACTTAAAGAATATAGCGAGGATTAAAGGTCTGATGTCTCAGCAGCATCTAGAATAACTTGTCCATGCATTTATCTTCAGTAAACTGGATTACTGTAATGCTGTCCTCACAGGTCTCCCTAAAAAGTCCATCAGACAGCTGCAGTTGGTTCAAAACGCTGCAACTCAAGTCCTCACTAAGACCAAGAAAGTAGATCGTATAACTCCAGTTCTCAGATCTTTACACTGGTTTCCTGTCTGTCAAAGAATAGAGTTCAAAATACTGCTGTTGGTTTATAAAGCCCTGAATGGTTTAGGGCCAAAATACATTTCAGATCTGCTGGTCCATTACAAACCACCCAGAGCCCTCAGGTCATCAGGGTCAGGCCTACTATCTGTGCCCAGAGTTAGACGCAAACATGGTGAGGCAGCATTTAGTTTTTATGCCCCTCACATATGGAACAATCTCCCAGAAAGCATATCCAGGTTAAAACCTCTCCTGTTTGCTGAGGCTTTCAGTAGAACAACTGTTAATCTCCTACAATGCACTGTAAATCTTATTTCTGTCATATTCTATTTTAGCTTGTTTTTATTTCTCTTTAATTTACTTCTTAGTTTGCTTTTAAATTCTTATGTTTTCCTTTTGCAACCTGCTGTAATGCTTTAATGTTTTTATGTAAAGCACTTTGAATTGTCTTGTACACAAAATGTGCTATACAAATAAACTTGCCTTACCTTGTCCTCCACTTGTCCAAACTCGCATGTGCTAGCCAAACAATGAAGGGTGGCTACTTACTGGTTGATCGACTCGTCCGGTCGCTGTTGGCACTGGCAAAACACAATGCTCTGGGCCATCACTTCCTGCGGAGCAGTGAAATATTCGGTCAGCAGTGCGACGCAGTCTTCATAAGTGTCCGCCTGTCCCAAATTGTCGAATATCTCCTTTCCCCATCACCCAGGCGACAGAGTAGATTTGCTCTCTTCCACAGCCTTCCAAATCTCTCCAGGTTTACAGCCTCCGTGTAACTGGCAAACAACTCGAACCAACAGGGCCATGGAGTGGGCAGCTTGCCTGGGGTGTCAAGGAACGACAATGGTGGCTCCAGACATGCTTCCATCTTCAGGAAAATAAGTAGTTTTCCCCCAGAAGATTAGGTTTTCTCCTTGTCACCAATTGTTATATCTGGAAATAGGACAGCGGAGGCAGGTGTTGTACCGAACAAGAACTTTATTATAATATACAATGGATGGTACATGTGTTGTATCAATATAGCAACAAGCTAACCCTAAGCTATATAGGCTATGGCTGTCACGAAAGTGGAGCACCAAAGAGGACAACTCCCACCATCAGACTCCTAATATAGGCACGGCGTGATGATGTCACATGGTGTGTGCGTCCCCACATCCGTGTGTGCTTGTTGTTAATATGTTCATATCTAACAGGCTTAGCTTGCTCTTGGATTCATTGTGGGTGAGGAGGGGCAGGTGGGCTTTATAATCATCCGGCTTCCCAAAATGGGGAATAAAAACATAAGAGCCACTCGTATAAATGAACAACAACAACAAAAAATCAGTAGATTACAACAACCACAGTCTCTGAACTTTTATTGCTGACATGGGACTGAAACAGTGTGCATCAGTCCCGCTCTTTAGAAAGAAACCTCAAAGCTTTCAATCTCTTTCAGCACAATTAGAAGGAAAGAAAGCTACCAAGCTCCATGAGGCTTCACCTGCCAAATAAGAATAAATGCTACAGCTCTCATTTAGTCTTATTTAAAAGCAGCCTACTTTGTACATTTACTGCTGTTTACAGCCTATTAATGCAGTCTTAGCATCCAACACATACCTTACAAATACAATCTCCGGCACACTGCTCCCTCATATTTCTCTGTGGCTCCCTCACTCTTGCTCTCTCGCTCACCACTGGTACAGAGTTGCACCTAGGTTTTGATTAGAGCCTCGTCTGCTGGCAGACTGTATAATTGCATACGAGAATGAGGTTCCAAACGTGATATAAATTCAATTCAATTCAATTCAATTTTATTTATATAGTGCCAAATCATAACACAAGTTATCTCAAGGCACTTTACAAAAAAAAAACAACAACAACAAAAACAAACAAACAAACAAAAGAGTGGGTTTAGGCCACACTCTCAAATTTATAGAACCCAGTAGAGACCCCTAAGAGCAAGCACTGTGGCGACACAGGTGAGGAAAAACTTCCCTTTAACGGGCAGCTACCTCAAGCGGAACCATGGCTCATAGAGGACGGACATCCGCCTCGACTGGCTGGGTTGAAAAAAGAGGTACAAAGTAGGAGGCTTAGCAGTAGCTTCATTCAAAACAAACCTAACAAATACAATTCAACATGAACATTCACAGCCAGACATTCCAGTATCAAACCGGGTTAGGCTCCACGTGTGAGTGAAGGCCTGGCAGCGGCAACATTTTTAACTATAGGCCTTATCAAACAGAAAAGATTTCAGCTTACTCTTGAATAAAGAGAGAGTGTCTGCCTCCCGAACTGAACTGGGAAGATGGTTCCACAGGAGGGGAGCTTGATATAAATAAATAACTGATTTTTGGAAATGGACCGGCGGGCTGCAGTGGATAAGGGGGCAGGCCACATGCGGCCCCCGGACCACCAGTTGCCCATCCCTGATATAGTCCTACACAGAAATGAGAAATTTATCTATAAATGCAAAGAATCTCTGTCTGTGTGTGTCTGTTCCACGCATATCTCTTGAACCCTTCATCAGGCTGACCTAAGATTTTAAACGTGCTTTGCTGAGGTTACGGGGGTATGTATCCCCGAATATGGAGTAGCTCAGTCAAAATATTGACATAACGCATGGCTCAGGAGACACACACGCAGGCTCAGAGTGAATTTAACAGCTTTATTTCACAACAGGGATGATGAATGCGTGTTTGTGAGATATGGATGTGCTGTTGGTGGACGTCAGCATCAGGCACGGAGACAGGAAACCGTACAGCCGGACAACCCTGGGGAGAGAGCACAGGGAGAAGGTGACGGGCATCAAACCAGAACAACACAGGATGAGAGGTAAGTTGGCTTACTTGGCTGGGCAGGTGGCAGGCACGCACAAGGGAGAGTCCGGGAGACAGAGACCTGGCGATGCACCTGACAGCAGCCGCGTGATGGAGAAGCGAGGGCGGGGTCCGCCGCTGGGAAAGGTCCACCTGTGCACAGGGAAAGACTGGAACACAAGTTGTGGAGTAGCTTACGTGACGAATCTTGCTGCTTGGCGAGGGAGTTCCTCTGGAGCAAGTGGCCGAAGGAAACAGACGGCTTCAGGCCGAAGCCCAGGGCAGAGCAGCTTATATACTCCGCCGCTGACGAGGTGCAGGTGTGCGCTCAGCTGGCGCCGCTAATGAGCGGCGAGTCGTAACAGTACTCCCCCCTCTAGCAGCGCCTCCTGGCAATGGTTTATCAGGGTACCTCCGGTGAAACTCGGTGATGAGAGAGCGATCCAACACGAACGAGGAACGGACCCATTGCCTCCATTCTGGACCATAGCCCTCCCAGTCCACCAAATACTGTAGCCCGCGACCCCGGCGTCGGGAGTCCAAGATGGTCGAGACAGTCCAAGCCGGATGGCCGTCAATCATCCGAGACGCGGGCGGCGCAGCAGGAGGAGGGCAGATGGGATCAGACACCACCGGTTTCACCTTAGAGACGTGGAAGGTGGGATGGATGCGGAGGGAGGGGGGAGTAGCAATGCGCACTGCCACCGGGTTAATTACCTTGGTAACGGGGAATGGACCCATGAAGCGTTTAGCCAACTTCCTCCTCTCACCCTTCAGGTTAACGTCCTGCGTGGACATCCGAGCAGGTCTTCTATGCCGATCCGCTGTGGCCTTATTGCGCTCTGCCGTGCGTAAAAGCGCATTGCGCACAGCTGTCCAAACAGAACGACACCGCCTGAGGTGAGCCCGGACCGTGGGGACTGCAGACTCGTCCTCCAACGAGGGGAACAAAGGGGGGTCGTAACCCAGGGACACTTTGAAAGGGGACATCCCTGTGGCTGAAGAACGAGCAGTGTTGTGAGCATATTCAACCCAGGCGAGATGTTTACTCCATGACGCAGGCTTCGAGGCGGTGACACAACGGAGAGCAGCCTCCAGCTCCTGGTTAGTCCGTTCACACTGCCCGTTAGATTGGGGGTGATGGCCGGAGGAGAGGCTTACCTGAGCTCCTATTGTCTTGCAGAAGCTCCGCCAGACGTCCGAGGTGAACTGGGGACCCCGGTCGGAGACCACGTCAGCTGGTATCCCATGCAGCCTGACCATGTGCTGGATGAGAAGATCTGCCGTCTCCAAGGCAGAGGGTAACCCCCGTAATGGCACAAAGTGGGCAGCCTTGGAGAACCGGTCGACGATGGTCAGGACAGTGTCAAAGTTGTTGGAGACGGGGAGGCCAGTGACAAAGTCCAATGCGATGTGCGACCAGGGCCTACCAGGGACGGGCAGGGGCTGGAGCAAACCCGCAGGAGGAGAGTTGCCAGATTTACTGGTGGCACAAACGGGGCAGGCCCGGGCGTAGCGGGCAGCGTCCTTGCGTAACCCCGGCCACCAAAAGGAACGTTGGAGCAGGTCAATCATGCGGGAGGTCCCGGGATGGCAGGCTAGTTTAGATGTATGGAGCCAGTGGATGACCTCCCCCCCGAACGGAGGACGGAACGTAGAGCCTCCCCTCCGGTCCGCCGCCCGGGTCCAGCTCTGATTCCTGCGCCTTTTGGACCTTATCCTCGATCTCCCAAGTAACAGCTCCCACGATGCACGACCTGGGCAGGATGGTATGAACCGCGTCCCCCGAATCTTCAGGGGCGAATTGCCTGGAGAGGGCGTCGGGGAGACCGTTCTTGGAACCCGGCCTGAATGTGATGGTGAAACGGAACCTGGCAAAAAACAGAGACCAACGGGCCTGGCGGGCGTTCAGACGCTTGGCAGTTCTTAGATACTCCAGATTCTTGTGGTCCGTTAACACCACGAAAGGCAGGGCAGCCCCCTCCAGCCAGTGACGCCACTCTTGGAGCGCGAGCTTGATGGCAAGAAGCTCCCTGTCCCCCACGTCGTAGTTGCGCTCCGCCGGGGACAGGCGCCGGGAGAAGAAGGCACAAGGCCGTTTAACCCCATCAGCCGGTGACCGCTGAGACAACACCGCCCCCACCCCCGTATCCGAGGCGTCGACCTTCACGATGCTCTGCAAGGAGGGATCGACCTGGCTGAGGACCCGGGAGGATGAAAATTCCGCCTTCAGCGCCTGGAAGGCCGCCGCGGCCTCTTCAGTCCACTGGAACCGGGTTTTAGGGGAGGTGAGACGGGTCAGAGGGCCGACGATGGCTCCAAAGTTGGGCACAAAGCGGCGGTAGAAGTTGGCAAAGCCGACGAATTGTTGTACCTGTTTTCTAGATGAGGGAGTCGGCCAATCCACCACCGCTTTTATCTTGGCTGGATCTGGAAGCACCTGGTCATGGGAGATGACAAACCCGAGAAATGACGTCTTCTTAGCGTAGAATTCACACTTCTCCGCCTTCACGTATAATCGATTCTCCAGTAGCCTCTGCAGGACCCGTCTCACATGCACCTGATGCTCGTCCCTGGACTTGGAGAAGATGAGAATATCATCCAGGTAA
Organism: Pholidichthys leucotaenia; assembly: GCA_020510985.1. NCBI lineage: Eukaryota > Metazoa > Chordata > Actinopteri > Cichliformes > Pholidichthyidae > Pholidichthys > Pholidichthys leucotaenia. Next base: position 322,984,463 of record CM035845.1, read on the forward strand.
ACGAACACAAACAGGCCAATGAAATCCCGGAGAACATCATTTATCAGGCGCTGAAAGACGGCTGGACCGTTGGTCAACCCGAACGGCATGACCAGGTATTCAAAGTGGCCGTTCGGGGTACGGAAGGCTGTTTTCCATTCATCTCCCTCCCGGATCCGGACGAGGTGGTACGCGCTGCGGAGATCCAGCCTGGTAAACCAAGTTGCCCCCTGGAGGGAGTGAAAGGCAGTGTCCATCAAGGGCAGGGTGTAACGGTCCTTCTCCATGATGTCATTAAGGGCCCGGAAGTCGATGCACGGACGAAGCGAGCCATCCTTCTTGCCCACGAAGAAGAACCCTGCACCTAATGGCGATGATGATGGGCGAATAATACCTGCGCTGAGGGATTCCTTGAGGTATGAGTTCATGGCCTCCTTCTCCGGTGCAGACAGGCTGTAAAGGCGTCCTGAAGGAAGCGGCGCCCCCTGGCGGCGATTTATGGTGCAGTCGTAAGGCCTGTGTGGAGGAAGGGGCATTGCCTTGGACTTACTGAAGACCGCGCCCAGGTCGTGAAACTCCGCGGGAACCAGGGAGAGGTCCGGAGGTGCGGCATCCTTGACCAGGGGTGGAGTGGATGGCGAGCAGGCAGCGGATTGGAGGCAGGTGCTCATGCAAAAGGTGCTCCAGGCTGTTACCTTCCCGGTCTTCCAATCCAGAACGGGGTTGTGGAGACGGAGCCACGGATATCCCAGGATCACTGGTGACACAGCGGAGGGCAGGATGTAAAAGGAAATTTCCTCCCGGTGGTTTCCAGAGACGATGACAGAGATGGGACTTGTCCGATGGGTCACGCTTCCCAAGGAAGCACGGGAGAGATTAATGAGGGTGAGAGGTGTCTTGAGGGGCTGGCAACGGATGCCCAATCGGGTTGCCAGGCTTTGTGAAATAAAGCTGCCTTCCGTGCCTGAGGCCACCAGTGCGTGAGTGAGGTGCCCTGTGGAGTTGTGGCAAAAACGGATGGGCAGCGACAAATGAGTGAGGGGAATTGTCTGGTTAGCGTCCACGAGGCCCCCTACAGTGACTCGCGGACCTCCCCGTTTTGGCTTCTCCGGGCATTGCTCCACCGTGTGCTGGTTGTCCCCGCAATCCATGCAGAGACCCAGCACACGTCGGCGTTGTCTCTCCGCTAGAGGGAGCTTTGCCCGGCCCGTCACCATTGGCTTCGACTCCTCGGGAGCCTCCGGCGGCGGTAACGCCATGGGGCGAGCTTGAAGCCGGCATGACGAGGCCCCCCGAGAGCAAGAAGACTGCTTCTGCTCCGAGGCGCGCTCGCGCAACCGGTTGTCCAAGCTGATAGCTAGCGAGATTAGCTCCGCCAGTGTTTCAGGGATATCCCGTCCAGCCAATTCATCCCTCAGACCAGAATTTAGGCTGCGGAGGAAGATGCCGCAGAGAGAGCGCTCTCCCCAGCCAACCTCTTCCGCAATAACCCGGAAGTCTATAGCATAGTCCGCAGCCGATCGGCTCCCCTGCTGAAGACTGAGGAGACGATCGGTCAGGACACTCTCCACTCGGGAGTGATCAAAGACCTCCAGAAAGTTCTTAATGAATTGGCCATAGGTGAGGGAGGCATAACCGGGCCTCGCCATTATGGCATAAGCCCAGGTGAGTGCCCGACCCTCCAGGAGATTACCAATATAGCCGATTCGGCTATGGTCTGAGGGAAAGTCTCCGGGAACGCGCAAAAACACCGACTCACACTGCATGATGAACCCCCGCGCTCCACCGAGCTTACCGCTAAAGCAGGCGGGGGTAGGAATGGGTGTGAGTCGGGTTGGGGTTCCCGAGGCAGGCTGGATGGCCGCTGAAACAGCAGGAGCTGCACCTCCCTGACAAGCCGAGGAGAACGGCTGTGGGGGGTCCAGACGGTCTAACCGGGCAGTTATCAAGGTCAATTGGTTTAAAATCACCTACTGCTGATAAGCTATTAAATCCACCTGAGCCTCGAGGGTGGAAAATCGGCATGCGAGCCCGCTGTCCGCCGAGCCGCTCTGCTGAAGCCGTACTGACATAACGCACGGCTCAGGAGACACACACGCAGGCTCAGATTGAATTTAACAGCTTTATTTCACAACAGGGATGATGAATGCGTGTTTGTGAGATATGGATGTGCTGCTGGTGGACGTCAGCGTCAGGCACGGAGACAGGAAACCGTACAGCCGGACAACCCTGGGGAGAGAGCACAGGGAGAAGGTGACGGGCATCAAACCAGAACAACACGGGATGAGAGGTAAGTTGGCTTACTTGGCTGGGCAGGTGGCAGGCACGCACAAGGGAGAGTCCGGGAGACAGAGACCTGGCGATGCACCTGACAGCAGCCGCGTGATGGAGAAGCGAGAGCGGGGTCTGCCGCCGGGAAAGGTCCACCTGTGCACAGGGAAAGACTGGAACACAAGTTGTGGAGTAGCTTACGTGACGAATCTTGCTGCTTGGAGAGGGAGTTCCTCTGGAGCAAGTGGCCGAAGGAAACAGACGGCTTCAGGCCGAAGCCCAGGGCAGAGCAGCTTATATACTCCGCCGCTGACGAGGTGCAGGTGTGCGCTCAGCTGGCGCTGCTAATGAGCGGCGAGTCGTAACAAATATGTAATTTTTATCAATAAAAGTTTAGTCACTGCTCTGTGTCTCTTCATGCCCTGGCTTCAAGAAGTGCAGGGGTTTCGGATTGACTCCATGCTGATTGGATGATATGTGGCATCATGGCCATGCTGATTGGATAATACACGGCACCACGACCATGCTGACTGGATAATACATGGCACCACGACTTGTCAGTCACCACAGTGTTCACTGGACAAAACAAGGAAGTGAAAAATGACAAATTTGGCTAGAAAAACATAATACTAAAGATTTAATGCTTGAAAAAAATTATACCATAAAGTTGCCGTGATTGCATTGGTCTAATGGATAATCCGGCATGAAGAACATGAGGTGCGCAGGGGGCTGGCGGGGAAGCAGTAGCTGAACCTGTGGATTGCAGTCCTTTGCAGGCACACAGGTAAAGCAGCAGCCTATGGGTCTCAAATATTTATAAACGTGTCCTTTTATAGTACTGCATGAGTTTATTGATGATACACAGAAGAAATTCAATATTACACTTAACTCCATCACTGAACAGTGATTTAAACTAAAATAATTATAATGATGACTGAACAACTCCCATTCCCCAAAGGGAAGATACACTATTATCTTGAATATAAGTGATAAACGATCGCACAAATAAGTGATCTGACAAACAAAGAAACAAGGGATCTGAAACAGTCGCTAATATTTGATGTCCCATTCATTTTCAATATTAAGGTATTCTAAAATTAATATTCACACAATCAAATAAATCTTAGTGCCATTTACTTCCTTTTATATATACCCTTTTATAGCCATCACTTTTGGAGTGGTCTGCTGGGGCAGTGGCATTACAGCAGCCAATAGGAAGAGACTGAACAAACTGATCAAGAAAGCTAGCTCTGCCCTGGGGCAGCGCCTTGACCCAGTGGAGGAGATAGGAGAGAGAAGGATGGTGGCTAAACTGTCATCTCTGCTGGAGTCCGAGTTCCACCCTAGGCAGGACATACTGAATGCACTGAGGAGCTCATTTAGCAGCAGACTGCATCATCCTAGGTGCGCAACTGAGAGGTTTCGCAGGTCCTTCCTACCAACGGCTGTCAGACTGTACAACCTAAGCAGGGCTGCTCGCAGAGATAGCAAAAAAGACGTGACAACCTAATAGTATTGAATGCAAAAGACGCAATAGACTTACACAATGGTCCCCTCTGGTATACAACTAGGAAAATACCAGTCGCTATGGAGGGTGAGAATATGTATGGGTACATAATCATACCATGTAGGATAACTAAGTAGATGGTTGTGCTGTTTCATTCCATCTAGCTACAATGCTCCGCACTGTGTGTGTTTATATATTTACATATTTATTCCATCTAGCTACAATGCTCCGCACTGTGTGTGTATATTGTAAAGAACTGAGGTCCACACGAATAGTGGTTTCAACAAAGTTCTCTTTTAAAAACTAGGAGCGGGAACATTAACAGGCGGCAACATCAACACATCACCATTTTCATAACTATATCACTCGGTGAAGGTCAACTCTGACCTGTGACGTCACCACAGTCTTAAAGACACAGCACACACAATTATCACATTATATGACATCTCCCCCTTTTTTAGTTTTTTTTTTTTCAGAACAAAACAATTTTCAATTCAAACATTTTCCATTTCCATTTCACCCTTCCCCACAGCCCATGGCTTAATTATTGAACCACATATAACCACACTTATCACAGTGAACACGTGAATTTCTCTCTTTTTTTTCATTCATTCATTTTTTTTTTCTCTCTACAAATCTAGTCTTTGCACAGGTTTAATCAATCTACCAGACCGGGTAAACAACAGTCCTTGCTTTGGGTCTGGCGGTTTGACACTGGATTCTGGTAAAATAGTGTCAGCAGCAGCTGCAGTTTCAGGCTGCTGATCGACAATCTCTGGCTGCAGGTCATTTGGAGCTGAAGAGTGTATCTCTCTGGCTGATTCAGGATCATGTTGCAAGTGACGGCGGTTGCGTCGCAAAGTTGCTCCCTGGGGTGTTTCAATAAGAAAGGAGCGAGGTGTGCTGCTTTCTCCTGTGACAACAGCGGGTGTTTTCCAGGATTTCTGATGGTCCAGCTTTGTGAGGACTGAATCTCCTGGCTTCAACGAAGATAGGGGTTTAGCTCCATGGCGCTGATTGAAGTAGAATGCTTGTTTCTGTTTCTCCATTGCATCCTTATTCCTGACGACTTCTAGATCAGGCCATCGGGGCTGAAGATTCACTTCGAGTGTAGGAAGAGTTGTTTTGATCTTTCGACCCATAAGTAGCTCTGCAGGACTCACGCCTGTGGTGGTGCAGGGCGTTGATCGAAAGCACATGAGGGCGAGCAAAGGATCTTGCTGCTTTAAGATTCTTTTTGCTGTTTGAACTCCCCTCTCTGCATGTCCGTTTCCTTGAGGGTTATGTGGACTTGAGGTGATGTGCAAAAAGTCAAACTCCCTTGCAAACTTTTTAAATTCTTGGCATGAGAATTGAGGCCCATTGTCAGATACAACCACATCTGGACAACCAAACCTCGCGAACACTGCCTTCAGCTTTAAGATCATCTGAGAAGCAGTGGTTACTGGCAGATGAAGTATCTCGAGGAACCGAGAGAAATAGTCTGACACAACAAGGTAAGTGTGCTTGTTATGCTCACACAGGTCAACAGCAAGTCTCTTCCAGGGTCGATCAGGTAGAGGGGTTGACAAGAGAGGCTCTTTTCGCTGAGCTGGTCTCATCTCACGACACACCTGACAGGACTGGACTTTGCGTTTGATTTCAGATGAGATGCCAGGCCACCACACAGATGTGCAGGCCCGCTCTCTGCATTTTGTCAGACCTTGATGTCCATCATGTATTCGATCCAAGATGTCTGCTCTGAGCACATCCGGAATCAGCATGAGGCTTCCTCTGGTGATAATTCCATCGCATTCAGACAGTTCATTTTTAATGGGAAAATAGTCTCTGATAGCTGCTGGGACATTGCCTATGTATTCTGGCCATCCTGACTTGATGTACCACAACACCAACTGTAGGTTACAGTCAGCTGCTGTAGCAGTCTTTATGGTGTCTATTTTCCTTAGATAGTTAAACATGCCCAGGACACGCTTGAGGTCATGCACGTTCTGTGGTGGAGGGAGCTCGCGGATTGCCTTGACTTTATCAAGGTCGGGTCTCACGCCTGATTTGTCAATTTCTTGGCCCAAGAAGTGAAGCTTGTTTTGTCTAAACTTACATTTTTCTCTGTTCAGTTTAAGTCCGGCTGACTCGATCCTTTCCAGTACCTTGCTGAGACGCTGGTCGTGCTGTTCAGGAGTGTCGCCGTACACCAGTATGTCATCCATGTAGATAGCCACGCCTTCCAGGCCGTTGAGGGTTTCTGTCATTTTGCGCTGAAAAATTTCAGGAGCGCTTGTGATCCCAAATGGAAGACGTTTGAATGCATATCTCCCAAAGGGTGTGATAAAGGTTGTTAATTTACTGCTTTCTGGATGGAGAGGAATCTGCCAAAACCCGGAGGCAGCATCCAATGATGTGAATGTGGTTGCTCCACTAAGTTTTGCAGTGATTTCCTCTGCAGTAGGGAGAACATACCTCTCTCTTCGTACAGCTTCATTTAACCTCTTTAAATCGACACAGATCCGCACTTTTCCATTTTTCCTTGGGACTGGCACCATTGGCGCGCACCAATCTGTAGGATCAATCACAGCTTCAATCACATTATTCTCCTCCATACGCTGCAATTCCTCTTTAACCTTCTGCAAAAGTGGCAAAGGGACACGACGGGCAGTGTGCACTGTGTATGGCTGAGCATTCTCTTTTAACAGGATTTTAACTGGTTCTGTTTTAAGTGTTCCATGCTCACCAAATGCTTTGTGTACTTCTTCGACACGCTTCACAAGCCCCATCGACATTGCTGTGTCTCTGCCCAGCAAATTGTTTGCATTATTGCCACTGATGACATACACAGGAAAAGTATATGGTTTTTCTTTGTATTCTGTGAAGGCTTGAAATTTTCCTATACAGTCCAACTGACCACCCGGGCTGCACAGTGTGACATTAGATGGCTCTAATTCCTTCTTAGGAACTAGTTCGTTAAATGTCTTTTGTCCCATAATGTTTGCATCTGCACCCGTATCAATTTTAAAATTGACTGGTGTTGTTCCAATTGTAAGCTGTATGGTCCATGGGTCATCATTTCTGTCTGTTTTTGTGACTGCGCCCCAAAAAAATGGTGTCTGGGAAACTGTCTCTTCAGTGACTTCTCTGACTGATTTACTGTGACATTTCTTTTCCCAGTGACCCACCTTTTTACACTTGTTGCATGTTGACTTCATGGCTGGGCACTTTTCAGGATCTCTGTGTTTTAATTTTCCACATCTTCCACACCATGAGTCTTTTTGCTCTCCACTTTTTCCCTTCCTTGGTTTAAATGGAGATCTTCCTCTGCCTGCTGCTTTTCCCTGGATCTCCTGCACCGTGGCATGTGCCTCCCCCTGCTGGTGAACCTGGAGGACAACCTCCTCGGACTGGCGAACTGTTTGAATGGTTTGGGCAAGCGTTAGATCAGCCATCATCTGCAGTTTACGTGACAGCTCTTTATCAAGGATGCCCACAACAATTCGGTCACGGATATGTTCATCTCTCTTTACACCAAAGTCACAGTGTTCTGACATCTCAAAAAGGGCTCTGATAAACATTTCCACTTTCTCACCGGGCCGCTGCAGCCTCTGGTGAAAACAAGCGCGCTCATGGATCACGTTCCGTTTGGGACAGAAGTACTCGTCGTATTTTCCTAACACAACGTCAAACTTCTTTTGATCCGCTTCCTCAGTAAATGAGAATGATTTGAAGATGTTTTCAGCTTCGGGGCCCATGGCGTAAATCAGTGAACTGACCTGAATTTCGCCGTCCTCTTTATTCAGTTTTGTAGCCGTCCGGAAACGCAGAAAGCGCTCTTTCCAGCCCGCCCATTCATTTGGACGATGAAAGGGAAAACTTTCCGGGGGATTAAACAAGGCCATCTTACTGAAGCAGAGCGTCCGTCAAGCACTTCTGACACCATGTAAAGAACTGAGGTCCACACGAATAGTGGTTTCAACAAAGTTCTCTTTTAAAAACTAGGAGCGGGAACATTAACAGGCGGCAACATCAACACATCGCCATTTTCATAACTATATCACTCGGTGAAGGTCAACTCTGACCTGTGACGTCACCACAGTCTTAAAGACACAGCACACACAATTATCACATTATATGACATATACTGTATATATCTACATATTTATTCCATCTAGCTACAATGCTCCACACTGTGTGTTTATATATTTACATATTTATTCCATCTAGCTACAATGCGCCGCACTGTGTGTGTATATATATCTACATATTTATTCCATCTAGCTACAATGCTCCACACTGTGTGTTTATATATTTACATATTTATTCCATCTAGCTACAATGCTCCGCACTGTGTGTGTTTATATATTTACATATTTATTCCATCTAGCTACAATGCTCCGCACTGTGTGTGTTTATATATCTACATATTTATTCTGTCTAGCTACAATACTCTGCACTGTGTGTTTATATACTCATATATTTATTCCATCCAGCTACAATGCTCCGCACTGTGTTTATATATTTATATATCTATCCCATCTAGCTACAATGCTCCGCACTGTGCGTCTATATATATATATTTATATTTATATGTACATATGTATACTTGCTGCTCTTGTTTTTTTCTCTTGCCTTCTGATTGTTGCTCTGAGTGTTGCTATCCCTGTGCTGTTGCAATCCTGGAATTTCCCCATTGTGGGACTAATAAAGGCTTATCTTATCTTATGTTTGTCAAAGCCTAACATGTGATTGCCTACATATAGGCTACACCTCTTTGCATTCCACTTTCAAACACAGCCTACACTTGGGCCTGTAAAGCCTGATTAGGATACCTGTTTCAGACAGGAACACTTGCATTCTACTGCAGGATTTCTTTCATTTTTTTCTGTACATAACTAAGTAAGCTTTTATTTGCAGACTCAAGGTTGATAAAAATACATAAAATATAAATGCTCTTAAAAAGGACAACACAATATGTTAAAAACCAGAATATATCTCTGTTTGTTCCATTCTCTTCTTCTCCCCCTCCCCACCCCGTCACCTGTCACCCCTTTCGACTACTTCAAACCTTTTCAGTTCCCTTCCCCATTCCTCCCTGTCAGGTCCATCATAAGTAAAACAATTTAAATAAAGTATTAAAGTTATTACAAGAGGAGTCTATAAATACTGTTTCTATACAGCACATATCAAATATAAGCAAAGTTCCTTTTGGCTAAGTAAATCTGTTTGGCATAATAAGGGAAGCAGATTTCTGCTCTGCTTACCTAGCTGCTAGACAAGACAAGGGGGAAAACAGAATATATTAAAAAAAAAACAGAATATAACTGAACATCAAACAGAATATATAAATATAAAAACATAGTTCAAAGCAAAGGATATTAGGAAAATTGCACACTTTACTCAAAATTATTTCATCATCCCAACCTCTTAAATCTTCCACAACTTTTCTCTGGCCTTTTGCTCTAAAACCGGTTATTTATTCATCTAAATTGCTTGAAAATAAGCAGAGATCATCCATAGATATTGATAAAGAAAAGTAATTAAAATTATCCGAAGATGTCAAATGGTTTTGGGCCAATCAAACTGTCCGTGTTTCTCTTTGGCATGTGTTTGCCGATGTATCTTCTCATGTAGTGATCCAAACTTGATGAAACTTCACATTCACAATCACAACATTATTCTTTTGCAAAACATCAAATTTCATGAAATTCTGTTCATGTTCCAAAAATCATGTTTATGAAACAGGTACCAGTCTTAGCGTCTTTTCAATGGAACATTTTGTTAGTGTGTAAGAAAGTCAATGCATGAGCCACAGCAGTCCTGTGGTGAAGTGGTTGAGATGATCACCGGGAATACTGGAGACCCAGGTTCAAATCATCCCAGCAAAGTGTCATTCTTCTGAAGTACAACATGACTCTGTTGAAAAGAATGTGTAATACATACTAAGTTTCAAATTCTGTTGCTATACAGCTGCTTGGAATCCCTTTCGATGGAACATTCTGAGAAAGTTGGCGTGGGAGCTGAAGCAGTCATAAGGTGTGGTGGTTAATGTCTGGTATGCTGGAGGTCCCAGGTTTGAATCTTAATAGAGAAATCTTCTCCTTCTGAACTACAACTGATGTACAGCATGCCTCTCCTGTGCATTTTAAAGCAACACTAAGTAATATTTCCATGTTAAAATAATGTTCACAAAATGATTTTGATGGCACATCAACCTTTGACCAAGTGAATGTCACTTCTACGTGGGTGAACATTGTTTCACTTAGTTGGTTTCTAAAGCATACAACTTTAACCACCTACAACTAAACACACTATCTTGGGACTGAGGTCATTGTCACCATAGTTGTAGTCTTTTCAGTGTTCCTACCAGGAACAAAAAAGCCACATAGTGCTGCTTTAAAACTAATGTGTAGCACATCTTGGGTTTTAAATGCTGTTGCTAAACAATACAAGACCTTGAAGTCTACATCTGCTTGGAACCCGATGCGGCTATATGTCTACCCCCACCAAGGTGGTAATGTGATCGGAGTGGTTTGTTTGTCTGTTTGCTTGTTAACAGGACTACACAAAAACTAAAGGCTGGATTTTGATGAAATCTTCACCAGAAGTGGTCCTTGGGCTCGGGATGAACCCATTAGATTTTGGAAGCGATCCAAGAGCACATGCTGCCACCAAGGTCCTGTCTGGCAACGTTAAACAAAGTGGGAAAAGTGATCCTGAAATCAGCATCATGACTCGGATCGCCTCCAAAATCTACTTGGTTTCTCTGTAGACCGCCTCTGGTGAAAAATTTATCAAATTCTGTCCAGAAGTTTTTGTGTAATTCTGCATACAAAAAGACAGGCAGACAGACCTTGGTGGACGTATGCACTCTCTCAGTGGCCCCTAATTTTTAAAAATGCTGTTGTTGGAAGAGAAGAGTCTTCTTCCCCCATCATGTCTTCTTCTTCTATTATTATTATTATTATTATTATTATTGTTATTATTATTATTGTTGTGACCGGAAGTGCTAATGGTGCTAAAGATGGCGGGCTTGTCGGTGTAGGAGGACAGGTGGAAGCTCCGGTCTGACTGGCTGCTGCTGTTTTTTGTTCTCACTACAAAAGAAGGCGAGCCGACAAAGAAAAACAGTGAGATTCGCATCGGCGTGAAAGCATGAAGTCCTCCCGGTGAATTGGAAACATTTCCTGGATGTTATGGCGCCGTTCTGCCGGTGAAATGTCTAACCGGGAAGGGGGAAATTGCGGGATAAAGAGCGCGTTTTAATTTAATGAGAGCGGTGACCTGAGCAGGTGAGCTGATTAATTCTTTATAGGCTTTAACTCAAGTTGTGTTTGACGTTTATTCTTTTTATTTATTAAAAGCAGGCTGATGAATAGATGACGTGACGGGTTAAAGAGTTGCCGAAAATCCGGTTAAACCGCTTTTTATATGAGCCAAAGTCTTAACATGATTCTGTTAAATTGTAAGATGAATATATCTTAATTCGGTGTGTTTTTTTTTAAGTGTAAAATAACCCCTAGGTTTATTCCAGATGTTAAATACTTCCGTATTGACAGTAGTGAGAGACAGACGGTTTCCAAGGTGAGGAGCGCGGTCCTGCGGCGGTCCTTCAGTTTGTTCTTTACTCGCGTCATCGGAGCAAATCACCTGGAAACCATAGAAAACTGGCAATAAACCTCTCTGGGTCACGTTTTGGTGTGTGTGTGTATGTGTTGGGACCCACTTTGAAAAGGAGACGCTGCATCTCAGCAGGCTTATCCTAATAAATACCTGTCCTAATAAAGTTTGAAGTTTACTTATGAAAGGAACGATGCATATTAATGAACATTTATGTGTATATATGCAAGAGGATAGCCTGGAGCTAATTTCCATCCCCAGTCCCTTAGCAGGCCGATGCCAGCCACGTAAAAACAACCCAGGTCCAATGCAACAATAATGTTATAGAAGTGAATAAAATTACTTTGAAGCTCCAATAAGAGGGCAGATATTTTTTCATGTTAATTTGTAGCTTTTTCTTGTAAATTTGCAACTTTTTTCTTGTAAATTTGCAACTTTTTTTTTGTAAATTTATAACTTTTTGTCATAAATTTGCAATTTTTATGGTACATTTTCTTTTTTTCTTGTAAATTTGCCATTTTTTTCTTGTAAATTTGCCATTTTTTTCCTCATAAATTTTCTTTTTTTTTTCCTTTGTAAAATTGTCAACTTTTTTCTTGTAGAAACTGCAACTTTTTTCCTCATAAATGTAAATTTTCATGTAAATTTGCAACTTTTTCTTCAAAACTGGCAATTTCTATTAAATTTTAAACTTTTTTCTCATAAATTTGAAACTTTTCTTGTAAATTTGCAACTCTTTTGTAAATTCACCACTTTTTCTTGTAAATTTGCCATTTTTTGTAAATTTGCTGATTTTTTTTTTCTTGTAAACTTGCCACTTTTTCTTGTAAATTTTCTTGCCCTTTTTTCTCTTAAATTTGCTAATTTTTTCTTATAAATTTACCAAATTTTTTTCTTGTAATTTCAAATTTTTCTTATAAATTTGCTAGTTTTCCCCTTACAAAGTTACGTACCATTTTTTGTCATAAATCTACAAAAAAAAATCTGGTAAATTTGTGACTTTTTTCCTTGTAAAGGTGCAACTCTTTTTCTCTTAAATTTGCAGGTTTTTTGTGTATGTATAGTGTCATCTATCTATAATTGCACCAAATGTATGTCTGTGTGTGTGTGTGTGTGTGTGTGTGTGTGTTCCTCAGATATCTCCCAAACTGTTCGTCAGACTGGCCTCAGATTTTATAAGTGCTTTGCTGCGGTTACGAGGGTGTACATCCCCAAGTATGGAGTTGTTCAGTCAAAATATATATATTTTTTTTTAATCAATAAAAGTTTAACCACCACTCTGTTTCTTTCTGCTCTGGCTTCTAGAAGTTTGCTGGGGTTTTGGATTGACTCCGTACTGATTGCGTAATACACGGCATCATGACCAGTCACCAGAGCGCTCCCTAAATAAAAGAAGGAAGTGAAAAGTGACAAATTTGACCATAAAAAGAGAATACTGAAGATTTAATGCTTAAAAAATTATACTACAATGTTGCTGTGATTGCATAGCTCTAAAGGATAATTCGGCATAAGTGGAGAACACGAGGTGCGCGGGTGTGCTGGGGGGGTGGGAACAGCAGCCAGACCGCCTTACCACAGTCCTTCGTAGGGAGCCAAGCCCAGCCTGCCCAGTTAATGGGAGTCTTGGCTGCTGCTTCACCCGTGTGCCACTGCTGTCTTTTGCAGCACCGCGTGTTCAACGTGGCACTCCTCCCGGTGTGCTTGCACAGCTATCTAAAAATTAAAAGTTAATAATAATACCACCATGATTGTGGAGCGGAATAGCCAGGCTGATTGCACATCATATGTGGACACCTATGCACGCTTTGACTAAATGACAACCGTAACCAAACACACAAAAACGCCCAAATAATGAAATAAATTATTTATTTATTGACAAATGGGCAACAGTTGCAGCCAAATGGGTCATTCTGCTGTGTATAATAATGTTGGGTGTTTTGCACTTATAATATTGCTAAAATATAAAAGGATGCACTAGAATCAGAGTGATGATGTGAGACCCGGCCAGAGACCGAATGACGATATAAAGTGAAGTATGTGGGGGTAATGGACCTATAAGCTGGTTGCCAACCGCCAGTCAAATCTAAAAGAAGAGAATGTACCACACTAAACACTAGGACTCACTATGACATCATTAATTAATTAAATCACCCTTGTCATTCAACTGTACAACCATTCATGTATAGTAGAACGAGATTGTTTTTCCTGTCTACAGTGTTAATCACACACACCCCAAGTGTAGAATCAGAGGGCCGCTGCCATGCAAGGCGCCGCCACAGATTTCCCTCCTCCATTCCATTATTGCTGAGCACCAAGCTGGGCGGCAGGAAGTTCCACTTTTATATGGTCTTCGGCATGACCCGGCCGGGATTTAAACCCCTGCCTCCCGGGTGTGGGGCGGATGCTCTACCAACTGAGCCACCACTCCGGTAGCATCCGGTAAAGATCATAAGACTGACTATGACATCATCAGAGATCAAAGGCAGTCATCACTCATGATCATAGGACTCGCTATGACATCATCCAAGATCATAGGACTCGCTGTGACATCATCAAAGATCAAAGGCAGGCATCATTGAAAGAGTGCTGACATGTTTGCTTACATCCTTGCTTACACCTGCTTTCTAAGGGCATGCAGAAATACTTGCTTATACTTGGTTTCTACACACATGCACAGGTATGCACAAGTTTGTATTAATGTTCATTAGTATGTAATGTCCCTTTCAAATAAACATTAAGTTAATGGGCCTCAAATATTTGTCAGCGTGTCCTGTTATAGTACTACATGAGTTTATTGATGATAGACTATAAACTACACATATAAACTAAAAAATTATAATGGTGACTGAACAACTCCCATTCCCCAAAGTGCAAGATACAACACTTATGAATATAAGGCATAAAAGATCACACAAATAAGTCTGACAAACACAAGGGTTCTTAAACAGTCGCTAATGTTGGATGTCCCATTCGTTTTCAATAATTCTGTAATTAATATTCACACAATCAAATAAATCTTAGTGCCGTTCAGTCCCTTTCTTATTTGTCAAAGCCTAACGTGTGATTGCCTACATATAGGCTACCTCTGTATTCCACTTTCAAACACAGCCTACATTTGGGCCTGTAAAGCAGGATTGGGCTACCTGTTTTCATACAAGAATACTTGCTTTCTATGGGCACGCACTAGTCATTGTTCAGTAAAACATACCTGACAAAAACGCAGCAGTAGTAGTATTAGAAGATGCAGGAGAGATGTCAATAATTCACAATTAGGTTTACATCTTAAGTTTTAAAAAATAGCTGCGTCATAACATCAGCATCATTTGGTTGTCTGGCTTTGCTGCCGTTACCCTCATTTCCTTATCTTGCAGATATGGCAGCTGACGACAAGGTTGCCATCCTGACGGACGATGAGGAGGAGCAGAAGAGGAAGTATGTGCTCGCCGAGCCGTTCAACACGCTGTCGATGCCGCAGCAGGTGGTCATGTCTTCAGACGCTCCACCCGAACAGCCACCGGCCCCTCAGCCGGACTCCATGAACTGCTGTGAGAGGATGCTCCTCCACATCAACACCCACCTCCTCATCTCCAAAGTCTTCTACTTCTTCTTCTACGCTGCCTACGGCTCGCTGCACCCTCTGCTCGCCGTGTATTACAAGCAGCTGGGCATGTCGGCCAGCCGCAGTGGGCTGCTAGTCGGCATCCGCTACTTCATTGAGTTCTGCAGTGCCCCCTTCTGGGGGGTGGTGGCCGACCGCTTCAAGAAAGGGAAGGTGGTGCTGCTGTTTTCTGTTTTTTGCTGGCTGGTGTTTAACTGTGGAATTGGATTCGTCAAACCGGCGGAGATGAAATGCGTGGCGAATGGCACCGCTCCTGTTACGACATTGCCTCCCACAACGACGACGACTCCCCTTCAGGGTAACACCACAAATACGAGCAGCTTCAACAACCACACCAGGAGTCGGCGGAGCCTTCTGGAGCTTTGGGAATCCCCGGACTTCTCACAGGCGTTTCACAGATCCAAACGGAGCATTGGCGTCAATGGAACACTGTCTTTGTTGAAGCTGGACAACGCCACTCAGCTCCTGCCAGCCACCACCTCCCCTGCTCCAACCACCAAAAAGGACCACCAGATCATCTACAACACCGACCAGGTGGAGTCCATCTTCCTGATCATCCTGCTCGTCATCATTGTGGGCGAGTTCTTCAGCGCCCCCGCTGTCACCATTGTGGACACGGTCACCCTGCAGTACCTCGGCAAAGCCCGCGACCGCTACGGCCTACAGAGGATGTGGGGCTCTCTGGGCTGGGGCCTGGCCATGCTGCTGGTGGGCATCTGGATCGACCACACACACATCACCGTGGTGATTGACGGCATCGGCTGCATCCTGCCAGAGTACCGCCTGCACAACTACCAGATTGCCTTCATCGTCTTCGGTGTGCTGATGGGCTTGGCGTTCATCGTGGCCACTCAGTTTTACTTTGAAATCCCCGGCGAATACCGGCAGGAGGTCCCAGAGGTTCCAGAGGTGGTGGAGGAGTCGGCGAACCCGGAACCATCGGAGTCCAGCCCCCCAGACCAGTCGCCCAGCAGTATGGATGCCACCCAGGAGTTCCACTACAGCGACCTACTGAGGCTGCTGTGCTCCGTGCGCTACAGCTCCGTACTGTTCGTCGCCTGGTTCATGGGCTTTGGTTACGGCTTTGTCTTCAGTTTCCTGTACTGGCACCTGGAGGACCTGAAGGGGACCACCACACTGTTTGGGGTCTGCTCCGTCCTGAGCCACATCTCGGAGCTTGCTGCTTACTTCACCAGCCACAAGTTCATCGAACTGGTGGGACACATCAGGTAAGATGCCAGCGCTAATTAATTTTGTTCTCAAAATTCTATTTATTTCAATTCAACTTTATTACCCACACGACAAGTCGTGCGAGTAGAGCGGTCGGCACTGTCTGTGTCCGGACGGCCATCTGATATCTGTTTTCTAACTCCACAGGGAATTATTCTACGGCCACCAAACGTAGCCCATAGGTTGACCTTAGGACTAGCAACTGTGGCTATACTTTTGGGGTCAAAAGGTCAAAGGTCAAGATCAGGAAGCCATATTAACTATATCTCGATGACAAAGAAAGCTAGGATCACCAGACTTGGTACACAGATTCACATTGGGATCCTGACCTCTGACTACGTATGGGTTTGGGGTCAAAGGTCAACATTTGCATTCCCAATACCAGGGGTCTGCAACCTGTGGCTCCTTTCCCCATAGCCAGTTACTCCCTGAGGCCTTGAGAAAACCCCCCCACAAATTTCTAAGAAGCAATAAATTTTGAAGAAAAAAGGTTGCACATTTATAAGAAAAATATCATTAAAAGCAGAAAATCAGGAAACCTGAAAAGGCAAAAAAAAAAAAAAAAAGGTTACAAATTTAGAGAAATAAAACATTTTTTGTGGAAAAACATGCCCATGAATTTGCAATAAAAATATAAATAAGAAGAAAAATATAATAAATTTATGAGAATAGTTGAAAATTTATGCCAGAAATGTTGGAAAATTAGGGAGAACAGTTGCAGTTTTTAAAGGAAAAAAGTCCTGACAAATTTACAAGGAAAAAAGTCACAAGATCTGCTAAAAAAAAATATATATATATATATATATATATATATACACTACCGTTCAAAAGTTTGGGGTCACTTAGAAATTTCCTTATTTTTGAAAGAAAAGCACTGTTTTTTTCAATGAAGATAACTTTAAACTAATCAGAAATACACTCTAATATCTAATATACATTGCTAATGTGGTAAATGACTATTCTAGCTGCAAATGTCTGGTTTTTGGTGCAATATCTACATAGGTGTATAGAGGCCCATTTCCAGCAACTATCACTCCAGTGTTCTAATGGTACAATGTGTTTGCTCATTGCGTCAGAAGGCTAATGGATGATTAGAAAACCCTTGCGCAATCATGTTAGCACAGCTGAAAACAGTTTAGCTGGTTAGAGAAGCTATAAAACTGACCTTCCTTTGAGCAGGTTGAGTATCTGGAAAAAAATATTATTTCAAATACAAATCATTATTTCTAACCTTGTCAATGTCTTGACTATATTTTCTATTCATTTTACAACTCATGGTGGTAAATAAGTGTGACTTTTCATGGAAAACACAAAATAATTGTCTGGGTGACCCCAAACTTTTGAACGGTAGTGTATATATATTAAAAAAGCTACAATTTTATTAGATACCCGTCACAAATTTATGTGGAAAAAATGCTGCATTTCTACTTGAAAAAGCAACAAAATTACAAAGACAAATTTATGAATAAAGCAGAAGGTTGTGCAAAAAATATCAAAATTTATGAAAAAAGTTGACATTTATTGGGGAAAAATGTCACTAATTTATGTGAAGTCTTTAATTTTAGTCTAGGCTGCAACAATTAGTCAACGTTGTCGATAACGTTGATCATAAAAATTTGTCAATGCAAATTTTTATTGTCGATGAATGGTTTAATTTTAAAGTTTATATGCATGCTGCAGAAATGTTCAGTTTAACTGTTCCAGTGAAGAAGAAGAGGAGCGCATCATGGCGACATGGAAAGTCACAGAGAAGGCCAAAAGTTTCCAAAGTATGGGAGGATTTTACTGAAAATAAATAAATGAAACAAGTTAAATGTAGACTGTAAAGCAGTGTTGTCATATCACAGCTGCACTGCAGCGATGCATCCATTCCTTCCTCCTCTCTGTTCCTTCGTCTCCGCCCACCTGTCAGCAGACTGCACTGGTAAGGTTAGCAAGTAACGTTAGCGCTTCTTATTTTCAATGAGCGACTCTCTCGGCTTTAGAAAACTGGCCACACTATTAGTGTGTGCCATTTAAATAGTTTACCTGTTGTTGGACCGTAATCTCTCTTTGACGATGGTTGTTGACAGCTGAGCTGCTTCCGTTATGCTAGCTATATGTTAACTGCAGTAAATGGGTGAATTACATGAGCAGCTTTTTTTTTGGTATTCTCTATTATTGTTGCAGTAATATCATCCCTCATTCTGAATATTAGTGTATCTCGGTAAATTAGAATTGCATGATTTGTAATTTAATTTAAGAAAGGATAACCATAATCATCACAAATAAATTAAAACGGCTTAAGTATTTCACTGTATGTGTAGTGAAGGAGCACATTCCTGCACTGACATTTGAAGTGTTTGAAACCTTGCTGGGTCTAGAAGTTTAAAAGTTTAATTAGGCTTCAGATGAAAATTAAAAGAACTTCTTCCATCCAAAATAAATTTACAAACAGGATGGACTAGCTTGTTATTTTCTTTTTTTACTTTAATGGGGTTGAATATTACTCTAGTTTGTTTTTAACACGCAATTACAACAGCCTTTATGGAGCAGCAGAGCTGCCGTTTGAGTTTTTACACTTTAACATCTATTATTTAATTGTGTTGCTACAAACACTTCTTATTAAGCTGTAACATTCAAGTTTCCAACTCATGTATGATGGGTCATTATTTTATTTAGCTCTGGGAACTTTTCAGAATAGGCAGCATTATATTAAATCAGAGGCTGACAACAGTGATTTTCACAGGTGTGCAGGCTTAAACAGGTGAGGTGGAACATGACCTGGAGCCCTGAACAGGAGCTGTGCCACAGGAAGCTGAGGTGGTAGACATGAGAGAAATAATCGCAATTAGGCAACTAATCGAAAAAAATAGATCAGTTCACGACCAAAATAATTTGCAAGAAAAAGTTTTTTTTTTTTTTTTTGCAAATGATTAAAAATTGGGATGCAGGGAATTGTCAGAGCTCTCAAATACAATACTATAACGATACTGCGATTCTTTAACTATTGCAATATTATGCCGTTTCATTGTTGGGGTGTGTTACCCTATATTTATTGTACATTTTCCCGTTGATTGCATATCACCTACACATGACTTATTTTTTTATGCTTTTTGCATGTTTTGTTTTTTGCTTTTGTCTCGTATTGTTTCACACATTTTTACTTTATGCTATATTCATCTTATTCATACATTGTGCCTTTTTATGTTTTTTGTGCATTTTCATTAGGGGTGGGAATCTTTAGGCACCCAACAATTGGAGACAATTATCATTCTCGATGCATCTTTTTTTTTTTTTTTTTCCCTATTAAGGATATTTTTCCTCCCTCTGTGTGACAACTTCTGACTTAAACATTTGCAATGGCCCATGAAGATTCAAGATTCAAAGCCTTTATTATCTGGTGCACAGTTAAGAAATGCTGCATTTCCTGAGCAATGAAATTCTTACTTTGCTGTTCGGACGAATGCCAAGGTAATGGGTACAGAAACAACAGTTCTAATAAGGTAATAACACACTAACACAGTAACTCAATGCTAATACTAATGGATGCTGATAACACACACACCAACACAGCTAGGCAATTAGGACTCCTTAAGCACACCTTGATACTAAATACTAAAATTAATGAGTACTAATAACACACACTAAGCAGTTTGGGCAGTTAAAGCAGTCAGACAAGAGGAATGAAAATGAAAATTCACTGGGTGACTAAAGTGATAGTGGTATATTGATATCAGAGATGATGTGAACCTGAGATGGCATAAACCTATGTCATCATCATCATAGCAGTCAGTCGTGGGTGACAATGACTGTTTCATTTAGGTCTGATCAGATTCCTCCACACAGCTCTGTCCTTAGCCTTCTGCTGCCAGGAACTCCTGTCTATGTACAACTTCATCAAGTTTCTTTTTACAGTGTCTTTAAATCTGAGCCTTGGTCTGCCCTGATTGCGTTTGCCCTCGCATAACTGTGAGTACAGTAACTGCCGAGGGAGACGCTGGTGGTCCGTCCTCTCAACATGTCCGAGCCATCTCAGGTTCATCTGTATTAGCATGTCCTCCATTGATGGTAGACCAGCTCGTTTCAACACTGCTATGTTGGTTATCTTGTCTTTCCATGAGATGTTCATTATGGCTCGAAGGTGTCTCATCACGTACGCGTGGAGTTTCTTCACCTGCACTCTGTAGACAGTCCAAGTTTCAGCACCGTACAATACAGTAGCCAGTACTGTCGCTCTGTACACTTTGCATTTCACACGGATGGACAAATGTCGATTGTTCCACAGTCTCTCCCTCAAGTTTCCAAACACAGCGCTTGCTCTTCCCATTCTGAGAGCTAGTTCATCCTCCAGCCTAGCATTCTCTGAAATGGTACTCCCTAGGTACTTGAAAGTCTTGCACTTGACTAGTGGCTCTGTACCAATGCTGATCTCTTCTGGTAGTGATGTTGATCATTGGAACTTTGGTGGTTGATAAAGGCACTCTGTCTTCTTGATGTTGATTTGGAGGCTGAATTGGCTAGCTGCTCTTGCAAATTTCTCCACTAAAGATTGCATATCTTCCACGCTGTGTGCAACTAGAGCACTGTCGTCTGCAAAGAGCATTCCTCTTACTACCTTTATCGATGTCTTACTCTTGGCTTTAAACTGTGCCACATTGAACAAGTCTGCTTCTTTCCTTGTTTGAATGTATACTCCTTCTGAAGTGTCTTTGAAGGCCACCTCAAGCATGGCTGCCAGATATAGCGAGAAGAGTGTAGGTGCCAGCACACACCCTTGTTTCACCCTGTTGCTTACTGAAAAGTCTTTAGATACTGAACCACTCATTGCCACGTTTGCTTGCATACCTGTATGGAGTGCCTCGATCAGGCTGACAAACTTCTCTGTACAACCATATTTCTTGAGTACCTGCCAAAGTCTTTGTCGTGAAACAGTATCGAAGGCTTTACTGAAGTCTATGAAAACTACATAAAGTGGCATGTTCTGTTCAATACACTTTTCTTGGACCTGTTTCAAGCAGAAAATCATGTCCATTGTGCTTCTTCCACTTCTAAAGCCGCATTGGGTTTCCGGTAGTACATTCTGCGAGATGTGTTCACTGAGTCTGTTAAGTAGTACACGTGAGAGAATCTTACCAACAGTAGCTAGCAGTGATATACCTCGGTAATTTCCACAATCCTTCCTGTCACCTTTCTTGAACAAAGGCACAATACTTGCATCCTTCCAGTCTTGAGGTACCTTCTGGGCATCCCATATCTCTTGGATGAGCTTGTGCAGGCAGTTGGTGAGCTGAACACCACCAAATTTCCACACTTCTGCTGGAATCCCATCCCTTCCTGGAGCTTTACCATCCTGTGTTGTCCTGATAGCTGCCATTAGTTCATCAAAATTTGGTGGTTCATCCAGACTTGATACAGCTGGTCGCTGCACTAGAGCTTCCTTAGCCTCTTCAGTGAGATCTCCAGGGTTGTTTAGTAGTTGGTCAAAGTGGTCTGCAAATCTGTCCAGGATCTTGTCTTTCTCCTGCAAAACCGTTTCACCATCCATAGCCTTTAGTTGGATCAATCCTCTTGGTTTAGGGCCGTAGATTTCTCTCAAACCTGTGAAGAATGTTTTCATGTCCTTCCTGTCTACTGCAGTTTGAAGTTTCTCCGCTTTTTCATCCCACCAGTTGGACTTCATCTCTCTGGTGTACTTCTGTAGCTCACTCTGAGCCTTTGAGTATTTCTTCTTCTTCGATCTTGTGTTACACTGTAGGTTTTCCTGCCTAGCTGTATTCCTCGCTTCTAGTAGTTTCTTCTGGTGTTCATCATGCTCATCAAACCAATCATGATGTTTCCTCTTAGGGTAGCCTAATACATCACTCACAGTCTGATACACCGTATCCTTCAGTGTTGCCCATTTCTCTTCTGTGTTATTCTCAGAGTTGTTGCTGTCCCAGTCTTTCCAGTTTTCATCCATTTCCTGTGCAAGTTCTTCCTGCTTCTTTTGGCCTTTCAGTGCACTAGTGTTTAGCTTCCGTGGTGGCTTCGCACCCATCCTGCAGTGCTGTTTTCGTTTTCATCTCCAAATCCTTAATCTAGATCTCAGCATAACATGATCAGTGCCACAGTCCGCGCCTCTCATTGCTCTGGTGTCTAATACATCCCTTTTGTCTCTCTGCCTGACTATGATGTAGTCTAATAAGTGCCAGTGCTTGGATCTTGGGTGCATCCATGTCTTCTTGTGTGTCCTTGTGCTTAAATAGAGTGTTGGTTATCACAAGGTTGTACTCTGAACATAGTGCAAGTAGAAGTTCTCCATTAGCATTGCACTTGCCCACTCCATGACTGCCTAGCACTCCTTTCCATTTCTCGGTGTCCGAACCAACTCTGGCATTAAAATCTCCGAGTATCAGCCTGTCATCAGTTGGTACACGCCTGATAGTCTCACGTAAATCACTGTAGAACTCTTCCTTCACCTCCTCTGTGTTGGTTATTGTTGGGGCATATACACTGATGAGTGTGGCATACATCTTCCGCTGTAGTGGGAGTCTCATAGTCATTATCCTGTCGTTGATTGGCACCGGTTCCTCATCAAGCATTGCTGCTATCTCCTTTCTAACTGCAAAGCCCACTCCTGCTTCTCTCCTTTCTCGAGTTGATCTCCCACTCCAAAAGAAGATGCACCCGTGGTCTTCCAAGCTGTCAAATCCAGGCAATCTTGTTTCACTAAGTGCAGCTATGTCTACATTGTATCTGTTCATTTTCAGGGCCACAAGTGTGGTCTGTCTTTCTGGGCGCTGTGATGTTGTTCTGTCCAACAGAGTGCATACATTCCATTCTGCTACACACAAGGCTGCTGTTTTCCTCTTCTTTTATCTTCCTGCTCCTAGCTTACTTTTCGCTGCCTGTCGGAGTGTGAACAGATCAGATCAGCGCGGACCTTGTAAGCCCGGGCGACGTCCGAGCCAGTATGAGTTGCTTTCTGATTGACCATTTCATGAAACTGCTTGCAAAGTATTTGAGTACTGCTAGCTTTTGCTGGACTAGCAGCACATTCTTGGCAGATAAAGGTATCATCAGTGGCAAGGACAAGCCAAGACAAACTGACTCCAGTGTCTGTTGCAGTGACTGACCAGATGATAGGTTTGTTTATCTCTGCTCTTTGTGTAGTGCATGTCACAATGCACCGACTGGCACAGTCCACCACAGACCTTGTGACAGATATTCATCTGCCAGGATGTCCAGTCTCACCCTGTGTAACTGGGAGTGGTCCACCACAGACCTTTGGCAGATATTGTTTTTAGTTCTGCCAGGATGCCCTGTTTCACCCTCCACGCCCTCGGAGGGTGGGGATGCCGGTTGAGTCGCCGACGGCCCGACCCATGAGGCGGGTAGTACCGGTTTTCATGGTTATCCGGTAGCAAGCAAGCTAATGCCTGACCTGACACAAAAAAGGGGATGGATGTAAGTCTCAGTTAAAAGCTGCCAATTTCTGACCAAAAAAGTGGAATTTTATGGGTAAAAAGCTGCAAGTTTAGCAAAAAGACAAAAAAAAAGGTGTAAATTTCCAACTGTTTATAACCTAAGAACGCTGCAGATATAAGACTTGAGTAAAATGCTGCAAGTTTAGGCTTTTTTTTAAAACTGCAAATTCAAGAGTAAGAAAAGTTCTAAATTCATGAGGAAAAAGCTGCAAAATTATGAAAAATAAAAAGCTGTAAATTTTCAAGTAAGAAGCTGCACATTTCTGAGTAAAATGGCTCTAGCTCTGCAGGAAAATCCTGCAAATTTATGAGAAAAATCCTCACATTTACAAAAGAATGTTTCTAATTTACATGGAAAAAGGATGTGATAAATTGGTGTGTGTTGGCCATTTTTTTTTTTTTTTTTTTTTTTTTAAAAGACAACCCTGAGCTCTTTTTCTTCTGGCCTCAGGAGAGGGAGCTTTGCTCACTCTCTCTCCTGCTTCCACACAGCTCTCCTGTTTTTACTCAAGGTAAATGCAGTTTCTTTTTGTTCTTGGAGTGCTTTCCTTCACTTAACTTTTTACAATTTTTAATTTTTTGTTAAATTCGTGACACCTTCTTTTAGAAAGCAGTGACTAGTTGGCGGAGTGACACGAGATACACAAACAACTGTTAATTGGATAAACCTATGTACAGTGTGCAAATAAGCATTGTGCAATGAGCAGTGTATAATTACAAATTAGCACCTGGTGCTAATTTCTCTGTAACAATAGTGCCAGTAGACTGTGCAAGATAAATAGCTGCAGAGATGATAATTAGCAGCAGAGATGATATGGACATCAGACGGGTGAGACTATATCTACTGTACAGGTGAGCAATGTGCAATTTTAGCAGCCATTTACTTCCAGTATCTTTTAATGTTTCAAAAAAAAACAGCATGAAAAGTGCAACAGCAGCACATTTGCTGCTATAACAGACTTCAGAGTGTCCTGAATTTTAACAAGTAAGATTTATAACATTGTGTTAGTGCACCAAGTAACTGGTCCTTCAGTCAAAAATACTCAGAATTTCTAACAGAAATGTCCATTATTTGTTTACTCCAGACAGACATTGATAGTGGTAAGCTACTACTGTAGCCACAGCTGCCCTTGGGCAGACTGACAGAAACGTGGCTGCCAGTCCATGCCAATGGCCTCTCTGACCACTATCGAGTATTTATACACATTCATACCCAGTGTCATGGACACTGGAAGCAAGGTGGGTAAACTGATTTGCCCAGGGACACAACGGCAGGGTGGCTGGGGAGAGTGGGATTTGAACTGCCAACTCTCTGGTTACTGGACAGCCAGCTCTACCTCCTGAGCCACTGCCACCCACATTTCCCTCCTCCATTCCATTTTTGCAGAGCACCAAGCTGGATGGCAGGAAGTTCCATTTTTATATGGTCTTTGGCATGACCTGGCCGGGATTTGAACCCCGACCTTCCGGTTGTGGGGCGGATGCTCTACCTCTTCAATTGTAATTTCATAATTTCCTAAAGCCTCATTCAGAACATTCCAGTTCCACATACCCAGTCTGTGGATTTTCATCTGGGGACAGCCAGCGGTGGCGAGCAGTAGAGGTGGAGAAGAAAAGTCTTTTGAAAGCAGAAACGGAGCCAAAACTTCCTCCAGGTCAGCATAGTTGTCATCTTACATATATATATTTTACACTTCTTGGTGGCCAGGAAAAGGCTTTACACAAAATATTACAACATTGTACAGTACCTCGGCTCTACAGTGTGCATCATAGCGTGAAAGCCCTGGTTCTTGGCTACGGAATACAGTCGTAAATCCTTGACAATAAAAGCATCAATATATTTTTTAACTCTTTGAGTGTGTTTGTCGCCGAATTGCGACATAACCCCTAGTGGTCAAGAGTGGTAAATATTTTTTGTCAGTAGAATAGTTCAGATTTCCAAGGCTATAACTTGAAAGTGGTAAGAGATAATGGATTATTATCAATTAGAAAGATGTAAAATATGATCCAAAGTTACAGATAGGAATAAATTTACGCATCTAATTTGCATAATGTCACGGCACCTCTTTAAATCCCATAACTCAGTCAAAACTGGACTTTGGACGTATTTACACAAAGAATGGCTCAGACTTTTGACACTGTTTTTGTACAGAGGTACCTCATCTTATCTTCAAAGTATATGAACAAGAAATCAGTACAATATTAAAAAAAACACAGACATTCCTCACTTACCGGTAGTTAATGGAACTCGCTCGCTGCTGTGGTCGCTGCGTTTTCACCCATCGTGGTCATTATTTTGCATTCAGTCGGTCATTTACGCTCTCTACCACATCTACAAAGTCTTATGATTATCCCACATAAATTTTGCTTGTATCCCGCGGCTATTTTCCACGTACAAAGCCAACTAAGTGACGGTGCACGATGACGGACGGCAGCCATATTAGCTTTCTGGGCTAAAATGCTAAAAGGAAATGAGGAGTTCTTCTTCTTTGGTGTATTACCCTATCCAGAATCAACCCACGCAAAGCTGCAGGTCCAGACAACATTCCGGTACGTGTGCTCCGAGACTGCGCGAGCGAGTTGGCGGATGTCCTGACTGACATTTATAACATCTCCCTGAGTCAGGCCATCGTTCCCAGATGCTTCAAGACCTCTATCATTGTACCGGTGGCAAAGAAACCAGTGGTGTCATGTTTGAATGACTATCGTCCTGTTGCACTTACACCAATTGTGATGAAGTGTTTTGAACGGCTTGTCAAACCACACATCACAGCCTGCCTCCCTGCATCACACGACCCGCTCCAGTTTGCATATCGTTCAAACCGCTCCACGGAGGATGCTATAGTCACCACCCTACACTCTGTCATCACCCACCTGGACCAGAAAGACACCTACGCCAGACTCCTGTACATTGATTTCAGTTCAGCATTCAACACCATTATTCCCCAGAGACTGATAGAGAAATTACTCCTTCTCGGTCTGAACACCGCCACATGTCTCTGGATCCTGGATTTCCTGACTGAGAGACCTCAGTCTGTCCGGGTTGGAAACAACATCTCCAACTCTGTCACGCTGAGTACCGGAACCCCTCAAGGCTGTGTACTCAGTCCACTGTTGTTTACACTTCTAACACATGACTGTGTATCCAAACACGAGGGGAACCAGATTATTAAGTTTGCAGATGACACCACGGTGGTGGGACTTATTCAGAGGGATGAGGAATCAATGTACAGGGAAGAAGTGAGAGACCTGGAGGGCTGGTGCAGGGAGAACAATCTGGTGCTCAACGTGGACAAAACAAAGGAGATGATTATCGACTTCCGGCGGTCACAGCCTGAGCACGTCCCCCTCAGCATCGGCGACCGTTTAGTGGGGAGAGAGTAGAGAACATCAAGTTCCTTGGAGTGCAGATCTCGCAGGACCTGACCTGGAGCAAGAATTCCTTGGAGATCAGGAAGCGAGCTCAGCAGAGACTACACTTCTTGAGGAAACTCAAACAGGCCTCTCTCCCCATCTGCATCCTCAGGACCTTCTACAGAGGTGTGGTGGAGAGTGTTCTGACGTACTGCATTGCTACATGGTACTCCAGCTGCAGTATGTCAGACAAAAAAGCCCTGCAGAGGATAGTCAAGGGGGCGGAGAGGGTAATTGGAGTCTCCCTCCCCTCTGTCCAAGAACTTTTTCAGAACTGTTGTAGGAGCAGGGCACTGAACATTGTCAAGGACCGTTCTCACCCTCTGCATAAACACTTTGAACTTCTTCCATCTGGTAAACGATTCCGGAGCATCAGAGGCAGAACCACCAGACTGATCAACAGCTTCCTCCCACAAGCTGTCAGGATGCTGAACAGCTGACCCGGAATCTCACATACACACTACTGCACCTATGGACATTTTGTATATTATAGTTAGTTATTCTTTTTCCCCAAGTATGTCTCAGGGATGTGTGAATGGATGGGGGGGTGGGAGCTATGTGGGAGTGTGTCTTAATCATGCTGCTTCTTATATGGATGCCGAGAGAAACGCAATTTCATCTTGCCTGCACAACAGTTGTATGTACAGCAATATGACAATAAAGTTTGATTTGATTTGATTATGTGTCATCCATTGAGTCCTCCAACGGATGTCTACCACCTTCTGAAACTGGCAGATCAGTACAAATCCTGAATGGAGCCAATTATGTCAAGAGTGAGATGACAGGCGCAGCGCCGTGCTCTGCCACTAGGGGCACACAAGCTCTCTCACTCAAATGGTTAATTTGCTTTGCCCTTTCTGAGTTGTGTGGAAGTTTTGCCAACGCAATGGTCCTGTGGTTGGTGGCGGCAGCTTTAGCTGTTTTATTCTCTCCGGCTGCCAGCAGGAAACGTGGGATATAGTTTCACATGTTTGTCATGTTTCCAAAATATTTTAGTTTAGTCTGACAGAGCTTACATACAGTGTGGGTCTTGTCCAAGTCTTTTTTTTCCTTTCAACTTCATAAAAGTCGAAGTACTGCTGTACGTTTGCTTTTAATCTCTGTGGAGCTGACTGTGTACTCCGTTCCGCCATTTTGTTTCTTTTGTGCAACGTCATAAAGAGTCCGAGTAGGTACGGGCACCAACTTTCTGGTTCGGCCACCAACTTTTTCATTCCGGCCAAATTAATTACGTTATTAATAATATTCAACTAGAAAAGCACTCGGAGAGCGCAGACCTCCGCCAAGCGCCACAATTCCCCCCATACAGTGTTTGTGTGTACGTTTTCAGATTCCTTGAGCAAGTAAACATATGACTAGCAATTGGATTCACAATGATTATTTGTTTATTTGACAGGGACAGTGCAATAAACACACAATTAATCAATGACAATCAATCTGATAGTGATAGGATTAGTGGTTCAGTAGTAAAAGCATTGCCTCCTTGGCGGAGGTAATAAACTGAAGTGTTGCTGTTGTGTCCATCTCCTCCACTGACGGATGCAAATTGGGTAGACAGGTTGCCGTGGGTTTTATATTATATTATTTTGGGGTTTCGCTCCGCGGCAAACGAGAATTTAGAAGCTTCGCCGGCAGAGAGCTCGTTATTGCGCAGCGCGTATGGCTGGCCGGTGAATTTCTGCCAAATGCGCAGCTCCTATGGCTGGCCGGGGAATTTCTGCCATCACTTTTAGCATTAGAGTGACACATATCAGGTGCAGCATTACTGGCGCCGGGATTCCTCTCTGTTCCGGAGCCGCAGGACAAAAGAAGGTGCGATAATGGTTGCCGTGGGTTTTATTGGGTTTGCGGTCCGCGGAAAAAAAGAGGATTTGGAAGCCTCCCCCGGCAGAGAGCTGGTTTTTGCGCAGCCCCTATGGCTGGCCGGGGAATTTCTGCCAAATAATCCGGCGCCGGACAGCTGCCCGTGTCAGCTTTTGCAGCGTAGTGCAAACACAGGCACTCTGGCGAGCCCTGTTTTCTGTGTGCTTTTGTGCCTAAAACTTTGAAGAAGGCGGAGTTTGTGTTCATCAGACACGACGACCAGCGCCCTCTATTGCGCCTGCGCACATGTTGAAAATGGCTGTATGTCACAGTGTTGAAAAATGCTTTAAAAAATTCCTGTATCCAGACGGTCAACCGGATCACCCCCAAAATTTAATCAGTTCTTCCTTGTACCATTTCCAACAACGCCTGAAAGTTTCATAGAAATCCGTCCAAGACTTTTTGAGTTATCTTGCTAACCAACAGACAAACAGACAGACAAACACACAAACTCCGGCAAAAACATAACCTCCTCCTGGCCTTTTCGGCCTGGCGGAGGTAATTATCAGAATCTTGACATTTGTGCATCAATTCAGAATCGTTCACGTCCACATTGAGATGCATCTGGAAAATGATTATTTCTCCCACTCTTAGAGTTTGTGCCGTTTTGACATTGATTTCTCACTTCTTTTTTTTATGATTTACTGCATTTTTTTTTTGCACATTGTTACCTCCGGTTAATGTTTTTGCCAGCGTTTGTCTGTCTGTCTGTCTGTTAGCAAGATAACTCAAAAAGTTTTGGATGGATTTCGATGAAACTTTCAGGCCTTGTTGGAAATGGTACAAGGAAGAACTGATTAAATTTTGGGGATGATCCGGATCACCGTCTGGATACAGGAATTTTTTAAATGATTCTTTAACATTGTGAGATACGGCCATTTTCAACATGTGTGCAGGGGCAATAGAGGGCGCTGGTAATCGTGTCTGATGAACACAAACTCCGCCTTCTTCAAAGTTTTAGGCACAAAAGCACGCAGAAAACAGTGGTGGGCAGGGCTCGCCAGAGTGCCTGTGTTTGCGCTACGCTGCAAAAGCTGACACGGGCAGCTGTCCGACGCCGGATTATTTGGCAGAAATTCCCCGGCCAGCCATAGGGGCTGCGCAAAAACCAGCTCTCTGCCGGGGGAGGCTTCCAAATCCTCTTTTTTTCCACGGAGCGCAAACCCAATAAAACCCACGGCAACCATTATCGCACCTTCTTT
Source organism: Pholidichthys leucotaenia (assembly GCA_020510985.1). Classification (NCBI taxonomy): domain Eukaryota; kingdom Metazoa; phylum Chordata; class Actinopteri; order Cichliformes; family Pholidichthyidae; genus Pholidichthys; species Pholidichthys leucotaenia. Next base: position 323,014,601 of record CM035845.1, read on the forward strand.
TGTCCTGCGGCTCCGGAACAGAGAGGAATCCTGGCGCCAGTAATGCTGCGCCTGATATGTGTGATTCTAATGCTAAAAGTGACTGCATCAGGGATTTTCCACCTGAAGTCGCACTTTGCTACACAGCACCACAAAAACTGTGTAGCCAAATTCCATCGATGGATGAACATTTTCAGCCAGTGAGAGAACCGACGCCTTCCAAATCCAATGCATCACTAGCAGAAGTGATGTTTTGTCATTTCGTGGCAGAGCACAATCTACCCCCATTGGTAGCAGATCACTTCAGTGATTTGGTGCCAACATTGTTTCCTGACAGCAAGAGCACTCAATTTTTTTGTGCTACTTGGCTTATTATTTTCACATTACCAAAAAGTTATGGCTCAACATTGTGTCCATATAAGTGTACATTTGAATAAATATGTTTGAAATAGTTCATGTTGCAGTTGCTGTTTGCTTAGTTTTTGTTTGTTTGTTTATTTTTGCTTCAGTTTTCTTTCATCTGCCGATAAATACAGTTTTTAAGTACTCAGTACAGGTGTGAAAGCCCCCCCCCCCCCAATAAGGGAGGCATGAGGTATGCCTTGACAGGTCGCAGCCTGGCACTTTGCACATGGAGGAGATGGACACAACAGCAACACTTCAGTTTATTACCTCCGCCAAGGAGGTAATGCTTTTACTACTGAACCACTAATCCTAACATTGTGAATCCAATTGCTAGTCATATGTTTTCATGGTCAAGGAATCTGAAAACCTACACACAAACACTGTATGGGGGGGAACTGTGGCGCTTGGCGGAGGTCTGCGCTCTCCGAGTGCTTTTCTAGTTTTTGAGTGTTTTGACTGTGACTTCACAATGCTCGCACAGTGTTGACACATTCATTGCAGAGTTTGCACATTTTCTCATTGTTTACACATTGACTGCATCCAGTTTAAATGTTTACACATTGAGCTTTTATGTTCATCTTTGCTTTGTTCTTTGCACATTATTTTTCTTGGTTTTTTACGTTTTTGGAATATCTTAATTTTTTTATTGTTCCCACAGTTTTCTCACAGTGCCGTGTTTTGAATTGTTTGCACTTTAAATTGTTTGTGGATGAACTTAGCATGTTTTTGACCCCGCTGACTTGTCATATAAAGTGCCGCCTTCGTTGTCTAATTTACAGTCGATAAGAATTCTTGAACTTCCCAAGCGTGCGTAACCAAACACTTCCACCTTTTTTTAAGCTTCAAATGAGCGCCCAAAGATGCTGGGATAGGCTCCAGCCCCCCTGCGACCCGAAAAGGATTAAGCGGAAGAAGATGGATGGATGGATGGATGAGCACCTCTGTTGTAAACCTCCTTGACTTCAGTGCAGCGTGAAGAATTAGCTCAGGTGTACGTGGAAGCTTGGAGTGAACGTTCCTGTCAGTCCCTCAGTGATTCTGTTTTCAGTGTCAGAGTGGTGACGGGCGAGCCGGCCGCTCTGAGACAGAGCCGTTATTGATTCTCGGCATTTCTGTTGGAGTGAATTCAGGGCCGGACCTCTCGGGCAGAGTGGACATTTGAGAAGGAGGTGTTAGATTTCAGTCTGCAGGTCTCAGCCTGATGACTCCAAAGCAGCTCCTGAGCTTAAAGGGAAAATCCCCCCTAAATACAGCTGAGTGACCTGTGAGGAGATGTTAATGAACCTCACATCAATCACCAACTAAAAGCCTTTTCCAAAGACATTTTTGCTCATTTGAGGCTACAGAGAACATCTGTTCCTCTTCTTTCATCAGTGCATTGATTATTTTTGGTTTTTAGAATGTAATCTGGACAAAATAAGTCCTGTTTAATTTTTTTTTAAAAAAACTGCTTCGACAGAGGATCTCTTTCCTCTGGTGTTCAGGTTTTTTTGTGTTTCAGTGTCAAAACAGAAGAATGCATCCTGCTATCTTTGAGGAAATTGTAATTAAACAGACAAGAAAATCATTGCCAGCTCCTCACATGTCCTACACTCACAGTACGAGCTGCTCCCATCTGGACGACGCTACAGGGTCCCGGTCAAAAACAGGAAAAGATATTGAATAGATACAAGAACACATTCATTCCCATATCTGTCAATCTGCTAAGTTTAGGCCATAGAGAAGGGCATTGATGTTTAATGGATTTGTGTTTTGTACTTCAGTTGTCTTAGTTCATGTGACGTATTGGGTTGTTTGGTGTGTGTGTGTGTGTGGGGGGGGGGGGGGCTCTGTGTCCAAGGCAAATCTCCTTCGGGACAAAATAAAATAAGTTTGACCCTTGAAAAATGTCACTTTATGGGTTTAGGGGCATGTTAAACAGTGCCCCCGTTATGCTCTTTTCCCAACATGTTGACAGAGGGGTGTTAATGAAATGCCTGTGACATGGTTTGTCAAAATGCCTCAGGGTTTAATTATTGCAGAACCATTTTAGACGCGTTGAAGGAGCTCTCCTCAGAACAGGTTGTTTTTATGGTGTTCTGCTTTAAATGCTAATAAGCCACTGTTCATGCCACCCTCTTCTTTTGGTAATTTCTCTGAGATTTGTCTTAAATGGTGACGCTGTGGAGGAAAATTAAGTTCAGGCGGGCTGGAAGGTGACAGGATTTTATTTTCCTCCAACATCATGAGACACACTGTAGCGCTGTGTTGTGCTGTGTGTGCTGTTGAGGCATGTGTAGCAAGCTCTTTTATACATGTTATACAAAGAGAGAGAATGCATGGTGCATTTGCATATTGGTATACATATCAGTCAATACATATCAATCGCATGACCAACTGGTGCCCGGATGTCTTCTCCTTAATCCGGGGATGTATAAGCAATAGTCCATTGTTCTGGTTGTCCCCCCAGGGGTTCTCTGTCCGTATGCAATCCCTGCTGAGCGTGAATAGTATCAGTCTGCATTGTGCTGGGTGACCACAACGCCATGTTTGAGGCTAGCATTAACTGTTGGCGTTGGCTGTTGGAGTAACTAAAATGGGCTGAGTGTGAGAATGTAAAAGTCCAGATAAAGCATGATCAGAGACGGGGTGTGTGGTTTCAGTGGTTGATAGCATATGACCGGTCGCTGGGGCGTAATTAGCATAGAAACAACCCTGAATCAGTGAGTGATGAGCTCTGCTAATGGCAGCTAATTGTTGCTAATTGAGAAGGTGTCCTACAGGCTAGGCTGCCATCTCTGTTGGTACCGGTCAGAATGACCTAATTCAGTCAGGAACTTTGAGTCCTGCCTCTCAGCCTAGGTCTGGGATCTACAACCTCTGGGGCTACATTTGGCTCTTTTGCCCATAGATAGTGGCTCCTTGAGGCCTGAGGAAAAAAACCCCCCATACATTTCCAAGAAAAGAAGGAAGGAAATTACAGGGAAAAAGGTGACACATTCATGGGAAAAATATCCTAAAAAGCAGAAAATCTGAAAACGTACAAAAAAAAAATCTCACAAATATAGGGATTTTTTTTGCAATTTTCCGAGGACAACATGCTCACAAATTCATAAGAAAAGTCACAATTTCTGGAAAAGAAATCACAAATTTACTGAAAAAGTTGTTTTATGAGAAAAATGTAATAAATTTATGTAAAAAATGCTGCAGTTTTACCTATGAAAGCTAATAAATTTACAAAGAAAGGCAGTCAGTGTTCTGGCAAGCTGGTGACTTGAAATATCTGTTTCCAGGCCTGCTGGTCTAGCATGGCCGCTCTGAGGTTTCCAGCTGGTATCCCAGTGTCTCTCTCTAGGACCATTTTTAGGGTGGTACAGGGTCTCCCAACTTTACGTCTCGCCTCAGGTTCCCAGAGTAATACTTGGGTAGATGGCTGGTCATGGTGGAGGACATGACCGCACAGTGCCATCTGATGCTTGGCTATGATGTTTGAGAGCCTTGGGAGGGAACTGTAAAGTAGATCATTTGACCAATGGTCCTGCCAGTTGACGTTAAGAACCCTTCTTAGCATTCTGGTATACGTGCCGTTCAAGGACTGCGCTTGCGTTTTGGTCAGTGACCAAGACTCTGATCTGTAGATAAGGATGGATTCAACAGATGCTTCAAACACCTTTATTTTTGTGTCTCTGGACAGGGGGGTACCCCAGATTTTGGAGAGGGCATTGAGAGCTCCCCAGGCCTGAGCGTTTCTGCATTCAATGTCATGTGCAGCATTCGTCCAGCTACCAAGATATTGGAAGTCATCTACTCTCTCAATAACAGAGCTGTCAAGTGTATGTAGATCCTGGAAAGATGACGGGTTTACGTGCATCCATCTCATTTTACTTACGTTCAGCTTGAGACCAACAGACTTGGAAGCAAGCTCGATGCGATGTACTAGGGACTCAGCAGAGGGAACGTGTCCTCAAGAAGAGCAGTATCATCAGCAAAATCGAGATCTGCTAGCTGGACAGCGGGATGGCGTGAGCTATGTTGATGCATAAGTGTGAGACCATCATCTGCATGAAGGGCTATACGGAGGGCGTAGTCGTAAGACAATGATTAGAGCTGGGAACGATTCCTAATTTCCAGAATCGATTAGATTCCGATTCCTGAGATTCTGAATCTACTCAATTCTGATTCGATCCAATCCTGATTTTATCTGGGAAATTACCATTTTAATAGCCATTTTACTTGCCAGGAAAAAAAAATCTTAGAGACTTAATGCTGCAAATTGTACCAGGAATACTCTGACTTTGTTAATACATAAATTATCACATAAAGAACTGACCCAAAATCAGTTAGAATATCCATCCATCCATCTTCTTCAGCTTAATCCTTTTCGGGTCGCGGGGGGGCTGGAGCCTATCCCAGCATCTTTGGGCGAGAGGCAGGGTCCACCCTGGACAGATCGCCAGTCCATCACAGGGCCAACACAGAGAGACAGACAACCATTCACTCTCACAGTCATACCTAAGGACAATTTAGAATCCCCAGTTTTGATGCCAATTAACCTAACTTGCATGTTTTTTTGGCATGTGGGAGGAAACCGGAGAAATCCTGGAGTAAACCCACACAGACACGGGGAGAACATGCAAACTCCACACAGATCACTGCTGGTCAGGGGCTGGGATCGAACCCAGGATCCCCCGGCCAAGGGTGAGTTGCTGTGCTGCCACAGTGCTAACCACTCCGCCACCGCGCTGCATAATGCACTTTTTATTATTTAACTTATGATTTCACAAAGTGCTCACAGTGCTAACAAGTTCTTTAGTGCAAAGGGTGTGTCGTGTCAAGTTAACAACCCAGAGTCGGTAAACAAATTCAATGCATGAAGCATGTCGACATCATCTCACTGTATTTCAGTCCCTCCAGGATTTTGCTGGCTGTTTTTGTGATTGTTGTGCCCCAAAAAGCCTGAATTTGTGGGAGGTTTTCCAAAAAGTTGTGACATTTTTAAAGGTTTTTTGCACTGAAAGTTGTATGAGGAAGAACAGATTTTAAAGAAGCTGCTTTCTCCAGAGTTTACAATGATGCTGTTCTATGTAACACCACAAGAAAAGCTCAGGATGGCCAAAAATCTCCTGTTAAACAGTAATTTATTTAGAATTAAATGTTCAATAAAGTTGTCAAAAAATGACCAACATTGTATTCTTGCTGAGAACTTGAATTAAAAAAAAATAGCCATTACAACAACAAAACTGCACTGAATGCACATTATAGAGTATGGAGAAAATTATGGCAGCACCTTGAATCTTAAATTTGAAGTTTTAGAATCAGGGATGGCTCCTCCACTGACGACCTCTTCTTTTCAGGAGCGCAGGATGGAGCTTGGAGTGGAAACCCAGTCTTCACAGATCTGAAGGGGAGATGAAAAGAATAGATTTCACAGTAAATTTAATAATCATATTTTTAAATCCCCACACCACAGTAGGGTTTAATAATTTAGGTTCTTTCATTTTTTGTTGTTTCTATTTTAACTACAAATTAACTTTCAATTTTTGAAAAGGGTTTCAATTCATTTCCTGGGAAGATTTGCTCATTTCAGTTTAGTTCTATTGAGTAAAAATGGCTCATTGTACTGCAGCCTTTATTAATTCTGCCATTTTCATTTTATTGTGATTTATTATTTTCACATAGCTCACTTAAGTGTTAGAAGTGCATAATCTCATAAAATATACCTTTATTCTGCATTTATTCACAGCACTTAACCAACAGTTAACTACTGTATCCATAGCTGGTAGAAGAAAACACCATGATGCTGGATGAATTATTAATTTACGACACAAATGTTAAAGCAAATGATATATTACTTACAATCTCAGCAGCTCCAAGTCTCCCTCTCTGTTCACGAGTTTCAGCCGGTCTCCATGCGTTTTCCGTTTGATGTATTTCAACATCAAACGAACGGCACGGTGGTGCAGTGGTTAACATTGTTGCCTTACAGCTAGAAGGTTCCTGGTTCGAATCCCCAGGCTGGCAGGGGTTGGAACCTTTCTGTGTGGAGTTTGCATGTTCTCCCTGTGCTGCGTGGGTTTACTCCGGGGGCTCCGGTTTCCTCCCACAATCCAAAGACATGCATGTTAGGTTAATTGGCTGTTCTAAATTGTCCCTAGATATCTGTCTCCTATAGGCCCTTAGAATAGAGGGTTAGTTCTAGTGAAAGTGCTTTGAGTGGTCTTTGTGACTAGAAAAGCGCTATATAAGTGCAGGTTAGTTAGTAGTTAGTTAGTATTTATCCATCGTCAACTTTATGTTCCAACACAGCGGTGCATGTAGTACAGAACCATTTATCCCCGCTTTTTGAAAACTATTCAAAAACTGTTGAGGACAGTCTTTACGATGACTTTTGTTGATAAATTAAGAAACACGCATGTTAACAACTTTGCTCATGTAAACACGGAAGTAAAGACATGCGCACGAGCCACAGGGAACTCTTGCCAGATGAGAACCGTTTTAACACCACAGAAGAAGAACTAGCATCTCTGTTAGCTTGTTACCTGTTAGCTCCATTAGCACTCCGGGTGTTTCTGTTCCTGTCTCACTGACCCAGTTTTGACCCGATCAGACTCGGCAGACGTTCAGACGTAAAAGCATTATATTAAAAGATCAATCTGCGGATTTTGTGGCTCAATATCAGCTCAGTCAAATGTGGATCAATCCAGATCGTTGAATCAATCTTTTGAACCTACCCCTAATGATGAAGAGTAGTGGTGCTAGTGGGTCTCCTTGGAGGACACCAGAGTTGATAGAAAATTCCTCAGTTTTACTGTCAGGTGTTACAACAACAGCTGTACAAAGAAAAATCTAATAAAGTTATGAGAATAGCTGAAAATTTATGAAAAATATTCTCGAAATTTAAGGAAAATATTGCAGTTTTATGAGGGGGAAAAACACAAATTGGCAAGAAAAAAAAAAGTCATAAATGTACCAGAAAAAGCTACAATTTTATTAGAAAATCATTGCAAATCTATATGAAAAAAGCAGCATTTTTTTTTTTTTTTTACCTGAAAAGGGTAACAATCACATAAGACAATCTTATGAGAAAAGTAGAAGATTATGCAAAAAAAAAAAAAAAAATCAAAATTTATGAAAAAAGCTTGTAACTTTATTGGAAAAAATGTCACAATTTTACATGGAAAAACTCTTCGTTTTTACTTGATTAAGCAAAGAAAAATATACTAATTTTAGACAAAACGCAAAATGTATTTATGCAAAAAATATAACAAATTTAAAAAAAAGCAGTTTGAGAAAAACGGCCACACAATTTTGCAAGAAAAAAGACACAAACTTTCTACAAATAATAAAAAAAATTACCAGAAAAATTTGCAGTTTTGTGAGAAAAAGGTAACAGCATTAGAATTTTAAAAAGCTGCAAATTTCTAAGAAAAACCCCTCTTCATCCTGAAGTTGTCAGGTCAGATTGTAGTTGTAAAATTCTGCTCTTATACTTCAGTTTTTTGGCTCAGATATTTTTGTGGCTCCGTGCTAAAATCACAGCAGCTCTTCTGTGTAGTTACAGGTTGCCGACCCCTGACTTGGGTAACGCTTGCAGGCTGTCATGGCCGAGCAGGACAAAGTAAGACAGATTAGCACACGATATGTAATCAGCCGTGGATTAATGAACCTGCTGGTCTGCTGTCTTAGTGGGGTGAATTTACATGTGGACAAGGCCAGTACCGAGCTTTCAAACAAACTGGAACACTTCATTATTATTTAATGAGCCGGCGTGTCGTTCACCGCCAGCCTGCGCCGCTCACACACAGGCTCAGGTCTGCCGTCACAATGTCTGACAGTAACTTTCACTCGCCGTGTGTAAGGAGGAAGTGGCGCTTTGCTGCAAACTCGCTTCCTGCTTTGCTGAAAACGGCAAGCGGTGCAGCGGGTTCACATCTTCTCAGTGTTTATAGATGACGATGTCAATGAGTGACCCGAGTCTGCAGGTGTTCTTCCTGTGCCAACCATCTGCTGCTGCTTTACTGAGGCTCAGTTTAAATCAGGCGACTGGCAACCTGTACGTCACAAAGAGCCACTTTGAGTGATTTTTGTCAGAAAAAATCTGCATGGAGCCACAAAAATATGAGCTTAAGAACAAAGGTAAAACAGCAAAATTACAGCTGGCCTGACAACATCTGGATTGAGAATTTTTGTAAGAATTTGCAGCTTTTTTTAATGGTAAATTTGTTACCAAAATACTCAAAAAATTGCAACTTTTTCCTAGTAATTTTTTTTTTTTTTTTATCCCCCACCCGTCGAAGCCCAAAGGGGGATTATGTTATGCGTCCGTCCGTCTGTCCCACTATTGTGAAATCAACTCCTCCTACAGTTTTGGTCTGATTGTTTTGAAACTTGGTACCATGGTTTGATGTACATTGATGATGCGCATATTGCAATTTGGTTGTGATGAGATGATTTTTGCAGGAGTTGTAGCCCCTGATCTCTGACCTCTTGTTTCACCTCACTTCAAAGACAGTAACTGTCTTGTGAAATCAACTCCTCCTACAGTTTTTGTTCCGATTGTTTTGAAACTTGGTACCATGGTTTGATATACTCTGATGATGCACATATTGCAATTTCACTCTCATTGGATGACCTTGAGATCAAAGGTCAGAGGTCAGATTTTTTCCTAAATCTTCTAAACACAATAGCGACTGAAAGAAATGATATAGACATTTCAAATCAATACAGGAGTTGTGTCTCATTCACATGTTGGACGACTTACACCCTCACCTAACTACAGGTTTGGGGTCAAGGGGTCAAAGTTCAAAGTTAACATTGCAGTTGCACTATGGTAAATGGTAAATGCTACATTTACTATTACTATAAAACAAGTAAAGCTAGAGCCACCAAACCTGATATACAGGTTCACCTTGGAATCCTGACCTCTGACTATGGGTCTGGGGTCAAAAGGTCAAAGGTCAAGGTTACTATTCCTTATGCCTTATTACTGTACACCGCATAAAGCTAGGGCCACCAAACTTGGTACACAGGTTTACCTTGGAATCCTGATCTTTATGGGTTTGGTGTCAGAAGGTCAAAGGTCAAGGTTAGCATTCCATTTGCACTATTACTATAAAACAAGTAAAGCTAGGGGCCACCAAACCCAGTCCAGAGGTTCACCTTGGGATCGTGACCTCAGACTAAGGGTTTGGGTCAAAGGTCAAGGTTAACATTGCTTATGCCTTATTACTGTACAATGAGTAAAGTTAGGGTCACCAAACTTGGTACACAGGTTCACCCTGAAGTGTGACTATGATTTTGGGATCGCAAGGTCAAAGGTCAACATCAAAATGGCTTATAAACTATATCTCAACAACAAAGAAAGCTAGGGTCACCAAACTTGCTACACAGGTTCACCTTGGGATCCTGACCTACAGCTATGGGTTGTGTACTCTGTTGTATATTCATGGGTGATGGGCTTATCATAATTTGGTTCTGCCACAGTAAGGCTGCGTGTCCACCAAACGCGTTTTTTCAGTTCTGGGTGGCTGTTTTCCATTCATTCTCTATGTGGTCCAGTGTTTACAGCGCTGAGTGCCCACAGCGCTGAAACGCTCTCGGCGGTGGCCGTTTTTTGTTGCGGAGCTCAGAGATGAAAAAAGTTCAACTTTTCAGAGACTGCAGCTGAGCTTATCAATGTCAGACCTTAAGCAGCCAGTCAGAACTGCTGTGTGGGCGGGACATAGGACGCCAGTACTAGTCTGTACTCAGACTCCTGCTTTCCGTGTCATCATATTTTACATCCAGAGCTGCTAGAAAACATTTCCTGTCCACTGTTATTTAGAGACTGCTATTTAAAACTCTGTAGAAAGTGTGACAGTAGGAAAAGTGGGAGTGATGAGCTGAGAGTGACAAGCTGTTGCTGGGGTACAGGACACAGACTTTTTTTTTTTTCCCCCAGAGCGCAGTGTACAAATGCTTAAAAAAAAAAAAAAAAAAAAAAAAAAATGCTCAGGGCGGTCGGGCGACAAAAAAAACCATTTAGAACTGCTGCCTAATTATATTGAAAAGTTGAAAACTGCTCTCTGTCAAGTATTGGGATCATCAAAGAAAATGGAGGCGGGGGACATTGCACTTCTTGTAATCATTTGCAAAACAACTTGACTTTTTTTTCTTGCAAATTTGTGTGGATGTTTTTCTCATTAAACTAATAAATGTCTTTTGCTTATTTCACAAATTTGGCTTGTTTTTCTTTGCAAATTTGTGACGAAAATTAAAGAATACATAAATTACTGACATTTCCCCCAATGAAATGCAAACTTTTTCATAATTTTTGATATTTTTGCATAATCTTCTGCTTTAGTCATAAATTTAATTTTTGTAAATTTGTTACTTTTTCAAGTGAAAATGTGGCCCTTTTTCCATATAAATTAGTTATCTAATAAAATTGTAGCTTTTTGTGATTTTTTTTTTTTAAGCAGATCTTGTGACTTTTTCAGGATTTTTTTTCCTTGAAAAATTATAACTTTCCCCCTAATTTGTATTATTTTATTATTTATATTTTTATTGCAAATTCATGGGTATGTTTTCCACAAAAAACTGAAATTTTTCTCTGAATTTGTGAGATTTTTTTTTTTTTTTTTGCATTTCAGGTTTCTTCATTTTCTGCTGAACCACTTGTTTATTTTTGTTGTCAGATCACTTATTTGTGTGATCTTTTGAGTTATATTCATAATAGTGTATCTTGCACTTTGAGGAATGGGAGTTGTTCAGTCATCATTATGCAGTGGATATAAAAAGTCTACATGCCCCTGTTCAAATGCCAGGTTTTTCTGATGTGAAAAAATGAGACCAAGATAAATCATATCAAATTTTTCCCCCATTAATGTGACCTATAACCTGTTGAAAAACAACCTCTTTGAAAAACAAACTGAAATCTTTTAAGGGGAAAAATAAAAAATAAACTTACAATAACCTGGTTGCATAAATGTGCACACCCTGTCATAACTGGGGATGTGGCTGTGTTCAGAATTAACCAATCGCATTCAAACTCATGTTAACCTCTTAAAATTCTGTGGCGCAGCAGTGCATCCGTGAGCCTCCCCCCTCTGGTGGTCAAGGTTTTTTTGAAGAAAATATTCAGTTTTGATATCAGACATTCCAAAGGCTGTAACTTGAAAGTGGTGAGAGATAATGGCTTACTGTCAATTAGAAAGATGTAGAATTTGATCCAAAGTTTGAGATAGGAGTAAATTTACACATCTAATTTGCATAATGTGATGGCAGCCATATCTAGTTGCATAATTTTCGTTCAAAAGTTGACTTTGGACCTATTTACACAAAGGATGGTTTTGTTTTTTTGTCTTCATTTTTGTTTTTTGTCTTTTTTTGTTATTTTATCTTCAAAGTATATGAACCAGAAAATCAGTAGAATGTACACAAACCGGTTTAAAAAAAAAAAACAACAAAAAAAAAAAGCGGTCAGACCTACCGCTCGTCGTGTCCTCATTTGTCCATTTTCGTCATCCACGGTCCTTATTTTGTCTTCTGCCAGTCATTTTCGCTTTCTTTTCCACATCCAGAAACTGTCACATATATGTTATGAATTATTCCACCTCAATTTTGGTTACATTACGCTGCTGAATCGGCGCTGTTGTTCTGTCGTCACGTGCAGCTCCGTTGATGGCAGATGGAAGTATACACGCTCCAGACCATCTTCTGCTGTCACAAAATGTAAACATTTCCCTTCAGAAGCTAAATAATCTCTTTTTAGAATCATAGTTGGCAAAATTTGGAGCAAACGCTTCCTCTGTGTGGAAATATATGTTGGGACGGAGCCTTTGTTTACATTCTCTTCTTCGCGTTACCAGAAATGATGCTTGCAATGGTTCGTTGAGTGAAGTCCTCCAGTTCTACAGTGAAGAGCAGGAAGCTATATGTGTCTGACATCTTGTGCTGGGAAATGCTTGGTAAAACTTGTTTTTCTGTGCTTTTGGGACACATCACTTGACGGGCACAGAACTGTGCTAGGGACAGCAGGTGACACTGATGTCTTATGAAAGCGGAACATCAAAGGGTTAATGGGAATCAGCACACACCTGCCACAATTTAAAGTGCCTCTGATTAACCCCAAATAAAGTTCAGCTGTTCTTATAGGCTTTTCCTGACATTTTTGTAGTCACATCTTACAGCACAAGCCATGGTCCGCAGAGAGCTTCCAAAGCATCAGAGGGATCTCATTGTTCAAAGGTATCAGTCAGGAGAAGGGTACAAAAGAATTTCCAAGCCATTAAATATACCATGAAACACAGTGAAGCCAGTCATCATCAAGTGGATAAAATATGGCATAACAGTGACATTACCAAGAACTGGACATCCCTCCAAAATTGATGAAAAGACGAGAAGAAAACTGGTCAGGGAGGCTGCCAAGAGGCAGACAGCAACATTGATGGAGCTGCAGGAATTTCTGGCAAGTACTGGCTGTTTAGTACATGTGACAGCAATCTCCCATCTAGGGTGGTGACAGAAGTCTTATGAAGAAGAACATCCAAGCATTTGAAATCTCCCAAACACATGTGGGAAAATGTGTTCAATGAAGCCAAGGTTGAACTTTTTTGCCATAATTCTATAAAGTATATTTGGCACAAACGCAACACTGCTCATCACCAAAAGAACATCATACCTACAGTGAAGCATGGTGGTGGCAGCATCATGCTTTGGGGCTGTTTTTCTTCAGCTGGAACTGGGGCCTTAGTCAAGGTGGAGGGAATTATGAACAGTTCCAAATACTAGTCAGTGTTGGCACAAAACCTTCAGGCTTCTGCTAGAAAGCTGAAGAGGAACTTCATCTACTTACCGGAGTGGTGGCTCAGTTGGTAGAGCATCCGCCCCACACCCCGGGAGGCAGGGGTTTAAATCCCGGCCGGGTCATGCCAAAGACCATATAAAAGTGGAACTTCCTGCCGTCCAGCTTGGTGCTCAGCAATAATGGAATGGAGGAGGGAAATTTGTGGCGGCGCCTTGCATGGCAGCGGCCCTCTGATTCTACACTTGGGGTGTGTGTGATTAACACAGTAGATAGGTGAAACACAATCTCGTTCTACTGTACATGATTGGTTGTACAGTTGATTGACAATAAATGGTGATTTAATTTAAAATCTTTCAGCATGACAATGACCCAAAGCACACTTCCAAATCAACAAAAGAATGGCTTCACCAGGGGATTAAGGTTTTGGAATGGCCCAGACCAGAGTCCAGTTGAACATCTGTGGGGTGATCTGAAGAGGGCTGTGCACAGGAGATGCCCTTGCAATCTGACAAATTTGGAGCGTTTTTGCAAGGAAGAGTGGGGAAATATTTCCACATCAAGCTGTGCCATGAGAAATCAGGAAGGGGGCAAACACTTTTTCACACCACTGTATACTGTGATGAAGACTGAAGACTGCAGTGAACAGTTGAAACATGTTAAAAAAAGAACGTAAAAACATCTCCTTTCTATCTTTGTCTTTAATAAGAAAAAAAGAGGCCAATAGTTCCATACATGTCTTACTGTGTGGAGGTATGGGGAAAAACATATAAAACAAACATAAATCCTATTTTATAATGCAGAAAAGAGTAATAAGGGTTGTGAATAAAGCTAATTATCTCAAACACACAAATCATTTATTCATTAAAACAAATGCTTTGAAGTTTAAAGATCTGATAGGTTTAAAATAAAGAATAACTTGCTTCCAGACTGTATTCAGAGGTTGTTCCAAAATAGACTAAATACGTAGATATGAACTCAGAGGAATTTGTATGTTCACAAAACAAAGATTGGAACAAATGCTAAAAAAAATGATGTCCACCAGTTACAGGAGTTAATTTACGGAACACTTTTGATAATGAAATGAAAACTTGTAAAACTTTGAATAGAAAAACTGTTGAAGCAGAAAATTCTAAATGATTATAAGGATGAGGTATGAATCTTAATGGTTTCTTTTGCAGTTTCTTTCCAGTTCTTCATTGATTTTTTTTTTTTTTTTTAAGTGTACTAATGTAATGTAAATAAATGATCTGTTTTAAATGATGAATGTAAATAGGGTAGGTATAACAAGCAAAGGCTTCATCCTACACTTTTTTCGGTCTGGTTAAAGAGGATTTAAGTTAAAAATAGTTTTTGTGTGAATATGTATCTATACATGTATGGATTTGAATGTTGGAAAAAGAATTGTTTTGGGTTTTGTTTTGTTTTTTTCAAAATGATTGAAACAAATCTTGACTACTACTTGACTACTCCAGACTGACTTAACTTTTGCCAAAATAGGCACTAACCCTAACAAACCAATCATAGATAAATCCAGTCAAACATAAACTTACTTCCAGTTTCTGCTCAATTGACTAATTCTGAAGTAATCTGTTTCCTATAGGCCCTTAGAATAGAGGGTTAGCATTAATGAAAGCGCTTTGAGTGGTCTTTGTGACTAGAAAAGCGCTATATAAGTGCAGGTTAGTTAGTTAGTTAGTAATAAAGTGGATATTTAATTCCCTGATGGAGTTATTAGGGGTTTATTTTATTAAAGAAATTTGTATTATTCCTACTAATAACTTTGGTCTGAACACATTTACCAGCAGTGTGACTATTGGTACACAGGTTCACTTTGGCACCCCGACTTACGACTATGGGTTGGGGACCTAAGGTCATGGTCAAAATGCCCTATACACTATATCTCAACAACAAATAGAGGTTGAGGGGTGCCACTGGCAGACGCTAGTATTTTTTCTTTACCTTTATCGCTTTTATTACATGCTGTCTTTCTGTCAATGATCTCCTAACAAACCTGAGTCTGAATCATGAATCACCCGATCATAACAGCCCTCCCAGTTTGTCAGACCGGTGTTAGCCCTGTTGGCTGACTTTGTTTGAGCTCCAAGCCATGAGCTGGCAGCTTAATCTCATTATAAACAAATGAGTGCAAGGAGTGTCCAAACTTCAACTTAATGTCTTCTTCAATGAGAACACAGTGGTTTAAATGGCTTGAATACAAGGAATTCCTTGTGGAGGATTTTAGTTAAACTTCTGGTATGAAATCTAAACAAAGCGGGACTCAATCTGTGACTGAAAGACTTTGAAAAATGTAATTAACAGCCTAAAGGGGATGTATGATGCTCTTCTTCCACATGCTGACACAGTTCCCAGAGCGCTGTCATGCTTTGGTCAAAATACATCAGGGAATAAATACTACAGTGCCATTTTCACCCAGATGAGACCGCCTTCTTCACAAGAACCCATGTCAGTTCATGTTTTTAAATACTAATGAGCAGCAGTTTACCCTTCCCTCCTTCTTTCATCACTACTGAAATCCATGGGTTATGCTGTGCTAATGTTAGCTCACTGGAGTCAGCCATGGGCGTGGATCTACAGGTGGATCCAAAGGTTTTGGAATGTCCTTCACAGTTTCCAGACTTAAATGTGAATAAAAAAATCTGTGGGTAGATCTTAAAGGGGTCATTGACTGAAAAATAGTGTTTTTGTAGGCCATGTGGTCATGTGGTTATCAAAAAAACCAACAACATTAAAACACACTTCTCTTAAAAAAACAAACAACCTTTATATTGTTTTTGTGTTTGAGAGGGTGTCTCAACTTTTCTGGTTTGCTACAGAATGTCATAAACATGGTAAACCCAGCCTTGATACCCACCCACTGCTCTACTATTGACCAGCTGAGCTGTCTGTCTGAAACCTAAGCAGAGGGCTAGGGAGTTAACTTACCAAGTGCAGTTTATATTGTTAATTCCTTTAGATTTCAGTCACCCTAATAGACATCCGTGTTTAAGATAAGATAAGATAAGCCTTTATTAGTCCCACAATGGGGAAATTCCAGGATTGCAACAGCACAGGGATAGCAACACTCAGAGCAACAATCAAGAAGACAAGAAAAACGAGAGCAGTGAATATACATATGTACATATAAATATATAAATACACAGTGCGGAGCATTGTAGCTGGATGGAATAAATTGATAAATATATACACACACAGTGCGGAGCATTGTAGCTAGATGGAATAAACAGCATAACTGTCTGCTTAGTTATCCTACATAGTATGAATATGTACCCATACATATTGTCACCCTCCGTAGCGACCGATATTGTCCTAGTTGTATACTGGAGGGGACCATTGTGTAAATCTATTGCGTCTTTTGCATTCAATACTATTAGGTCGTCAAGTTTTTTTGCCATCTCTGCGAGCAGCCCTGCTTAGGTTATACAGTCTGACAGCCGTAGGTAGGAAGGACCTGCGAAACCTCACAGTTGCACACCTAGGATGATGTAGTCTGCTGCTAAATGAGCTCCTCAGTGCATTCAGTATGTCCTGCATAGGGTGGGACTCGGACTCCAGCAGAGATGACAGTTTAGCCACCATCCTTCTCTCTTCTATCTCCTCCACTGTGTCAAGGCACTGCCCCAGGACAGAGCTAGCTTTCTTGATCAGTTTGTTCAGTCTCTTCCTATCGGCTGCTGTAATGCCACTGCCCCAGCAGACCACTCCAAAAGTGATGGCTGATGCCACCACCATGTCGTAGAATGTCGTCAGCAGCGCCCCACCTGGTTCACTAATCCACAGTTGATGATGTATTGTGCATCATTCCGGCTTATTATATATTCATTGTGATGCCACATCGAACTGTTAGCATTAGCTTCACTAGGCGGTTGCCGTCGGCCAGTCTAACAGCATAAGCAGGGTTTCCACTGGTAACATTTCTGTGTGGTGGGCCACCACCCCTGAAGCTGAGCTGCCACACTAAGAGGAAAAATAAATTTAAGAAAAATAAATGAAGGAATGACGGTCCGCAAGCACGCACATGAACAACGCGTAACAGTCATCCATGCGTCGGAGTTTGGAAGTGCATCACCCGTGTGACGTTCCAGTCAGCGGGCAGAGTAAATGGTAAATGGCATTCACTTATATAGCACTTTTATTCTCATCCCTTGATGACCAAAGCACTTTACAGATCCTGCTATCCACCCATTCACACACACATTCACACACTGATGATGGCATGCTACCTAACATGGCACTTCCAGACCCACCAGGAGTAATTAGGGGTGAAGTGTCTTGCCCAGGGACACAACAGCAGGATATCCAGGGAGAGCGGGATTCGAACTGCCAACTATATGGTTATTGGACGACCTGCTCTACCTCCTGAGCCACTACCGCCCCCAGAGTGTCTCTCTAGCGTCACTGTCCAAGAGAAGCATGAGCTTATTAAAGTACTTTAAATGAGGAAAAAAGTTGAAGAGGTATGTTAGTAATGGAGGCATTTATGGTGGTTTTAACCCGCTGGTAATGGGAACAGTAATGAAGAGTCGCTTAGCAAACAGGTTCAACAGGCTTCATATGCAGGGAAAACCAAGGGTGGCTGATGAATTGCTGAGGACTTACTTCACCTACCACTACAATATTAACTAATTTATGTTCATTATTATGTACCTGGCAAGTTAAGATGACAAATTCACGGTCAATGACTAATTTGTCAACATCCTCCAGCCTTTAGACAAATTAAACCTGCCAACATTTGGATTTCAGAATAAGGGAAGTTTTCCCTGTTGTCTGGGTGGTGAGGAGAGTTCTAAAAAACTTTAAATATATAGAAATATTATAACAGAAATAACTGCATCTTTGGCCATTTTAATTTATTTCTTTAAATATAATTTTATTAATAATTATATTTCTTTAAAATCTGAGTTAAAATTATTGTTCTGTTCGGACTCTGCAAAATTATGGTCAAAAGTTTAAATTGTATGAGGGGAAAAAAGTAAACATTTTACCACATTCTGTTTCAAAAAAAGTAATTTTATTTAAAAAAAACAGACAAAAATAGACAAAAATTAGCCATAAAATAACCCAAAAATTTATAATAAAGTCTCAAATGTACAAGAAAAGTCATAATTTTACAATCGGGAATTACAAATTTGAGGAAAATGGTTGAAAATTTAGATAAATTTACAGAGAAAAGTAGAAAACTATAAGAAAGTTGTTATAAATTTTGGAGGAAAAACCTCAGACCTTTTTGTACCTTAACTAGAAATTTTTGGGTGTTTACTTTTAATATCATGTTTATGACCTTCTTAATTTTTTTTCCTCAATATTTTTATTGAACTTTTTTTTTTTACAAACATAACACAAACAATCAAACACTAACACTAAAGTCATTAAAAAAAATGTACTAAAACACACCAACAACCACTAACAAAGACAGGTCTTCAACAACTCCTCTGTTTAGTCTAGGCAATCCAATACATAAATATACATATTATACATTCACCAGTTTGGAATTTACAAGGTCCACACACATCATTCACCTTCTTCTTCAAAAGTTATGTTTAAATTCTTTACGTAATCAATGAAAGGTCTCCATATATTTTCAAACACAATTTCCTTTGATTTCAGTATGTATGTTTTTCTTTCTAGTGGAAGGCTTGTCTTAACCACTGAGTCACATCTGGTCTATGAGTCTTTTTCCACAGTAGTGCAATACATTTTTTGGCGTTAAGCAAACTGAGGTCTATGAATGTTCTTTCACTCTTATTAAAGTTATGCTTTTCTGGATAGAGACCCAACAAAAACAATTATTTTTTCAATTGTTACCCTCACCTCTTCCCAAAACATTCTAATTTTTCTACATTCCCATAAGCAGTGAAATAGGGTTCCTTATGACCTTCTTAATTTCATAAGATAACACTGCTTTTACATGAGTAGAATTTCTGGCTACTATACCCACCTCTGATCATATAATGTAAGTATGCATAAATAAATTACTATTATGAATTTTTCCCCCTTCTTTCCCCTACTCTTTCTCAATGGAAAAAAGAACCAATATAATAAAAATACAAAAAATGTACATATTTGTCATTTATGTAAATCATGACAAAAAAATCCTGCAGGACAAAACGTGCCACTCGGTATTTTTACCTCCACTAAGAGGAGGAGGGAATGTTTTGGTCAGTGTTGGTTTGTCTGTTAGCAACATTACTCAAAAAGTTATGAATGGATTTTGATGAAATTTTTAGAAAAGGTGTGTAATGGCATGGGGAACAGATTATTAGAGTTTTGGTGGTGAGCTGAGAGTGCATACCTCCACCAAGGGCTTTGTTTGTATATATGCACCAGGATTACACAAAAAAACTACTGGATGGATTTGGATTAAATTTTCACCAGAGGTGGTTTTTGAGCTAGAGACAAACTCATTACATTTTGGTGAGGATCTGAGAATGCATACCTCAGCAAAGCTCTGTTCTTCTCACAATGTGTTAGCAACAATACTCCAAAACTAATGGACAGATTTGATGCAATTTTCACCAGAAGTGGCTCTAGGTCTACACACAAACCCATTACATTTTAGAGGTGATCCATGAGGGATGGAAGGAGCCTTGTCGGAGGTTTGCGCTCTCTGAGTGCTTTTCTAGCCAAGCCTGTTTCTATACCACCAGACGGAGGGAGAACCTGAATTAGACAGGGCTCAGAGAGAGAAAGATGAGACAGACAAGATGAGCCAAGGAGAGGGAAGTGTTCAGGCAGAAAAAAGGAAAGAAAGATAACACCAGTAAAAAGTCCAAACACAGGACATCTGGGTGGGACCCCAACTGGCACAATATTCCAAGATTCAAGCCTTGGTTTGTACAGTATTTCAAGTGGTAAGTTCCATATGCGGTACTGTTTAAAATTTAAAAAAGAAATGGTATAAAATTAACATATTCCGGTTACAATAGTGTCATGTGTTTTCTGACGTGCCCCCCCCCCCCCCGGAAAAATATGTTGCCACCACGCCAAGGTCTTTCAGCCAGAGGAAACACTGATAAGAGCTCGCCTCAGCGGGGAGAGGCTCACAGACGGGCTGCCAGGCTCACCTCAGTCCAAGGCGCCTAGTTGAAGCTAGCAGTTTAGCCACTCATTCATGAATGTTCCTGTGCTTATTGTACTTTAGGGACCGGTCATATCCTTCCGCCACTGAAATCACACATTGCTGTCCACCAGCGATGCACTGTTTTATTCATTCTTTGAGACAAATTTACATTAGTTGGCTCACAATTCCTGTTCGAGCTAGGAGCTAGCCAGCTAAGGTTAACAACAGTCATATAAGAAGGAGGGTGGTGTTAACTGTGCTTCTTGGACATTTAAAGAGACATGCACTGAAACAAGCCATTCTAAAGAATGCTGTGAAAGATGATTCACAATAATTAAAGAAAAATTGACCAAAATATTTCACGAACATTTCATTAAGCTAAGCCCTCTACTGTACTCCCTGTACACCTTTGACTGTATTCCAACCCACCCAACCACCATCATCGTGAAATACGCGGATGATACCACCTTGGTTGGGCTCATCACCGACAACGATGAGAAGGCATACAGGGTGGAGGTAGAGAATCTGCTGCTGTGGTGCCAAGCAAGCAACCTGAAACTGAATGTCCAAAAAACCAAAGAACTCATACTGGACTTCAGAAAGAACAGACAGGACCCCACCCCCCTCCCCATAAATGGCGACCGTGTGGAAACCGTCCCCACCTTCAGGTCCCTGGGCACCCTCATCTCCTCTGACCTCTCCTGGGCTGTGAATACTAAAGCCCTGGTGAAGAAAGGCCAGCAGTGGCTGCACTTTCTCCGCGTCCCGAGGAAGAACAACCTGGACCAGAAGCTGCTGCAGGCCTTCTATCGCTGCTCAGTAGAGAGCGTGCTCACCTGTCTGGGTGTGTGGTACACGTCCAAGACTGTGCAGAGGTTCATCATCACTGCCCAAAAAATTATCGGCGGCCCTCTGCCCTCTCTGGAGGACATCTCCAGATCCTCCTGTCTCAAAACGATGAAGGCCATCACAGGAGACCCTCACATCCCGCTAACCACCTGTTTGACCTGCTTCCCACTGGATGACAGTCCAGATCAATCAGGTCCCACACCTCCAGACTGACAGTTTCTTCCCCTGGGCTGGACTGCAAACAGTCAGAGCCCCCCCCCCCCCCCCCCCCCCGGAACGTTCACACGCACAGAACTGAGGACGTTTTTAATTATCACAGTGACACACGTCTTTGCACTCCACGCTTTCATGTATATTGACCCATCCATGAAACCACCACCATACCTATGTATATTTTCCATAATCCCTGGACTATTTTATTCAATCATGTGTTCAATTGTGTGTTCTGCACCCCACACTTTTATGTACATTGTTTCATCCATGAAGCCATTACATACCTGTGTATACTTCCATAATCTTGGGCCATTTTTGTTTCAATCATGTGTTTGATCGTGTGTTTTGTAACCGTGTTTTATCTAGTCTTTTTCTCTTACTTTATTGCGCAGTAGCCTGGTGGAGGACCCACAGTTTCGTTGTGCTTTACAACTGTACAATGACAATAAAGCCTATTCTATTCTATTAAACCTGTGGGACCTGTCACCATGTGGAAGAAGTTAAGAGCCGTGGATGCATGACTACTCAAGAATATAGGAGGGCTAGCGATGTTTTGCTGAGTGTGTAAGGTGGTCAGACTTTTGCACCTGCCACAAACTGTGCATTAATGTCTTGATACTGAAAAGCCAGACCTGTTATTACTTCCTGTGTATAGCTGATGTCAGTCCTGTTTGACTAAATATCAGCTTTCTCTCCCCCTGCTCAGAGTGCTGTACATCGGCCTGGCCTGCAACACGGCTCGTTACCTCTACATCTCCTACCTGCAGAATGCCTGGACCGTCCTGCCCATGGAGATCCTTCAAGGTAACCATGTTCCCAAATAGTATGTTAAATGCCCAATGGCTAAAAAATACGAGGTGTCTGTATTCTTTAGTAATTCTGTTAACTGTTTCCTCTCACTTCCAAGACTTTTCTTAAGTGACATTGACTGGTCATATTTTGCAATAAGTGTGCATCCACAAGACGGTTGTCGTATCCCTGTGAGCATCTCAACACACCAAGCAGCAGTGCTACTTGGAGCTAGCTTAGTGGCCTGACCGCAGTTATTACGGCTCTTTTCTGTAAGATCTAATCACTACTAGACTGCATCCAGAACTGGAGCAGTTTTCTATGCAGCTAGGCTTCCCAGTGGTTGGTGTTGCTCAACAGTTCAAGTAATTAGCGTTAGCTTTGCAGGTCAATGGCGGTCATTCTTTCTGGAAATGTTTTTCAATAATCTATTCACCCCACTGGACATCTGTGTTCCCACTTGGTTCATTAATCCACAGTTGCTAATATATCACAAGTTATTTTGGCTTATTATATTTTGGCCATTTACGTAGATGGGCCCTCTACCGTTAGCTTTTTTTCTATCCTTCCCCACTAGACGTCCAAGTTCATCCACTAACATTTGACCATATATCTCATTCCCAGATATTTTATTATATTTTATTGTGCTCTGGTCAGCACCAGCGGCAGTTAGCTTCCATTAGCAAAGTTCAGGGTTGTGTTTGTGCTTATTACCCATCATCCGCTGAAATGACAAACCCCATCCTGATCATTTTTAATTTGGGCTTTTACATCCTCACATTCAGCCAGT
The DNA here is from genome assembly GCA_020510985.1 of Pholidichthys leucotaenia. Taxonomy (NCBI): domain Eukaryota; kingdom Metazoa; phylum Chordata; class Actinopteri; order Cichliformes; family Pholidichthyidae; genus Pholidichthys; species Pholidichthys leucotaenia. The sequence continues at coordinate 323,037,470 of CM035845.1, forward strand.
CTTTAGCATGAGTTAGCGCAGGCTGTGCTTGTCATCCGGAGCCATTGGCTAACCAGCTAATGTTAGCTTGGGATGGGAATTGGAAAAAATTGAAAATTTTTTGAGCCCTCGGAATCGTACATCATTGATGTTATCAATTCCTCTTTTCAGTGCTGCAGGTTTAAACACGTCCATGTTTTTTCTAAAAACAGCATGTGTCATGACATCACACGCTGCCTTTACCAAGCAATGCCATGATGGTGTCGCTACCGCGGGATAATGGCTGAAGCATATGTAAACGCGAGCAGCATGACATATAGTAAACTTAAGTTGAAACATCTCTTGATGCGGCAGCATGGGATAAAATGAAAGACTGCAATGTGTTCGACAGTCTGCGAAGTCCGCCCGCACTTGATTCCCAAACAGCAGCACCTTCATTAGTGACGGTAATATTAGCTTATTATTAGTAGTAGTATATTAGCACAATGCTAGCAGCCTTGTAGGCTAAATTGAATCCGTTTTTTTACTCACAAAACCCAGCTAAAAACGTCTGATATTTAAATGTGATCTCGCTGTTTTTAGACAATTTAGTTCAACTTTATTTGTATAGCACCTAGTCATAACAAAAGTAATCTCAAGGCACTAGATACATGAACACAAATCATAAATAATTAAGAGAAAAGCCCCAACAATCAGATGATCCCCTATGAGCAGCACTAGGTGACAGTGGGAAGGAAAAACTCCCTTATAGGAAGAAAGCTCCAGCAGAACCAGACTCAGGGAAGGGCAGTCTTCTGCCACGACTGGTTGGAGGGGTGAGGGGAGAAAGGAAAAAAGAAGCGACATACTTTTCATAACATAACAACAACATGTAGGTAGACGGATATGATGCACAAATTCTGTCAAAGCTAATTTGACCTAAAATTACAGCATTTTTATGGGCTTTTTCAGGCTTATTAAGCTAAGAATCTCATAGGAAACACTGTGATTTAGAAACATTCATAGCTGGGCCTGGTGGTGTAATACCCAGACACTATGCACAGTGAGGATAAATAGCAGTTTTTGTTTTTTTAATATAAGTGGACATAGTAGATGGTAATAATAAAAGTCAAAACTATGACATGCAAAATAGATAGTTAGATAGATGTACTTTATTGATCCCAAAGTGGGAAATTACAGTGTAACAGCAGCATGACAGTAGAGAACCAAACAACAGAAACACACGCATGACAGACAAAGGGATTACCCATGGAAAGTAAAACTAACACTACTATAAAAACCTATATATATATATCATAGCTGAATAGATGGTGACCCGTATAAACACATGAATCATACCCGCTGTACAATGCAGGACTATCAGGAGCAGAGTGAAATGTGAGGTACCAGTTAGACTGTAGGTGCAGTGTGGCAGCATAGCTATGACCAGAATACAACATCATAGTGAGTTAATGTACAGTGAAATGGCATGTGGCAGGAAAGATTTCCTGTACCTAACCGTTCAACAGCGAAGCTGTAGTAGTCTACTAGAGAAAGTGCGCCGCTGTCTGTTCAGTGTGTGGTGGAGGGGGTGATCAAGATTGTCCATGATAGATCGCATTTTATTTAATGTTCTCCTTTCCACCACAGTCTCAAAGGTCTCCTGCCTGAGACCAATTACAGAGCCAGCCCTCTTGATAATCTTGTCAAGTCTGTTGGTGTCGCTGGCCCTGATACTGCTACCCCAACAGACAGAAGCAAAGAAGATGGCACTGGCGACAGTGGTCTGGTAGAAAAGCTCCAGCACCCTGCTGCACACGTTGAAGGATCTCAACTTCCTCAGGAAGGAGAGTTTGCTCATCCCCTTCTTGTGCACAGCATCGGTGTTGGATCTCCAGTCCAGCCCGTTGCTGATCCTGACACCGATATTTGTAGTCCTCAACCACCTCCACAACCTCCCCCCTAATCTGCAATGGCTGAAAAGGCGTCTTCTTCCTGAAGTCAATCACCAACTCTCTGGTCTTACTGACATTCAGTCTCAGGTGATTCTGCTTTGACTACTCCAAAAATCTGTCTATCAGTTTCCTGTACTCCCCCTCCTCTCCCCCTCTTATACACCCCACAGCAGCTGAGTTGTCAGAGAATTTCTGCAGGTGGCATAGCTCAGTGTTGTACTGAAAGTCAGGGGTGTATAAGGTAAAGAGAAAAGGAGAGAGCACAGTCCCCTGTGGAGCTCCCATATCACTAACTACCGCGTCAGACAAGACACTGCCCAGCCAAACTGTGGCCTGCCTGTCAGGCAGTCAGTAACTCCAAGTGTAAATCCAATTTACACTTGTGAATGATCAATAATGAGGCTGAAGGTGCAGTAGAACGCAACTTTATTATGCAAGCTCACTGAACACGAAGTTGCTCCCGTCGAGGCAGAGGTGCTGGTTGAAAAGAGACCGTGCCTCTTCCAGGTCGGCCTTTTATACCCTGGGTGGTGGCGGAACTGGAAAGGTGTAGTCGTCACCCATAACACATAATAACATTTAATACATTACAAAAGGCATGGACTAGTTTCTCTGCATAAGTTTGGGACAGGATGTTCCTGATTTTAACAATATTCCGAAAGTGGAAGTAAGCAGTTTTAGAGATTTGTTTGATGTGTGAATTAAAGGATAAATCCTGATCAAAAATGACTCCAACATTCCTGACAGTGATGCTAGTTAGTTAGTTAATTCCCTTCCATAGCATGTGGGACACCATGTGGTGTGTAGGGGCAGCACCTACAGTATTTCCGTTTCTGACAGTGGTGCTAGGGGCTAGGGTAAAACCATCTAAGCGACATATCTGATCAGAAACAGAGTCTGATGTTTTTTGGGCCAATCACAATAACTTCAGTTTTGTCTGAGTTAAGTAGTAAAATGTGGTTCATCCAGGTTCTAATGTCTTTAAGACATGCATGTAACCTTGTCAGCTGGTTTCTGTCTTCTGGTTTCATTGACAGCTATAACTGTGTATCATCCACATAACAGTGGAAATTTATGGCGTGTTTTCTGATAATAACACTTAAGGGGAGCATATATGTAATGATTATTGGTCCTAGCATGGAGCTCTGTGGGACTCCTTAACTGAGTTCTGTGAGTAGAGATGGTTCGTCATTAACATGAAAAAACTGAAGTCTATCTGACCAATATGATTTAAACCACTGCAATGGTGATTCTTTAAGCCCAACAAAATGCTCCAGTCTATGAAATAGAATGCTGTCGTCAATAGTGCCAAAAGCTGCACTGAGATCTAAACGCACAAGTATGGAAACAAGTCCATTATTAGATGCTATCAGCAAATCATTACTGACTTTCTCTAGAGCAGTTTCAGTACTATGATGAACTTTAAAACCAGATTGAAACTATTCAAATAAATTATTACTTCGTAAATAATCACACAGCTGATTCGCAACAACTCTTTCTAGGATTTTTGAGAAAAAAGGGAGATCAGAGATTGGCCCATAGTTAGCTAAAGCAAGAAGATCTGCTGGGTTTTTTTTTTTTTTTTTTTTAAGTATAGGCTTAATTACAGCAATCTTGAAAGCTTGGGGCACATAGCCTGTGGTTGGAGATAAGTTAATAATCTGAAGAAGTGGATTACTAATGAATGGTAAGATTTGTTTGAGGAGCTCAGTGGGAATAGGATCTAATGAACACGTTGATAGTTTGGACAAAATTAATTTTATCAGAGGTGATGATGAGATACTTTATTTCGAACTAAAAAGCAAAAACAAAACAAACGACAAGTGCAATAAAAATGACAGTGTACAGTGCTTGAAAAGGAGAAGGAAGAAGTTAAACTGGAAACCGGGAACTGTAGCAAAAACGACGCGGGTACTGGGCTGGAGTTTAGGCGGCGTGCAAGAAATATAAGACAGAATAATAAAGAGCGATGGCAAGAACCAAGCAGACCGCCCGTAAAATCTACTGGAGGAAAAAGCCCCCCAGGAAGCAGCTAGCCACCAAGGCTGCTCGGAAAAGCGCTCCGGCCACTGGCGGAGTGAAGAAGCCTCACCGTTACGGGCCCGGTACCGTGGCTCTGAGAGAGCTCCGTCACTACCAGAAATCCACGGAGCTGCTCATCCGTAAGCTACCCATCCAGCGCCTGGTGAGGGAGATCGCTTAGGACTTCAAGACCGACCTGCGCTTCCTGAGCTTCGCCGTCATGGCTCTGCAGGAGGCCAGTGAGGCCTACCTGGTGGGTCTCTTCTTCGCCAAGAGGGTCACCATCATGCCCAAAGACTTCCAGCTGGCCCGCCGCATCCGCGGAGAGAGAGCTTAGACTTTCTGCTGCATATTCACCAATCACAATGCTCCGCACTGTGTGTCTATATATATATATATTTATAGTAATGTGTACATAAGTTTACTAGCTGTTCTTGTTTTTTCTTGCCTTCTGATTGTTGCTCTGAGTGTTGCTATCCCTGTGCTGTTGCAATCCTGGAATTTCCCCATTGTGGGACTAATAAAGGCTTATCCTATCTTATCTTATCTTATCTTAACACTTATTTACTCCAACTCCTCTTTTCCCTAAATACAACCCATGTGAAATATATACATACAGTATCTCACAAAAGTGAGTACACCCCTCACATTTTTGTAAATATTTTATCTTTTCATGGGACAACACTGAAGATATGACACTTTGATACAGTGTAAAGTAGTCAGTGTACAGGTTGTATAAATTTGCTGTCCCCTCAAAATAACTCAACACACAGCCATTAATGTCTAAACCACTGGCAACAAAAGTATGAACTTTTCAGCCCCCCCTCGTGTAGGGAACATCTATTTAATGGAAACCGATGGAAATAGCCGTTGGCTATAATTTGGTAAGTTTGCATTGATTGTTTATTAATGTTCATTAACCTGCAAAAAAACCCTCCTTGTGCTGGTTCCAAGCCCAGGTAAATGTTGTCAGGAAGAGCATCCCATGTAAAATCCTTAACAAATCAAATGTGTGGACCTAAAACAGGAATAAAAAAAAAATGTCTGTTCAGTACTATTACGTTTGAATACTAGTTGGAGCAGCTATATTAACCTTTGTTCTGTAGACAACAGAGCTGGCTCATCATCTGTTAACTTGTTGATCATGTTTTTGGACTGTGGGAGGAAACCAGAGCACCTGAAGTAAAGCCATGTAAACGCAGGGAGAACAAGCAAACTCCACACAGAAGGGTGCTCCCCCTGCCAAACTGTGGATCTGAACCAGGAACGTTCTGTCTGTGAGGCAGTAGTGCTAACCACTCTTTCACCATGCTGCGAGGTCATCATGAGTGTGATGGAATATTAGAGACATGCACACTGAGAATACAGACACAGAATAATCATGAGTACCGGTTGAGAACGTTCTTGCCTGTTGTGACTGTGAAGCAAAAGATTTCAAGCGTGTGAACGTTTCCATTACACAAGGCCAGAAAATGGCAGGAAGAGCTGAGGCAGCCTGATGTTTACCTAGAACACTGTGATAAGCTGCTGCTGCTGCTGGCTGTTTGTGAGGGTGGGGTGGTCATGTGACACGGCTGGGTTTGGTCCACAGACGGAAAGCAGAGCTCAGGGTGGAAAATAGAAGCGTCACTGCACCGTGTAATGTACATGCGTCTAAATATGTGAGGGTTTATGATTCAATACCATGTTAACTTAAGCTCAGTTCATTTTAGTTGCGGGCAGTGTGTATTCTTGCTCTGCTAGATCATATGTTTTGGGGTGTGTGTGTCGGGGGGAGGGGGTGATCTCAGTTTGAGTGACCCTGATGAGTGAGGCAGGTGTGATTCTTACTGGTGAAGATGATTGCGGGCACGCCGACACTCACAGTGGTGTGAAACTTTGGCTAAAGAACAAAGTGGGGGTGGAAAAAGCATGAAAAAAACACAGTGTAGTGACATTTTAACAGCACTACAATAATTTAAGATACATAATAATAATAATGATAATATTTATATTTATTAATAATAATTTAAGAGACAGTTTTGAATCAGTTAAATCAAGGGTCGGCAACCCCCGGCACTTGCGCTCCCAAATAGATCTCAAAATGATATGGAAATAATGAAGGCCATTTTTAATTATTTCATTTTTCTAATTACTGTGTATTGTATACATTTTTATACAAAAAAAATATGTTGTAAACTAAAATATGCACCAAATTCAACCAAACTTAATAGCGGGTTCATATACACGGCATGTCATAGACAGGCACTACCTCCCATCCCCGCAGCTGGCTGTTGATGCTCCCCACCCTCGGTAAGATACGGACAAATCCACAAAAAGAAAAATCACATAGAAAAATAGAAACTTTTCCTGAACACAGCCTTTGCCAAACAGTAAAAAGCTGGAGATGAATGAAAAAGAGGGATTTCAGAGCTTCTGTGTCCCAAACCGATTCTTGCTCCACGTTGAAAAAAGATCATTAAAAATAGCCAAGGTTTAAAATATTCATGACAAAGTTTCCAAAGTAGCATAAAATACCAATATAATAGATCAGTAAAACCCGAGCTTCTACGCCAGTGGTGGTGGTCTTATTTTCCTTGGATAATGTGTCTGTATATGCCAGTTAATCATCACTGTAAGACAAAGGAGATGGAAATGGATGGAAAAATGTATGCATATATCTGTATCAGCAATGGGCTAAAGTTATGGGCAGAATATCAGCATGTTAGTTATCCCACAAACACGCCACGTTTGAGTGAATCGGAACTTTAAATCCTCACCCTACTAATATCACATGAAATGACCCAACCCTTGTTTGTCCCTCTTTGTCCTCCAGGTGTGACCCACGCCTCAGTTTGGGCAGCCTGTATCTCCTTCCTGAGTGCTGCCGTTCCACCGGCCCTGAGGACGTCGGCACAGGGAATCCTCCAGGGCCTGCACCTCGGCCTGGGCCGCGGCTGTGGGGCCATGGCGGGAGGAGTTTTCGTCTATTTTTTTGGTAACGTAGTACACTGACTAATGTGTACAGGCAGTGAATATAAAAGGTTTGCTCACCCCTCCTTTGTTAAAATCCCCTTAAGCAGGTTGCATAAGTGTGCACACTCTTAAACAAATACTTTGTTGGAGCACCTTTTGATTTACTTAGAGCATTCAGTCTTTTTGGGTAGACACTCTTCCAAAAGTGCTCCAACTCTGTCAGATTGTAAGGGCATCGCTTCAGGTCACCCCACAGATTTTCAACTGGATTTATTTCTGGGCTTTGGCCATTACATTCCAAAACTTTAATTTTCTTCTGGTGAAGCCATTCTTTTGGTGGTTTGGGGTCACTGTGGTGCTGGAAGTTGAAATTTCTTTTCTTCTTCAGCTTTCTAGCAGACACCTGAAGGTTTCGGGTGAAAATTGTCTGGTATTTGGGACTGCTCATAATTCCCCCTCTCTTGTCCAAAGCCCCAGTTCCAGCTGAAGAAAAGCAACCCCAAAGCATGATACTGCCACCACCATGCTTCACTGAGGATATGGTGTTCTTTTGGTTGCTCCTATCTTGACCAAAGCCCCAGTTCCAGCTGAAGAAAAGCAACCCCAAAGTAGGGCTAGGCGATATGAAAACATTCCAGTCACAATAATTTTTTCCACACATTGATCGAAATCGATATATATTGCAGTATAAATGGAATCACTATTTCTGTCGAGCTTAAAGGTTCCTTTTTACTCCTAAGTGAGATGTGAAGCTGTAACAAGATTCATTTTAAATATTTATTTTCTGTCAGAAGTTGAACTTGACAAATGTAGTGTAGAACATTATACAACTGCATTTCAAATAACTATAAAACATAAAATGTAAATATTTTATAATATTCTGCTCACCAACTTACCCATAGCTGAGTGAAGTACATGCCCAAAGCACTGCAGCTGTGTCTACTTGTTTAGTGATGTGGTCTTCACTACATTTGTCCCACTGTCTGTCGTGATGCAGACTTGTTTGTCTTAACTCAGTCTCCAGGATGCAAGTGCTTCGATCAGTCCTAAAGCAAGGACTTCTTCAACGTGAGGAATACCAAGGAACTGGTGGTGGACTGCCACATGCGAGGACAACCCTCCACAGCACCAGTAAACATCCAGGGAACAGACATTGAGATGGTGACATCTTACAGATACCTGGGTGTTCACCTGAACAATAAACTGGACTGGTCACACAACAACAACACGCTCTACAAGAAGAGGCAGCACAGGCTGTTTCTCCTGAGGAAACTCAGGTCTTTTGGAGTGCGGCGGGCACTCCTGAAGACCTTCTACGATCATGTGGTGGCATCAGCCTTTACGTATGGAGTGGTCTGCTGGGGCAGTGGCATCACGGCAGCCGACAGGAAGAAACTGAACAGGTTGACCAAAAAAGCTAGCTCTGTTCTGGGGCAACGCCTCGACCCAGTGGAGGCGATAGGAGAGAGGAGAATGGTGGCTAAGCTATCTCTGCTGGAGTCCAAATCCCACCCAATGCGGGACATGCTGAACGCATTGAGGAGCTCATTTAGCAGTAGGCTGTGCCATCCTAAGTGCTCGAGGGAGAGGTTCCGCAGGTCCTTCCTACCTACGGCTGTCAGACTTGATAATCTAACTGGTGCTGCTCGTAGAGGCCGTATTAAATGTCACAACTTGGCACAATAGAGATCGTCCCCTCCAATACACAACTGAGACAATTACAATTATTACTAAGGGTGGCAACAACACTGTTCATTCAAATGTAAAATATACTGTCTCGGTCCATATTTATATTTTGCCGGGTAATTTGACTGTGATACTGTTGATACCATCAAGCTGCAATGCTCCTGCACTGTGTATATAGCACGGTGGTGCAGTGGTTAGCACTGTTGCCTTACATCTAGAAGGTTCCTGGTTTGAATCCCCAGGCTGGCAGAGGTTGGAACCTTTCTGTATGGAGTTTGCATGTTCTCCCTGCGCTGCGTGGGTTTACTCTGGGGGCTCCAGTTTCCTCCCACAATCCAAAGACATGCATGTTAGGTTAAATGGTTGTTCTCAATTGTCCCTAGATATCCGTTTCCTATAGGCCCTTAGAATAGAGGGTTAGTACTAGTGAAAGTGCTTTGAGTGGTCTTTGTGACTAGAAAAGTGCTATATAAGTGCAGGTTAGTTAGTTAGATATAACTGTATCCATACAGTGGTGTGAAAAAGTGTTTGCCCCCTTCCTGATTTCTTATTTTTTTGCATGTTTGTCACATTTAAATGTTTCAGATCATCAAACAGATTTAAATACTAGACAAAGATAACACAAGTAAACACAAAATGCAGTATTTTAATGAAGGTGTTTATTATTAAAGTGTGGAGGATGTGCACAAGGATGAGACTGAGCTTATTCCTCAGGTTCAGCTTTATTCACAGATCACATACTCCAACAATCTCAAAGCAGGAAAAAGAGGAAGAATCATCTCACACCACTCTTTTATACCCCAGACATTGAAACTCAAGTCACATGGTGTTTAAGCAAACATACAGTCACATGGTACTTAATCCCAGTCACAATGTAACCCCCTTCACACCATTGTCCTTTAGTCTCCTGTGGTCCGGGAATCTCTCCAGGTCATCTCCCTGAAACAAAGGCCAAATCTCACACTCTCCCATTGTCTCTTGGAGACCCAGTCCTTTTGTTCCATGAGACGTGTAGCACACAATAAACACACAGCAATATATTTGTGGAGCAAATATAACCAACATATGTGCCCACAAAAGGTAAAAAAAAAAAAAAAAAAAAAAAAAAAAAAAAATCCAAACCTACATGGCCCTGTGTGAAAAGGTGATTGCTCCTTAAACCTAATAACTTGTTGGGCCACCTTTAGCAGCAACAACTGCAATCAAGCGTTTGCGATAACTGGCTATGAGTCTTTTACAGCACTGTGGAGGAATTTTTGCAGAATTGTTGTAATTCAGCCACATTGGAGGGTTTTCAAGCATGAACCGCCGTTTTAAGGTCATGCCACAGCATCTCAATCGGATTCAGGTCAGGACTTTGACTAGGCCACTCCAAAGTCTTCATTTTGTTTTTCTTAAGCCAGTCAGAGGTGGACTTGCTGGTGTGTTTTGGATCATCGTCCTGCTGCAGAACCCAAGTGCGCTTCAGCTTGAGGTCACGAACAGATGGCTGGACATTCTCCTTCAGGATTTTGTGGTAGACAGCAGAATTCATGGTTCCATTTACCACAGCAAGTCTTCCAGGTCCTGAAGCGGCAAAACACCCCCAGACCATCACACTACCACCACCATATTTTACTGTTGGTATGATGTTCCTTTTCTGAAATGCTGTGTTACTTTTACACCAGATGTAATGGGACACACACCTTCCAAAAAGTTCAACTTTTGTCTCGTCAGTCCAGAGTATTTCCCCAAAAGTCTTGGGGATCATCAAGATGTTTTCTGGCAAAACTGAGATGAGCCTTTATGTTCTTTTTGCCCAGCAGTGGTTTTCATCTTGGAACTCTGCCATGCAGGCCATTTGTGCCCAGTGTCTTTCTTAAGGTGGAGTCATGAACTCTGACCTTAAAGGTGAAATATAGATCTTCATGAAAACAAAGATTTTTAAAAAAAATAATGCATCAGCAAAGTGTTTAGAAACGTGCACAATGTAAGTCTTAATGTTCTTCTAAAAATTAGTATATTGACGAAAAAAAAAATTAGTAATTTTTGGCGGGTCGACAATAATATAAATATTTACATGCAGCAGCTGGAGTAAGACAAACACGGAAGTCCAGTGAGGATGTCACAGCCAATACCATCGCTAGCTTGATGTTACGTGCTATGTCTTGTTTTGGGTTGTTGGGTTGCCAGATAGTGAATTATTCAGCTAAATACCTGAGTCTCCGTGCTGGATTGGACAATCGTGAAAATGTTTTTCCCCACATGTCAGAATTGAGAGTGACCCAGCGCCGCTTTGTGGTTGTGGAGGAGGATGGCTGGCCACGGTGGGACCGTTGGAACCGACGGCTCGGTGCAAATCGGCCAAGACATGGAACTGTCCGATCCTGAGAGTGGTAGATGGCGCAGTGTGGGATGAGGAACTGCCTGGTACTCAGGAAAGTGAGCAAGACCAATATCGCTCAGGGTCATCACAGGAGGGTTCCTGCACCAGAGCTCAAGTTGCCCTGGACAAGGGTATTGTGACGACGGGTGATGTCGAGAGGCTGGCTCCATCTGTTTCCGGATTTCGCCAGGAAGGTGCTGGTGAACAAGGGGTCACAATGGTAAAGGCGGTGGCAAAGGTAAAAGCGATCGGGGCAGGACCGGCTGACACGGTAGAACGACGTGCCAAGCAGAGACCCTGCAAGCCGAGCAAAATCCCTCTGGGAGCCACGGACTGGATTCGGGCTCGGGAGGTGGTGAGATCATGGCGGGTACGGGCAAAACAGCATGTGGAGAAGCACCAGAGATGGCTGCGCGTCATGGCCAGACGGAGGGATGCTTATCTCCAGCTGTCGGAAGGCTCGTGGAGGCACCCGAACAAGCTGCGGCATGCCCGGGAGGAGACTGTGGGACGTGGGCCTGGACGAGCAGAACAGCCGATGGTGAGGAAGAGGTGGTGCACTGGGGCCGAGGCAACCAGCTGTGGCCTGGGAGGCAGGCCACCTCCAGGGGCGGATTGAGGAAAGGACAGCCCGGGTAGGGGGGGCACGGGGTTGTTTTCTCCAGCTGTGTGTACATACTGTAAGTTGATTGTTCTGTGTATGTATGGGTTATTTATTATGCATGGGTTCAGAGTACTTGGTTGTTTGTATATATTTATGGGGATTAATTTGGTGTTATTTTAAAGGGGACCTGTGGTGGTCGTAAAAAAAAAGATATTATATTGAGCTCCTGTCTCACGTTCTAGTTCAAGTTTAAGTTCAAGTTCAAGTTAAAAGCAATGCGATATAAATCCATTGCGGATGTACTGGTTCAGCTATGTCAGCAAAACATGGGTGCAGCCATACTAGCGGCTACATGGCCTGCCAGGACGCTTCCTGTGACGTAGTGTCGTGGATACCACGATCTGGATCAATATTGGCTGAGCCTGGAGTGTCCGGATGAGCAGTGGCTTTCGGGATATTCAAATTCAAACGTTTATTTCAAACTCCGGGTTCATATTAAATGCAGAACTAAAACGAGTAGAAAATAAATAAATAAATGCTTAAATTCAGCGGGTCGTCTCCTCTGATCTGAGGTCGTAATGGCCGCCAGACGGCCGATGATTCGGCGCTGGGCTCTCCCCTCGCCGCTAAAAGTGTATATACAGAGCAGCAGACACTCGGCGCTCTTGTAACAACAAAAACATACAATGCGATATGGATATCACAACATGGCGGAATGTAAAGCCTTTGGATGTCTCAATAATAAGCGAAAAAACAAAGATAAACACTTCTTTTGTGTACCCAAACCCAGCTCACCTTGTCAGAAGATCGTAGCGGAAAAGTGGTTGCGCAATCTCGGAACAGGGCACAGACGTTTCCTTTCGGACGAAATTGCGTTGTGTGTGAGGACCACTTCGTCACTTTCACCCTCAGAAGACCTTTCTGGCTCAAACCTGTAGCCATGTTGGACGAATTCTTCCTCAGAGTCCGACAATTCAGCCATAATAGAATAAAAACACTCACAAAAGCACCCTAGTCGCTCATACAGGCGGAGAATTGACTTTTCAGTAGCAACGTGGTGACGTCACATCCGTATGTGTCATGGCTGCGTGCATAGTTTTCATTGGCTGGCCATGCCTGCGGTCGTATTTGCATATTTCTCTGGTGGTATATGGCTGGCAATAATTATTTAACCAAATAACGAATACTTTGCCTAATGTTTTCAAGTTGAATGCGTTTTAGATGACCACCACAGGTCCCCTTTAAATTAGGATGTGGCGATATTTTGTGTTAAGTGGACTTGTTTTACATGCAAGTGGCAGAATAACCCACTTTGCCGTGTGGGGTGAGGTGGCAGTCTACCCTTCTTCCCGTAGTTTAGTTATTTTGGAATAATTGCGTTAGGCCATTTGTATTGTTATATCATGGCTTTTAGTGATTTGGATTCAAAATTGGGGTGGGTCCGAATTGTGTGTGTGTTTTTGACTTTTGTGAAGGGAGGGAGAATGTCGTTAGAGTTTGGCCTTTATTTGTGTGGTACGGGTGGCGGCTGCACCTTCCAGTTCTGCCACCACCCGCGGCTATAAGAAGGCAGTGGGCAGGACTCTTTGCCACCTCTTCTGCCTGACAGCTGCACCTGTGCTGTATAGTTCCTCCCTAATAAACGTGTGTTCAGTTCGACACCTGGCCTCGTCCTTGGCTTCATATTCAGACATAACACCATGGATCCTGCACCTGGACTGTTTATTTTTTTAATAAATATTTTCCCCTAAATAAATTCCTGTTTGTTATATGTTGACTCACTTCAATTGAGGTAGATTTTCTTTTACATTCTACTCATTCGCCTCCAAAAGTTGAATATTGTGGTGAATTTATTTTTTAGAAATAATTCAAATCTAAAAAGTAAAACTTTCATATTTTAAAATAATCCCATATAAATTTAGCCATTTTAAGATTTTTTTTTTTTTGTTCAAAATTTGGATGAATATGTCTGAGCTATTTGATATACATAGATCTGAATGGTGATATGCTCATTTTTGTAGATGCAGTTCTGTTTTTACACAATATTATTTGAAAAAAGATTATTATTCCACCATAAATTATTTTAAACTTCACTAAGGATTATTGATTACAATGTTGTGTATATATGTAATATGTACAGTGTATTTTAGGTTCTTGTTTATCACTACGTTATAAAAAGGTTGAAAATACTTTAGTTTTGCAGAGGTGAGGTAAAGCATTACTTTGTGAATCTGTCACATTGAATGTACTGTTATCCCTACGTGTTGTATACACGGTGTATGTGAACGCAGATCAACAGCAAGCCAAACTCGTTTTTCACGAGCCAGGAAACCGAGCGTCCTGCTCCTTTATTCAAGTCTTCTTAGACAGCTTACAGTTCTTTATAACTGTGGCTTGAAGAGCTCAATGAAAAGCCGAGTGAAACTAAAAATAAAGACAGAAAATAAATGCATTTAGTAAGCTAGCGGACTCCTGGGATAGGGCTAATTCCTGGAAACAACACACTCACAAAACGATCCCAAGTTCACGTCTAACAAACTTACAAAATTGACAAAACTATCTTCTGAAAAATAAATCAACACAAATCAGACTTACAGCCATTGCTTTCGAAGGTGTAGAAAGGGGTTTAACACACAGGAGGAGCGTCTCAGACATTCATAGGCAGGTTATGCTTTCTCCTTTTTTTTCCTTTCTCTCTTACCAACGTCCGCTTCTGCTACCCATAAATCACAGCGGCTACTGGCTGCGCTTTCAACGTAAAATACGGGTAAATTACCGCTAACTGCATAAAGTTACTTTTAACACAATAATTATTTTTTAACATGAATTATTACAAATGAATTATATTTTCTTATGAACTTGTGAACTATTCTTAACTTCTATAAAACACACTCTACTGTGGGCAGAACACTCCCCGCCTGGCATTACTAATGCCACTACTTCTTTTTATCTATTAACTTCATTCTCTAAGAGCATAACAACATCTGAAATCACATATTAAATTTGTTTCTAAGACTGCTTTCTATCATTTGCGTAATATTGCCAAGATTAGGAGCATCTTATCTCAAAGTGATGCTGAGAAACTGATCAACGCTTTTGTTAGCTCGAGATTAGATTATTGTAATTCTTTATTATCAGGCTGTCCTAAAACATCTTTAAAAAGTCTTCAGCTGATCCAAAATGCTGCAGCAAGAGTTTTAACAGGTACTAGAAAGAGAGATCATATCTCTCCGGTTCTGGCCTCCCTTCATTGGCTTCCCATAGAGTTTAGAATTAAGTTTAAAATCCTTCTTCTTACTTACAAAGCTCTAAACAATCAGGCTCCTTTTTATTTAAAAGATCTGATACTACCGTATTATCCTAACAGAGCACTATGCTCCCAAAATGCAGGATTACTTGTAATACCTAGAATCTCCAAAAGTACAATGGGAGGCAGAGCCTTCAGTTATCAAGCTCCTCTCCTGTGGAATCAGCTGCCAATCTGGATTCGGGAGTCAGACTCGATCTCTGTTTTTAAGAATAGGGCTAAAACCTACCTTTTTGATATAGCCTACAATTAGGGAGGGATCATGTGTTTCTGAAACCTCCCTTAGTTATGCTGCTAATAGGTTTAGTCAGCCGGGGGACCTCCAGTAATGCACTGGGCCTCACTCCTTTTCTCACTCTCAATGAAATATTTTTTTTGCTGGTCATTAATATTTGTTTGTTCTCTCCCATAGATTGAGTCCCCATCGTACTGTTTGCTCTCTACATGTCTGTTCTTTTCTTCTTCTCTATCCCCTCACCCCCCAGCCAGTCGCAGCAGATGACTGCCTCTCCCTGAGCCTGGTTCTGCTGGAGGTTTCTTCCTGTTAAAAGGGAGTTTTTCCTCTCCACCGTCGCCAAGTGCTTGCTCACAGGGGATCGCCTGATTGCTGGGGTCTTTCTGCAACTGTGGGGGTTCTCCCTACAGTTGATAGTGCTATGAGATGACTGTTGTTGTGAAATGGTGCTATATAAATAAAGTTGAATTGAATGGAATTGAAAATAGGACGTAGGTAAGTCTTTGAAACACCCTGGGATGATCTCCTCACTTTGACCTTTCTGACCTTCCCGTCGCTGCTTGGAAAGGTAGATGTGATGATGGCCA
This sequence comes from Pholidichthys leucotaenia, assembly GCA_020510985.1. NCBI lineage: Eukaryota > Metazoa > Chordata > Actinopteri > Cichliformes > Pholidichthyidae > Pholidichthys > Pholidichthys leucotaenia. The sequence continues at coordinate 323,053,144 of CM035845.1, forward strand.
TTGTCCATTCATTTCTGGGTGCTTGGTCCTGTTTCAACAGCACTATGTCACCTGTCTGTAGGTTGCGGTGTGTTGTATGCCACTTGCGCCTTGATTGGAGGGTGTTGAGATATTCGTTTCTCCAGCGGCTCCAAAATTCATTGGCGAGTGCTTGCACTTGTTTCCACTGGTTTTTGAGCAGGTCTTTTCCACAAAAGTCTCCTGGTGGGGGAGGGACATGCTGCTTTTGGGTCAAGATCATTGCGGGACAAAGTAGGAATGGTGAGGAAGGGTCCGTTGAGATGGGAACTAAGGGCCTTGCGTTGATTATGGATGATACCTCAGCCATTAAAGTACAAAGTACCTCATGCGTCAAATGAGTGTTTGTTTTGCAAAAGCATAGAGTCCAATATTCTGCGAGTGACCCCAATCAGTCTTTCCCAGACGCCTCCCATGTGAGAGGCATGTGGGAGATTGAACTCCCATGTGCAACCGTTGGCATGAAGATAGTTGACAATGTTGGGAGGGTTCTTGTTTGGTTGTGCCATGCCTAACTCCACACTCGCTGCAATGAAGTTAGTGCCTCTGTCAGATCGCATTTGCTTTGCTGGGCCTCGTATTGCGAAGAATCTGCGTATTGCATTTATGCAGCTGCAAGCGTCCATAGATTCAATGACTTCAATATGCACGCCTCTTGTGGTCATACACGCGAAGAGTATTGCCCACCTTTTTCCTTGTGCAGCTCCACCTCGTGTGCGTCGAGTGACTACTGACCATGGACCGAATACATCCAACCCGACATATGAAAATGGAGGGCATGTTTTGAGTCTCTCAGGTGGGAGATCTGCCATTTTCTGAGTCTCTAGTTTTCCCCCGAGTCTCCTGCACGTTACACAATGGTGGATAATGGACGAGACCAGTCTTTTGCAACCTACAATCCACAGTCCGGCTTGCCTAATTGCGCTTTCCGTGAACTGCCTTCCTTGATGCACAACTTTGGCATGATAGTGACGGACAAGCAGTTGAGTCACGTGATGCTTGTTTGGGAGAATGATTGGGTTCTCGGATGCTGTGTTTAATGAAGCATGTTTGAGACGACCTCCAACCTTGATGAGGCTTTCACTCATATAGGGATCAAAAGCCACGATGGGACTTGAACTGCGGACGGTTTGGTTGGCATGGAGAGCAGCATACTCGTCGGGAAAAGCGTATTTTTGAACAGACTGGAGGATGAGGTTACTGGCAGCATCCAGCTACTCTGGAGTGCGTGGCTTGCTACATCGATGCCAGCCCCTGCATGAATGATCTGACAGGTTGCTTGATGAGTGAGAACGAGCTTGGTGAATTAGGAATGCAATGGCACGTACTAATGAGTTCCAACTTGAAAAGCGCTGGAAGCATGCTGGTAAGGGCCTGTTTTTCTGAATGTGAGTAGAAAAGGTAGCGACTTTTCTGATTTCAGAGTCTACTTCAGGCTCGATCAACTCAAAGGATTCAGGTGTCCCGGATTCAGGTAGTCCGTAAAGGAAGTCTGGTCCCTTAAACCACATAGTGTCCATGAGCTGTGATGCAGGTATTGACCTGGTGGCTAGATCAGCTGGGTTTTGCTCTGATGTGACGTAGTGCCACTGTTCAAGGGATGTGGACTTAGAGAGGGAAGCTGGTACATAGCAGCGTGGCACCTTAAGGCTGCTAAGATCTTGGAGGGGCATTTTCCATGTTTCCCATGTGTCCATTTTGTCCTGAGGGAGAGGAGCATCCCAACCTTGGACACCATTCGACAGTTCACGTAACAAGAGTCTGCCTTTGATTGTCACTGGTGACACTAGTCCCAAGGCGTCGAAGATACTGTTAATTGTTGACAGAACCCCGCGGCGGATGTAGGGTTTGTCATCAACAGCAACCTTGAACATGAAAGAGTCAGTGTTTATGTCCCAGCACAGGCCTAGACTTCTCTGAGCTGGTAAAGTGTCATCGCCGAGACTCAAGTCTTTAATACCGGTGGCCAGGTCTTCTGGCTTGAAGGCTTGCATGACTGAGACACTATTCGAGGCGATTTTGTGGAGCTTGAGATTGGACTCGGCCAAGGATGCGCATGTGTGCTTGAGCAAGTCTTTCATTTGAGGGTTTTTTTGTTAAGTTGCGTCTTAGTGAGCCAAGTCTAGACAATGCTTGGTCCCTGTTATTTGGGAGCGGCAAGCGAGGAAACTTGAATGGCAGAGGAGCGATCCAGTTGTTATTTCCATCCTGGTGGACTTCTTCCTCCATTATCTTTAGGAAGGTCTCATCTTCGAAGGACACGGCACACTTGTTATCGTTCTCTGTGCACTCAAAAACTTTGTCCCCAAGCTTTTCTTCCGCTGCGTTGGGTTTTGAGCTGCGTTTAGAGAGGCCGTCCTTGTGCTCCCCACCGTAGCATGGTTTCTCTTTGATGTTGATGCTGTTAGGACAAGGAGTGAAGAAAGATGGGCGTCCGTTGGAAAGCATGTACGTTTTATAAACGTTGACGGTTGGCTTATGAGCGTTAAGGCACACCTCCCCTACAGTTACCCAGCCTAGGTCCAGGCGTTGAGCAAAGGGAGCATTGTGGGGTCCGTTGACTTGTTGTCTTACTTTGTGGACTCGTAGGATGTCTCTGCCCAGTAAAATTGCCATCTGAGCATCTGGGTCGTACTTGGGGATGAGAGGAGCGAGGTGTTTTAAGTGGGCGTGAGCAAGAGCAACTTCGGGCGTAGGTATTTCACCCCTACTGAACTTTATCTCGTCGCATTCAAGGAGAGGAGGGAGGTCTAAGCGTGGGCCTCCGCCTACTGGCTCGATTTGGAACCTCACTGCTTCCCTGCCAAGCATTTCAGTTAAACCAGCACATGTTCTCATGTGGTATGTCAGAGGGCTACCCTTGATCCCAAACAGCTCGAAGAATTCAGGACGTGCCAGCGATTTATTACTCTGATCGTCAAGGATTGCATACATCTTAACGGAGCGTTCTGGTTGGCCTTTGGGGAAAACTCGAACTAGACATACCTTTGAGCAAGAACGTGGGGGATTACCTTCGCCGCAGATCTCAGTGCACCGTGACGTTACCTCAGGTCGTGTGTTGTCTCGGGGCTGAGGCTCTGGTTCAGGTGTGTTTTCTGGCTGGGGTTGCTGACTTGAATCGGGATGCATGGCAGAGCAATACCTTTCACTTTGGCACTCCTTGCACTTGAGTTTCATGTCACAGTCCTTTATTGCGTGCATGGGAGAGCAGCAGCGAAAACATCGTTTGTGTTCTTTGAGTATGCTTCGCCTCTCCTGTAGTGGTTTATTCTGAAAAGCTCTACATTTGGCTAGAGGATGCATTTTCTTATGGACTGGACAGTAGCGTGTTAAATTGTCCTCTTTAGTACTAGCGGGAGCAGTTGTGTCGACCTCTGTTTTGTTTACAGTTAGAGGTGTTCTGTAGCTGGTTTGTTTGAATGGTGGTCTCTCACCTTTGCTGAAGGGTTGGCTGCTGCATGTCGCAAAACTTGGGTCATTTCTTGCTTTAGCCTCGTCTTGGACAAACTTTACAAAATATGAGAAGGGAGGGAAAGTTACATCATATTTTTGTTTGTATTTTGAGCCCGCGTGCAGCCATTTATCTTGTAAACTTGGAGGCAACTTTTCAACTATGGGCTTAACCCCACGGGGTGTGTCGAGGTAGGCGAGGCCTGGGAGATAAGCTTCATCCTTAGCAACCCGCATCTCTAAGAGTAAATCTCCAAGTTCCCTGAGTTTTACATTGTCTCTGTTTGTAAGGCGAGGGAAGTTATCTAATTTTTTGAACAAGGCGTTTTCTACTACTTCTGGCGTAGCATAACACTCTTCTAACCTGTCCCATGACAATTGGAGAGCAGCTTTGGGGTTAGTGGCATAGACAGCTCTGATCCTTTTAACGTGCTCTGAGGACTCTTTACCAAGCCACTTGACTAGGAGATCTAACTCCTGGCTATATGTGAGACCAATGTCTTCAGTTGCATTTATAAATGATGACTGCCATGCTCTAAAGTTTTCGGGGGTGTCGTCAAACTTAAAGAGTCCGGTCGTGATTAGCTCTCTGCGCGCGAGGAACCTAGCAAAGTCTGCCATAGGTGGGTCACCACTGTGGGAAGCATGGTAGCTGTTTGGCCTGACATAGTCTCTCGGTATGTCGATGGATTCATTTTTCACGTACATTTTCTTGAATGCTGGTGGAGAGAGAGTTTGTTCGGGTCTCCTCGGAGTGAATAATTGCGCCCTTTGTGCAGGTTCGACTTGAGGTGTTTCTTCTTCAACTGGTCGCGCCTGTGACTTTAGCTGGATTTGGTGGTGCACATACTCCATAGTTCTCTGTCTGACAGCTTGTGATGGAATTGCGCTCCTTACACTCTCTCCTTCGTCTTGCTCGGCAGCTGCAGCAGCTTCTAGAACTTCTGCTTTTGCTGTGGCGGCCGCTGTTTCCTTTTCTATCTCCAGCATCCCCAGATCCAGCTCCAGCTTTGCTTGTTGTTGTTCTAGCTTCGCTTGTTGCTCCGCTTGTTCTAGCTTTGCTTGTTGTTTAATTTCCAATTGTTTCTTACTGTACAATGCTCTAGCATTCGGAGCTTCAGCAGAGGCTCGCGCCATGATGGCTGCTTCCATTACGCTGGACTTTGAGGATAACTTGGAGCTAGAATGTTTGGAGCGGGAGCTAGCGTTGTATGATGTTTCGGCTTCAGAGTTTGCCTTTTCTTCTGCCCTCTTCTCTTGAGTGTCGTCCATCGCTGTGTCGTGAATCTTATCTTCACCAACTGCTGACGTGGCTTTTCACTGTACTGTTATCCCTACGTGTTGTATACACGGTGTATGTGAACGCAGATCAACAGCAAGCCAAACTCGTTTTTCACGAGCCAGGAAACCGAGCGTCCTGCTCCTTTATTCAAGTCTTCTTAGACAGCTTACAGTTCTTTATAACTGTGGCTTGAAGAGCTCAATGAAAAGCCGAGTGAAACTAAAAATAAAGACAGAAAATAAATGCATTTAGTAAGCTAGCGGACTCCTGGGATAGGGCTAATTCCTGGAAACAACACACTCACAAAACGATCCCAAGTTCATGTCTAACAAACTTACAAAATTGACAAAACTATCTTCTGAAAAATAATTCAACACAAATCAGACTTACAGCCATTGCTTTCGAAGGTGTAGAAAGGGGTTTAACACACAGGAGGAGCGTCTCAGACATTCATAGGCAGGTTATGCTTTCTCCTTTTTTTCCCTTTCTCTCTTACCCATGTCTGCTTCTGCTACCCATAAATCACAGCGGCTACTGGCTGCGCTTTCAACGTAAAATACGGGTAAATTACCGCTAACTGTATAGTTACTTTTAACACAATAATTATTTTTTAACATGAATTATTACAAATGAATTATGATATTTTTTTATGAACTTGTGAACTATTCTTAACTTCTATAAAACACACTCTACCGTGGGCAGAACACTGAATAAACAATAGATTTCATCTTGTACAGATGACTGAAATGGCACAAATGAATTCAGGCATCCAACGTTTCACAACATTTATTTATAGATTTTAAAACAAAACAGAACACATTTACAACCTAAACTGAACTGGAACTGACATAAATAACTGCTGGAGCTTAATAGCAACAGCCATTTTTTGTGTTTTTTAAGCATGTGTAGCTAAAACAGATGAACTTAAACAGACCATAAAAGTGTGATTAAGGATACAAGTACATCTCAAAAAAATTAGAATATCATGAAAAAAGTTCCATATTTTTTTTTGTCACTCATCTCAGAAAGTGAAACCCATATCTTTTATAGATTCATTACACAGAGACTGATATATTTCAAGTGTTTATTTTAATTTTGATGATTATGGCTTACAGCCCATGGAAACCCCAAGTTCAGTTTCTCAAAAAAATTAGAATATTACATAAAATTAATTTAAAAAAAAGTTTTTTTTTTTCCACAATATCTTTATTGAACCTTTTTTTTTTTTTTAACAAACATGATACAAACAATCAAACACTAACACTAAAGTACTACAAAAAAAAAAAATGCACTAAAAACACCAACAACCACCAACAAAATCAAGTCTTCAACAATGCTCCTCTGTTTAGTCTAGACAATCCAATACATAAGTATACATATTATGTTCACCAGTTTGGAATTTACAAGGTCCACACACATCATTCACCTTCTTCTTCAAGAGTTATGTTTAAATTTTTTACATAATCAATAAAAGGTCTCCATATATTCTCAAACACAATTTCCTTAGATTTCAGTATATATGTTATTCTTTCTAATGGAAGGTTTGTTAACATCTGTCTTAACCACTGAGTCACATCTGGTCTATGAGTCTTTTTCCATAATAGTGCAATACATTTTTTGGCATTAAGCAAACTGAGGTCTATGAATGTTCTTTCACTTTTATTAAAATTATGCTTTTCTGGGTACAGACCCAACAAAAACAGTTTAGGATTCAGTATGATTTGTTTTGAGATTATTTTTTCAATTGTTACCCTCACCTCTTCCCAAAACATTCTTATTAATCTACATTCCCATAAACAATGAAATAGGGTTCCTTTACTTTCCATGCATTTTGTGCATGTATCTGGTATATTTTTGTTATATCTATTTAACTCCTCCGGTGTAACATACATCCGCATTAACCATTTGAAATGTATCAATTTAAGGCATGCATTTATTGATTTGGTTTGAGCTTCTGTACAAGCCAATTCCCATTGTTCCTCCGAAATTTCAATTTGCAGATCTTCTTTCCAGTAGTTTAATCTTTTCAGTGAATTTTCACTTGAAGATAGTGTCAATGAGTTATAAAACTCTGAAATAATACCCTTTCTTTTACTATCTTTCATCATCATTTTTTCCAAGGATGAATAAATAGGTCGAGTGAGAGCTTTATTTTGATTTGATCGAATAAAGTTTCTAAGTTGAAGATATTTAAAAAAATGTGTTCTATTGAGATTAAATTTGATCCTCAGCTCTTCAAAAGACATTATGTTGTCTGCACATGGCAAATATAAATCCTGAATCTTTTGTATCCCTTTTAAATTCCATACTTTAAATACAGCGTCCGCTCTCCCTGGTTTAAAATATTGATTACCCCATATTGGACTAACTTGTGACAATAACTGTGGTTCTTTTAAATAGTTTTTAGCTTCACACCATATTTTGATCATATGCTTTACAAATGGATTTTTAACTTGTTTTTGTAATTTTTTTGCCGAATCTGAGTATATGAATATGGGAAGAGGTAAAGGTAAATTGTATGATTCCATTTCAGTCCAGTGAGGGAGATCATTTGATGAAAAATAATATGTCATAGACCTCAGTTGTGCCGACCAATAATACAACATAAAATTTGGACATTTCAGACCTCCACGATCAAATGGTAAATATAATAAAGACAGACGTAATCTAGCCCTCCTGTTGTTCCATATAAATTCCACTAACTTTTTTTTTATTCTTGAGAATAGATCTAAAGGTGGTGATAAGGGAATGTATTGAAATAAATAAAGTATTTTAGGTAAAATATTACTTTTAAGTATATTGATTCTCCCGATCATCGACATTGGTAGTGACATCCATCTCTGAGTTAACTCATTGATATCTGACATTAAGGCTTCATAGTTGACACTGGCGACTGATTCTAGCTTAGGCATAATTTGGATTCCTAAATATTTAAACTGATTTACAACATTGAATTGATTTGCCTCAGGGGCTGGGTAATTTCTCTGGGTCTCATTTAGCATTAATATTGAAGATTTAGTTTTATTTATTTTATATCCTGATATTTCCCCAAAATTCTTTATTAAATTCAACAAGGATGGAATTGATTTTTTTAGATTCGACATAAACAAAATTATATCATCGGCGTACAGGGAGATTTTATGTTCTGTTGGTCCAACTTTAATTCCATATATTTGTGAATGTAAACGTATCGCTATCGCTAAAGGTTCAATTGCCATAGTAAACAGTAAAGGTGAAAGTGGACAGCCTTGTCGACATCCTCTATTGATTTTTATTGGTTTTGAAATATTGTTATTTGTTAGGATTTCTGCTGTAGCATTATTGTATATTATTTGAACCCATTTTATGAAATTATTTCCAAGTCCAAACCTTTGTAGGACTTCAAAAAGAAAGGGCCATTCAACTCTATCAAAGGCCTTTTCGGCGTCCAATGATAGGAGAGCTGTATCCGGTGCTTCTTTATTAAAATAAATAATATTAAATAGTCTTCTTACATTATGGAAGCCTTGTCTACCCTTTATAAAGCCATTCTGATCTCGATTAATAATATTTGGTAAAATTTCTTGTATTCGTCTTGCTAAAATTTTACAGATTATCTTAAGGTCGGCGTTTAATGGGCTTATTGGTCTCATATTTTCACATTTATTAGAGGGCTTACCTGGTTTTGGCAGCAGTATAATTAAGGCATTATTTATGTATGATGGTAAATTATTATTTTGAAATGCTTCTAAAACCATTTCCAAAAAAGGTTTTATTAATTTATTCTTAAATTTTTTATAAAGGTCAACTGGAAGACCGTCTGGTCCTGCACTTTTTCCTGATTTCATATTATCAATGGCTAGCCCAACTTCTTCTTGACTAATTTTAGACTCCAATATCTCCCTGTTTTCATTTGGTATACACGGTATAGATAGTTTGTTCAAAAACCCATTTAGTTTTGTTAAATCAGGTTCATTTTTGGTATCATATAATTTTTCATAGTAATCTCTAAAGGCTCTATTAATTTCTAAAGGATCTATAACTACCTGTCCATAACTTATAATACTGGTAATTGGTGTTTTAATTTCCAATTGTTTAATCTGCCATGCTAATAATTTTCCTGATTTTTCACCTTGTTCATAAAAAGATTGTTTCAATCTTAGAAGACTCGAGGCAGCTCTATTCGCTGATTTTTTGTCGTATTCAGCTCTCAAAATCAGTAATTCATTCTCCAACCTTGGGTCACTTCCTGCATACACTTTTTCCTGAAGATTTTTTATTTTATGTTCCAATTTAGCTCTCTCCTCTCGAGTCTTCTTAGATTTTGATCCTGTATAACTAATAATATGTCCCCTAATAAAAGCTTTGAAAGCCTCCCACTTTACACATGCTGATGTTTGTGTAGTATTGATGTCAAAGAACTCGTCTATCTGTTTTTCTATATACTTGACAAATTCCTCATCCTGAAGCCATTTATGCTGAAATTGCCATCTACCTGATTCCTTTGTCAATTTTTTATCTACATATATTAGACAACAGGGTGCATGATCAGAGATCACGATGTTATCATAAAAGCAGTTTTGAATCTTGGACCTTAATTCTGTGGAAATCAAAAAATAATCAATACGTGAGAATGTCTTGTAGGTACTGGAATAACAAGAATAGGCTTTAACTTGTGGTTTCATTTCTCTCCATATATCTAACAATCTCAATTCTTTCATAAAATGATTAAGTCATCCTACATCCAATGTGCGTACAATCCAGTCCTGTTGATCTATCCACACCTGGATTCAATGTACAATTAAAATCCCCTGCTATTATATGTTGCCCTGTAAGTGATGATAAGATGAGAAATAAATTAGCAAAGAACTTCTGATCATCTATATTGGGACCATATAAGTTCACAAGATTTATATTTTCTAATAGCAAAGAACCTTGAATGGACTTCCGGTTATGGCTGCCACGTAGGACGGACGTGTCTCGCTCTGCTCTGCTCCTGGAGAAAAAAAAATCGGCAAATAACTCTCTCATTTGGGACAGAACGTATCCCAGCGTTTGGGCGAGGATATGTCGGCGAAGCCTAAGGCTGGAAAACCAGGAAAAGGAAAAAGCGAGCCGCCGAAACAGTCCAAATTAACGGACTTTCAGGTCTGTGACGCAGCAAACAGGGCTCCATATATGGCGGAGGAGGCTGGCAACGCTGCGATTTCTGCGGGGAATGGCGCAGATGCGCTGATGGCTGCCATGAGTTCAATGAGAGCGGACTTTTCCTCTAGATTTGATGGGATTATGACAGCGTTGGAAGGAATAAGAAAGGAATTGGGTGACTGTGTAGAACGAACGGCGCAGATGGAGCTCCGTCTCGCTAGTGCTGAAGATGACGTCACCCGTCTTCAATTAAAGGTGCGCACTTTGGAAAAAAAAAATAAATCTCTGGAAGATAATATTTTGGATTTGGAATCTCGGTCGAGACAGAATAATTTGAGGCTGGTGGGTCTTCCAGAGGAATCAGAAGGTCGGGACGTATGTTCCTTTCTGGAAAAGTGGATTCCGGAGGTGCTGGGCAGCGAGGAGTTGCAATCAGCAGTGGTTCTGGAAAAAGCACATCGTATTGGCCCACGGAGAGATAAGGGACCGCCGAGGACCTTAATTATGAAGTTTCTTAACAACAGAGACAGGATGAAGATCTTCAACGCTGCACGAGCTAAAAAAGGAGAGATTAAACACCAGGACCAGCAGGTGCGGTTCTACCCAGATTTGGCCACAGGAATCCAACAATTGAGGAAGCAGTTTGATCCCGTACGTAAGGAGCTGCGCAACCTTGGGATTCGTCATGGTGTAATCTATCCTGCGAGACTGCTGACCACGTATGAGGGCAGAACCCACATCTTCAAGACCCCAGAGGAGGCGCAGGAGTTCATCAAGAAGATCAAAGAAGAAGAAGAGACTGGTGGGAGCTAAGCATGAACAAAATATAAGGTAGAATAATTAAGCATTTGCACAGGCATCTGACTGACTTGAAGTAAATAGTAAGTTTACAAAATATAGATTGTATTATATATTTAAAAAAAAACAAAACAAAAACAAAACAAACAAAAAAAAAAAAAACTATGATGTACAAAGTTGTTAAAAATTTTGGAGTTAAGTTGGAAAACTACAGAGGAGAGTTAATGTTACGTCATTAAAAGCAGTAGAGTTAGGGTGATTGGGAGGATGAAGAAGGAGTGGCTTAGGCTGTTCCCCGTGGGTGTGGAACGGTCGATGGCTATATCGGGAGACAGAATTTTTCTTTTGATTTTGGGGGGTTTGCCACAAGTGTGGGAAGGGGAAATTTGTTTGTGTGTAGTTTGTAGGATGAATGTTCAACCACTCATGTTTTTGCTTCTCTGTATGAGCATGTTTACACTGCAAGGTAATCCCAAACTCTCTATTGATCATGGACCAAAGTGTTAATCTTAATTTAACTTCATGGAATTGCAGAGGTCTACAAAATTTAAAAAAACTTAAACAAGTTATGAATAAAATAAAGGACATGGGTTCAAGAATTGTGTTTTTACAAGAAACTCATCTGATAGAGGAGGATGTTAAAAGAATTAGGAGTAGATGGCAGGGAAGTGTATTCACCTCTTCATTTTCATCCCGAGCCAGGGGAGTTATGACTCTCATACATAAATCAGTTCCTTTTCAAGTGAAAAATGTAATTGGAGACAAATTTGGAAGATATGTAATCATTCAAGGTTATTTGCTATTAGAAAATATAAATCTTGTGAACTTATATGGTCCCAATATAGATGATCAGAAGTTCTTTGCTAATTTATTTCTCATCTTATCATCACTTACAGGGCAACATATAATAGCAGGGGATTTTAATTGTACATTGAATCCAGGTGTGGATAGATCAACAGGACTTGATTGTACGCACATTGGATGTAGGATGAATATTAATCATTTTATGAAAGAATTGAGATTGTTAGATATATGGAGAGAAATGAAACCACAAGTTAAAGCCTATTCTTGTTATTCCAGTACCTACAAGACATTCTCACGTATTGATTATTTTTTGATTTCCACAGAATTAAGGTCCAAGATTCAAAACTGCTTTTATGATAACATCGTGATCTCTGATCATGCACCCTGTTGTCTAATATATGTAGATAAAAAATTGACAAAGGAATCAGGTAGATGGCAATTTCAGCATAAATGGCTTCAGGATGAGGAATTTGTCAAGTATATAGAAAAACAGATAGACGAGTTCTTTGACATCAATACTACACAAACATCAGCATGTGTAAAGTGGGAGGCTTTCAAAGCTTTTATTAGGGGGCATATTATTAGTTATACAGGATCAAAATCTAAGAAGACTCGAGAGGAGAGAGCTAAATTGGAACATAAAATAAAAAATCTTCAGGAAAAAGTGTATGCAGGAAGTGACCCAAGGTTGGAGAATGAATTACTGATTTTGAGAGCTGAATACGACAAAAAATCAGCGAATAGAGCTGCCTCGAGTCTTCTAAGATTGAAACAATCTTTTTATGAACAAGGTGAAAAATCAGGAAAATTATTAGCATGGCAGATTAAACAATTGGAAATTAAAACACCAATTACCAGTATTATAAGTAACGGACAGGTAGTTATAGATCCTTTAGAAATTAATAGAGCCTTTAGAGATTACTATGAAAAATTATATGATACCAAAAATGAACCTGATTTAACAAAACTAAATGGGTTTTTGAACGAACTATCTATACCGTGTATTCCAAATGAAAACAGGGAGATATTGGAGTCTAAAATTAGTCAAGAAGAAGTTGGGCTAGCCATTGATAATATGAAATCAGGAAAAAGTGCAGGACCAGATGGTCTTCCAGTTGACCTTTATAAAAAATTTAAGAATAAATTAATAAAACCTTTTTTGGAAATGGTTTTAGAAGCATTTCAAAATAATAATTTACCATCATACATAAATAATGCCTTAATTATACTGCTGCCAAAACCAGGTAAGCCCTCTAATAAATGTGAAAATATGAGACCAATAAGCCTATTAAACGCCGACCTTAAGATAATCTGTAAAATTTTAGCAAGACGAATACAAGAAATTTTACCAAATATTATTAATCGAGATCAGAATGGCTTTATAAAGGGTAGACAAGGCTTCCATAATGTAAGAAGACTATTTAATATTATCTATTTTAATAAAGAAGCACCGGATACAGCTCTCCTATCATTGGACGCCGAAAAGGCCTTTGATAGAGTTGAATGGCCCTTTCTTTTTGAAGTCCTACAAAGGTTTGGACTTGGAAATAATTTCATAAAATGGGTTCAAATAATATACAATAATGCTACAGCAGAAATCCTAACAAATAACAATATTTCAAAACCAATAAAAATCAATAGAGGATGTCGACAAGGCTGTCCACTCTCACCTTTACTGTTTACTATGGCAATTGAACCTTTAGCGATAGCGATACGTTTACATTCACAAATATATGGAATTAAAGTTGGACCAACAGAACATAAAATCTCCCTGTACGCCGATGATATAATTTTGTTTATGTCGAATCTAAAAAAATCAATTCCAACCTTGTTGAATTTAATAAAGAATTTTGGGGAAATATCAGGATATAAAATAAATAAAACTAAATCTTCAATATTAATGCTAAATGAGACCCAGAGAAATTACCCAGCCCCTGAGGTAAATCAATTCAATGTTGTAAATCAGTTTAAATATTTAGGAATCCAAATTATGCCTAAGCTAGAATCAGTCGCCAGTGTCAACTATGAAGCCTTAATGTCAGATATCAGTGAGTTAACTCAGAGATGGATGTCACTACCAATGTCGATGATCGGGAGAATCAATATACTTAAAAGTAATATTTTACCTAAAATACTTTATTTATTTCAATACATTCCCTTATCACCACCTTTAGATCTATTCTCAAGAATAAAAAAAAAGTTAGTGGAATTTATATGGAACAACAGGAGGGCTAGATTACGTCTGTCTTTATTATATTTACCATTTGATCATGGAGGTCTGAAATGTCCAAATTTTATGTTGTATTATTGGTCGGCACAACTGAGGTCTATGACATATTATTTTTCATCAAATGATCTCCCTCACTGGACTGAAATGGAATCATACAATTTACCTTTACCTCTTCCCATATTCATATACTCAGATTCGGCAAAAAAATTACAAAAACAAGTTAAAAATCCATTTGTAAAGCATATGATCAAAATATGGTGTGAAGCTAAAAACTATTTAAAAGAACCACAGTTATTGTCACAATTTAGTCCAATATGGGGTAATCAATATTTTAAACCAGGGAGAGCGGACGCTGTATTTAAAGTATGGAATTTAAAAGGGATACAAAAGATTCAGGATTTATATTTGCCATGTGCAGACAACATAATGTCTTTTGAAGAGCTGAGGATCAAATTTAATCTCAATAGAACACATTTTTTTAAATATCTTCAACTTAGAAACTTTATTCGATCAAATCAAAATAAAGCTCTCACTCGACCTATTTATTCATCCTTGGAAAAAATGATGATGAAAGATAGTAAAAGAAAGGGTATTATTTCAGAGTTTTATAACTCATTGACACTATCTTCAAGTGAAAATTCACTGAAAAGATTAAACTACTGGAAAGAAGATCTGCAAATTGAAATTTCAGAGGAACAATGGGAATTGGCTTGTACAGAAGCTCAAACCAAATCAATAAATGCACGCCTTAAATTGATACATTTCAAATGGTTAATGCGGATGTATGTTACACCGGAGGAGTTAAATAGATATAACAAAAATATACCAGATACATGCACAAAATGCATGGAAAGTAAAGGAACCCTATTTCATTGTTTATGGGAATGTAGATTAATAAGAATGTTTTGGGAGGAGGTGAGGGTAACAATTGAAAAAATAATCTTAAAACAAATCATATTGAATCCTAAACTGGTTTTGTTGGGTCTGTACCCAGAAAAGCATAATTTCAATAAAAGTGAAAGAACATTCATAGACCTCAGTTTGCTTAATGCCAAAAAATGTATTGCACTATTATGGAAAAAGACTCATAGACCAGATGTGACTCAGTGGTTAAGACAGATGTTAACAAACCTTCCATTAGAAAGAATAACATATATACTGAAATCAAAGGAAATTGTGTTTGAGAATATATGGAGACCTTTTATTGATTATGTAAAAAATTTAAACATAACTCTTGAAGAAGAAGGTGAATGATGTGTGTGGACCTTGTAAATTCCAAACTGGTGAACATAATATGTATACTTATGTATTGGATTGTCTAGACTAAACAGAGGAGCATTGTTGAAGACTTGATTTTGTTGGTGGTTGTTGGTGTTTTTAGTGCATTTTTTTTTTTTTTTGTAGTACTTTAGTGTTAGTGTTTGATTGTTTGTATCATGTTTGTTAAAAAAAAAAAAAAAGGTTCAATAAAGATATTGTGGAAAAAAAAAAAAAAAGAACCTTGAATGATTACATATCTTCCAAATTTGTCTCCAATTACATTTTTCACTTGAAAAGGAACTGATTTATGTATGAGAGTCATAACTCCCCTGGCTCGGGATGAAAATGAAGAGGTGAATACACTTCCCTGCCATCTACTCCTAATTCTTTTAACATCCTCCTCTATCAGATGAGTTTCTTGTAAAAACACAATTCTTGAACCCATGTCCTTTATTTTATTCATAACTTGTTTAAGTTTTTTTAAATTTTGTAGACCTCTGCAATTCCATGAAGTTAAATTAAGATTAACACTTTGGTCCATGATCAATAGAGAGTTTGGGATTACCTTGCAGTGTAAACATGCTCATACAGAGAAGCAAAAACATGAGTGGTTGAACATTCATCCTACAAACTACACACAAACAAATTTCCCCTTCCCACACTTGTGGCAAACCCCCCAAAATCAAAAGAAAAATTCTGTCTCCCGATATAGCCATCGACCGTTCCACACCCACGGGGAACAGCCTAAGCCACTCCTTCTTCATCCTCCCAATCACCCTAACTCTACTGCTTTTAATGACGTAACATTAACTCTCCTCTGTAGTTTTCCAACTTAACTCCAAAATTTTTAACAACTTTGTACATCATAGTTTTTTTTTTGTTTGTTTTGTTTTTGTTTTGTTTTTTTAATATATAATACAATCTATATTTTGTAAACTTACTATTTACTTCAAGTCAGTCAGATGCCTGTGCAAATGCTTAATTATTCTACCTTATATTTTGTTCATGCTTAGCTCCCACCAGTCTCTTCTTCTTCTTTGATCTTCTTGATGAACTCCTGCGCCTCCTCTGGGGTCTTGAAGATGTGGGTTCTCCCCTCATACGTGGTCAGCAGTCTCGCAGGATAGATTACACCATGACGAATCCCAAGGTTGCGCAGCTCCTTACGTACGGGATCAAACTGCTTCCTCAATTGCTGGATTCCTGTGGCCAAATCTGGGTAGAACCGCACCTGCTGGTCCTGGTGTTTAATCTCTCCTTTTTTAGCTCGTGCAGTGTTGAAGATCTTCATCCTGTCTCTGTTGCTAAGAAACTTCATAATTAAGGTCCTCGGCGGTCCCTTATCTCTCCGTGGGCCAATACGATGTGCTTTTTCCAGAACCACTGCTGATTGCAACTCCTCGCTGCCCAGCACCTCCGGAATCCACTTTTCCAGAAAGGAACATACGTCCCGACCTTCTGATTCCTCTGGAAGACCCACCAGCCTCAAATTATTCTGTCTCGACCGAGATTCCAAATCCAAAATATTATCTTCCAGAGATTTATTTTTTTTTTCCAAAGTGCGCACCTTTAATTGAAGACGGGTGACGTCATCTTCAGCACTAGCGAGACGGAGCTCCATCTGCGCCGTTCGTTCTACACAGTCACCCAATTCCTTTCTTATTCCTTCCAACGCTGTCATAATCCCATCAAATCTAGAGGAAAAGTCCGCTCTCATTGAACTCATGGCAGCCATCAGCGCATCTGCGCCATTCCCCGCAGATATCGCAGCGTTGCCAGCCTCCTCCGCCATATATGGAGTTTTGTTTACTGCGTCACAGACCTGAAAGTCCGTTAATTTGGACTGTTTCGGCGGCTCGCTTTTTCCTTTTCCTGGTTTTCCAGCCTTAGGCTTCGCCGACATAGCTTCACCCAAATGCTGGGATACGTTCTGTCCCAAATGAGAGAGTTATTTGCCGATTTTTTTTTTTCCAGGAGCAGAGCAGAGCGAGACACGTCCGTCCTACGTGGCAGCCATAACCGGAAGTTAAAAAAAAAAAAAAAAAAATAGTTTTTTAATAAAAATGTTGGCCGACTGAAAAGTATGTCCGTGTACACACTCAATACTTGGTCGGGGCTCCTTTTGAATTAATTACTGCATCAATGTGGCGTGGCATGGAGGTGATCAGCCTGTGGCACTGCTGAGGTGTTATGAAGGTCCAGGTTGCTTTGATAGTGATCTTCAGCTGGTCTGCATTGTTGGGTCTGGTGTCTCTCATCTTCCTCTTGACAGTCCTCCATAGATTCTCTATGGAGTTTAGGCCAGGAGAGTTTGCTGGCCAATCAACCACAGTGATGCCATGGTCATTAAACCAGGTTTTGATACTTTTGGCAGTGTGGGGGGGGGGGGGAGGGGGTGCCAAGTCCTGCTGAAAAATCAGGAAATCAGGTTCTCCGTAAAGCTTGTCAGCAGAGGGAAGCATGAAGTGCTGTAAAATTTCCTGGTAGGTAGACGACTGCGACCCTGCTACGCCCACCGTACAACGGACCGTTCAGGGTGTTGGAACCTGGGGTGAAATATTTTGTGTTAGACTTGGGGGGAGTAGGGAGACAGTCTGCTTTGACAGGCTGAAGCCCGCTTTTGTGTTGGCAGACAAGCAGGTGGTGTTGGCCCCAGCTCCTTGGTGCAGACACCCACCGTTGGTGTTCCCTCGGTAGGGACCTGCGCCTGCGAAGCTGATGCGTTTCCCCCCCCCCCTCCTTTTTTTCCCCTCCACAGACTGACGTGCCCTCCTGTACACTTTTAAGTGGGAGAAAATGTCAAAATCCATAATCATCAAAATTAAAATAAACACTTGAAATATATCACTCTCGCTTGACACGCTGTCTGGCTCACAACCAAAGGTCTGTTAGCCTCCAGGAAGTGCTGTTTATCTCTACCTGGCAACCAGTACAAGATTATAGTGAGTCAACAGTGCGTGCAACACCTACTAGCCAGAAAGTCAGAATCCTTTATATTGCACCTTTAACTGAGGCAAGTGAGGCCTGCAGTTCTTTGGATGCTATTGTGGGGTCTTTTGTGATCTCTATGGATTAGTCATCACTGCGGTCTTCGGTAATTTTGGTTGGCCGGCCACTCCTGGGAAGGTTCACATTGTTCCATGTTTTCGCCATTTGTGGATAATGGCTCTCACTGTGGTTCACTGGAGTCCCAAAGCTTTAGAAATGGCTTTATAACCTTTTCCAGACTGATAGATCTGAATTACTTTTTTCTCATTTGTTCCTGAATTTCTTTGGATTGCAGCATGATGTCCAGCGTTTGAGGATTCTTTTGGTCTACTGTACTTCACTTTAGCCATAAGTGGGAGAACTTGCACAATTGGTAGCTGACTAAATACTTTTTTGCCCCACTGTATGTACTTGTAGCTTCATTACGGAGACCAGCAGAAGCAAAAGTACAGTCTGAATAACGCAATACAGGTCCATTTCAAAAAGAGAACGACAGGAAGCGGGGTTTGTTTACATCGGAAGTTGCTTCTTCTTCTACTATTTCTGGAATGTCGGATAATTGTGCGCATGTCAAAATGATTTAGTCCGTTCAAACGTGACACATGGAAACGCACGTCCTAATCGGATCAACTTTTTCAGGATCCATGTAAACAGTAAAGTTCTAATCAGAATTGTAATCAGATTGAAGAAATTTTGCCCATGTAACTATGGCTTTTGTCAGGCAGGTCCTATTTAAGTGATTTCTTGATTGAGAACAGGTCTCCGCCTTTGACCGCCACATGATCCACATAGCACCAGACCCCCATGGTTCCTCCTGCAGGTGGTGAGCCCACTGGAGGGCGGACCCATGTAACTCCTTCGGGCTGAGCCCGGCTAGGTCCCATGGGCGGAAACCCGGCCACCAGACTCGAACCATCGAGCCCCTCCCCCAGGTCTGGTTCCAGGGTGAGGCCCTGGTAGCCCCATATCAGGCGGGGTACACTGAATCGTTCTAGCATTCATCATGAGAGTCTGTTGGATTGTTCATAGTCTGGCCCTTCACCCAGGACCAGTTTGTCTTGGGTGACCCTACCAGAGGCAAATTGCCCCGGACAAATTAGCTCCTGGGATCACTCGGGCACACAAACCCCCCACCACAATAAGGTGACAATCCATTAGGGTTTTTTCCCCTCCCTTTTTCTTTTATCAAATGAGTTGTACAGATTATAGGTCACATTAAAGATGCAAAAAGTTTTTAAATGATTTATTGTGGTATTGTGGAGAAAGGAAACAGGTGAGGCAGTGAGCTGGATGACACAAGAACTTTATTCTTTCTCCAACCTCAAGTACAGTAAAAGAGCTCCTGGGTCTCTGTGCATTCCTCTTTTATAACTTTAATTCCATGCATTGAGACCCGGAACTTCCGACCATAACACCTTGTTTGGAACAAAGACCAGTGTGGCACATTAACATGACATAACGCCGGCACCGCTCTCACACCCTTTCCTCTTCCAGTGGCTGTGGCAGTTCCTTCTCTCCCCGGGGGGCGCATAGTCCTTAGTGTCCCATCTGATACCCCCCGGTGACACTTCCTCCTTCGGTCCATTGTTCCCCCCTTCCCCAGCTGCCTTCTGTGGGTGGAGAATCCCCCCCCCCCCCGAGCACCCTTCTCCGGGGAGGGGGGGTGCGGGGGGAATTGAGCCGGCGCCCGTAGCGGCTGTAGCGGGGGGTCGCCAATCCAGTCAAAACACCCTGCTGGCGAGGTGTACAGGAGGGCACGTCAGTCTGTGGAGGGGAAAAAAGGAGGGGGGGGGGAACGCATCAGCTTCGCGGGCGCAGGTCCCTACCGAGGGAACACCAACGGTGGGTGTCTGCGCCAAGGAGCTGGGGCCAACACCACCTGCTTGTCTGCCAACACAAAAGCGGGCTTCAGCCTGTCAAAGCAGACGGTCTCCCCACTCCCCCCAAGTCTAACACAAAATATTTCACCCCAGGTTCCAACACCCTGAACGGTCCATTGTACGGTGGGCGCAGCAGGGTCCGGTGCGCATCGTGCCTGACAAAAACAAAGCTGGCGTTCTGTAAACTCTTGGGGACGAAAGTGTGGGGAAAACAATGGTGGGCCAGGCCCGGTATGTTAAAAGCTTCCGTGCTGTGCAAAAATTACACGGGCGGATCAGCCTCGGGCAGGGGTTTTCCAGTAAAAACTCTGCGGGGATCCGCAGTGGCTGAGAAAAAAACGAGTTCTGCCGGGGAGGCTGCCAAATCCTCCTTAGGCGCGGAGCGCAACCCTAAAGAATCCCAGGGCAGGTAGTCGACCCAATTTGTGTCCATGAGCAAAGCTCTCAGTGCTGCTTTAAGCGACCTATGAAAACGCTTGTAAACCCGTTAGCTTGGAAGGTGTACGCGGTAGTGTGGTGAATTTTGACCCCCAGGCTCTGAGCCATCGTGGACCAGAGTTCCAAAACGAATTGCGGACCCCTGTCGGAAGTGATGTCAGATGGGGATCCGAACTGTGCAACCCAAGCCAACAAAAAAGCGCAAGCTACTTCCACAGAGGTGGTACAAGCCAGCGGAACCACTTCACGCCAGCACGTGGTGTGGTCCACGATTGTCAAAAGGTGCATGAAACCTTGTGATGGCAGGAGGGGTCCCACCAAATCCACGTGTACATGGTTGAACCTCCTGGCCGGGATTTGGAAGGGCTCGAGGGGGGCTCTGGTGTGCTTGTGCACCAGGGCCCGCTGGCACGTGACACAAGCTGCAGCCCACTCTTTCATGTCCTTGCGCAAGCGCGGCCAGACAAATTTCGCCTCCACTAGCTTCACCGAAGTGTGCACTCTCGGATGCGAAAGTGACATCTCCACCAGCGCAGGCCGCCGGTGGAGATGTCACAGAGCAAGGGAGGGCACCCTTCTTGCACCACCCTGCTCTCCAGTCTTAACCCAGTAGGCGCCGACTGGAGCGTGTAAATGTCCATGTCCCCGGCTTGCTCTGCGCCCATAGCAGGGAAATCTATTCCCATGTAGACCGGGGAGACTAACGCGTGTGACAGACAATCGGCCACAATGCAGAGCTTACCGGCAACGTGTTGAAAGTCGGTCATAAATTCTGAGATTGCAGCCAAATGCCGTTGCTCCCGGGCTGACCACGGTTCCAAGACCTTGGACATTGCGTACGTCAGCGGCTTATGGTCCACGAATGCGGTGAACTCGTGCTCTTCTAGTCAAAACTGGAAATGACGTGTCACCAGGTGTAGAGCCAACAACTCTATGTGCTGTATTTGCATTCGTTGTCGCACAAAGTTTGACTAAAAAATGGGAGCGGCTGCCCTGAACCGGAGACGTACTGCTCCACCACTGCTCCTATGGCAACATCAGACGTGTCCGTAGTGAGCGCGATTTGTGCTGACAGATCCGGATGGGCTAGCAACGCGGCACCCGCCAGTGCTGTTTTGGCATCTGTGAAAGCCTGGACTCGCTCAGGAGTCCAGTCGATGTTTTCCGCAGGCTTCTTTTTTTTCAGCGCGGCATACAGCGGCTGCATTAGCTGGGCTGCCCAGGGAAGGAAACGGTTATTAAAATTTGACCATTCCCAAAAACTGCTGCAGGGCTCTCATGGTCTGCAGACGTGGAAAGTCCGACACGGCGCGCACCTTATCCGGTAGCGGAATTGCACTCTCTGGCGAAATGCGGTGGCCAAAAAAATCAATCACTGGCACACCGAACTGGCACTTAGCCGGGTTCACTATAAGTCCGTGCCCTTTCAACCTCTGGAAAACCATCTTGAGATGGGCGATGTGCTCCTCCTCGGACGCACTAGCTACCAGAATGTCGTCTAAGTACACAAAAATGAAGGACAAATTGCGAAGCACTGCGTCCATCATCCTCTGGAAAGTCTGCGCCATGCCTTTTAATCCGAACGGCATGCATTAAAAACTCAAAGGCCAAAAGGAGTTATTACCTCTGTTTTTGGAACATCTTCTGCGCGCACTGGGACCCGATGGCATCCGCAGACCAGATCCACTTTTGAAAAAACACGCACCCCGGCCAGGTGCACGGAAAAATCCTGGATGTGCATAACAGGATAACGATTGTGTTTCGTGGCATTGTTCAAGCGCTGGAAATCGCCGCACAGTCACCACAACCCGTCAGCTTGAGGCACCATGTATAGCGGGGATGCCCACAGGCTGTTGGAGCGCCTGACAATGCCCAGCTGCTCTGAGTTGGCAAACTCCTCACACACATTGGCCAGCTTAGCCAAGCACTGGCGGGCCTTTTGTAGTTATGAAATGTTTGACCCAGTGTTTCGTTATCGTAGCTGAAAAGGTCAGGACCGTGAGTGCTGGGAACTGTGCAGGTAAATGTTGGTACTTACCCCCTGGAGCTATAACGTTATCCAGTGTTGTTGACCCAGCTCCCCGAGTTGTGCAGGGGAGTGAGGAAAAACAGACAGCATCCACTAATCGCCTATTAGCAACATTAACTAACAACCCATAAGCACATAGAAAGTCTGCGCCTAAAATTGTGCAGCTATCACAAAGTCCCACTGGAAATTGCATCCGTGCAAGCATATCGTCAGTGTCCGTTCGGCAAACGTCCTGATGGTGGATCCGTTGGCGGCCGTGAGCTCAGGACCGCTGCCTCCTGCCAACCTGTCTGCATTCACTGGCAGGATGAGGCTCTTCTAGGAGCCGGAGTCCACCAAAAACCATCTCCCCGAATGTGTGTCCATGACATAAAGCAGTTTGTTCCTGTCGCCAGCGGTTGCAGCTGCAACTGAATGTCGAACGTGCTGTCTTACCGGCTTCTTGAATTGGCATGGTGACAGGCAGCGGTGGGCATTCAAGCTGAAACAGCGATGATAAAAACAGATTGCCCCGTTCTTTCGTCTCCTGGTGTCTGTCCCGGCTACTACAAACGGCTCCTCAACCTCGCTGGAGTCCCTCACAGATGCCGGTGCCACTGCCTGCACACTGAGAGTTCTGGTCGCCAAAATGATGTGGTCCGCTTCCTGCACCAGGGCGCAGTAGTCTTTGGCAACCAGCCGCGGCGAGTTGGCCAGGATCACCTTCGCTGTAGCCGGTAGGTTCCTGAGGAACAAGTGGGCGAACAGGAAAGATTCATCGTCTTTCCCCCTCAGCGCCAACATGCTCTTCATGAGCTCCACTGCTGATCTGTCACCAACTCCGAACGCGTTAGGAGTCTCTCTGCCCTCTCACTGTCAGAAAGGGTATAGCGCTGGAGTAGCATCATCTTGGGCGCTTCATATTTCACCTGGGCCGGCGGCTCCTGGAGCACTTTCATTACCTGTTGCGTAGCGCATGCGTTTAGCGCGGTGACCACATAGTAATACTTGGTATCGTCCGTTGTTATCCCGCGGAGTGCGAACTGGGCTTTTATGTGCAAGAACCACGTGGTCGGGTTGTGAAGCCAGAAGTCTGGGAGCTTGACTGAGACAGCGCGTGTGGTGCTGGTGCGCTCCCTCCAGGTAGTCTCCGGGGAGGTGCTCGGCTCGCTTTCCATGGCACGTCTTGGGTTCATCAATGTGGAGAAAGGAAACAGACGAGGCAGCGAGCTGGACAAAACACAAACTTTATTCTTTCTCCAACCTCAAGTACAGTAATAGAGCTCCCGGGTCTCTGTGCATTTCTCTTTTATAGCTTTAATTCCGTGCATTGAGACCTGGAACTTCCGGCCATAATACCTTGTTTGGAACAAAGACCTGTGTGGCACATTAACATGACATAACGCCGGCACCGCTCTCACACCCTTTCCTCTTCCAGTGGCTGCGGCAGTTCCTCCTCTCACCGGGGGGCGCATAGTCCTTCCTGTCCTGTCTGATACCCCCGGTGACACTTCCTCCTTCGGTCCATTGTTCCCCCTCTTCCCCAGCTGCCTTCCCTGGGTGGAAATCCCCCACCCATACCACCACAGTATCACTTTTACAAAAACCTGGCTTTTAACAGGATTGTTGACACTTTTTATATCCACTGTTTGTTGTTCTAAAATCTAAATTACCTTTGCCCACGGCCCTGACACAACCCTACAAACACTGGTATCTGGACTTGACTGGATGTTCATTTTAATGTCTGCTGTAAATCCAGCTACAGTAAATGTCTTGTTACTGTAACTATGATGTAGAGCCTTGTTTTGGGAAGTTTACCGATGATTTACTGTGTCTGCTGTCTAGGCACTGCGGCGACGTTCAGAGGAATCGGCATGGCCTCGCTCGTCATCCTCCTCATCTTCGCTTTCATCCAGTGTCTGACCGGAGAGACTGAAGGGAACGGTGAGGAAATTTTTGCCCAGCTCGCATAGATTTGTCACTGTGGTTAGGCAACCTCCAGAGGTGGGTAGAGTAGCCAGAAATTTTACTTGATTAAAAGTAGCATTAATTTATGAAATTAATAACTTAAGTAAAAGGAGTCATCCAAAAAATCCAAAAAAGTTACTTCAGTAGTCAGTATTGACTTTGTTCTTGCCAATTTGAGAGGTTTTTCTTTTTAATTTTTTCCCTTTTCTTGTAACTTTCCTACCTTTTCCTGTGAAAATCTGTAAATTTTTGACGATTTTCATGTATGTTTGAGACTTTATTCTCTTAAATTTGTGACTTTTTTCCCCTCATTATTCCCCCCTTCCCTCCAAATTTTAAATTTATTACTTTTTGTCTTATAATTTATGGATGTTTTGTCTTCTAAAGTTATGTATATTTTATCTTAAATTCAGTGTTTTTTCTAATGAATTTAAAGCGGTTTGTGCAAATATTGTGACTTCTCACATATAGTGG
The DNA here is from genome assembly GCA_020510985.1 of Pholidichthys leucotaenia. Classification (NCBI taxonomy): domain Eukaryota; kingdom Metazoa; phylum Chordata; class Actinopteri; order Cichliformes; family Pholidichthyidae; genus Pholidichthys; species Pholidichthys leucotaenia. Next base: position 323,077,869 of record CM035845.1, read on the forward strand.
CAACTTTTACCTTTAAATTTGCAAAGTTAGAATAGAACAGTGATTTCAGTTCTGATTTCAAAGAAATAAAATTGTAATTAATGAAGTAAAATTGACCAAAATAAGAATGCAGTCATGTCTGTATTATTACAGTATAAACAAACTAATTTGAAACCATTTTTGTAATTGGTGAAATTCAATCTTCAGAGTACTACCAAATCTATTTGAGTTAAAGTAAGTTTTTTCACTGAAAAATTTAATCATATGCGATTACAATTGGGCTGCGTTAGGCCAGCTGTGCTAAAAAACAACAGGAACGCAGAACCAATTGTGGCTATGTTTCCCAATGGTTGCACAATTCCAGAAATTTTGGAAGAATAAAAAATGGAATCCTGAATTCCAAAGCTCCGGTGTGGGGGCATTTTGTATTGAAGCCGAATGAGCGAGGAGAACCCTGTAATGTCATCGAGCCAGGGTGTTACCTATGTTTTGAAAAAACAGCTGCAACAAAAACTGTCAATACAGCTAACCTGAAAACGCGTTAAAAACATAACCAGCCCACTCAAATTTTTCGAGTTGGAACAAAACTGCTGTCAGACATGCCGATTCTCGATTTCCCCACAATCTGGTATAAAGGAGCCTTTGACCAACAATCCAGATATAAACACGACAGTGTTTCCACATTTCAATTCCAATGGTTAATATTGTCAGTAAATAAAAATTCATTGCCCTTTGAGAAGATGTACGTGGATTATTACTAGATCACTTTTTCCTGGGCATAAAATGGTCTTCATGATATCAGTGATAACATCGTTTATCATGATAATTTCTGGAAAAATGTATTGTCCGCTACTATTTGTTACATTTCAGGCCTAGTTATGTCTCATTTTAGTAACATGAAATGATAGAGAGATAGAGAAATAGATGGATGTACTTTACTGATCCCAAACTGAGAAGTTACAGAAAAGAAAAAAACAAAAAGAAGATAAGGAGAACAATGGCTGTAGGGGGCCCCATGTTTGCTCTGGGCCCCAAAATAATTAAATCCACCCCGGTTGCAGAAAGAATGTTAACATCTATTTTATTTCATTCAGTTTTTTTCCTGCTGACTTTGTTTAAAAACATTTTTCTATCTATATAAATCTAAAACTAAATCTCTTATCTCTCAGAGGATAAAATGTTGGCGGAGAACATTCCCGTCCCCTCCAGTCCGGTCCCCATCGCCACCATCGACCTGGTGCAGAGTCACCCCAGCAGCGGCAGCCCCATTCCACCTCGCCAGGCCGCCGCACTGCCCCCCAGGAAGACCAGGCACCAGGAGGATCAGGAGGACGTGACGAAGCCAGCATGGGTACTCTCCGGCGGCCCCTGGGTCACCATTGCGTTTGCCTTCGTCCAGATCAAAGAGGTGATGAGCCTGGCGAAGAGCAGCCGCCCGCCTTCTGAGACGCACCCGCTGCAGGTAAACGAACTCACACAGAGTTCTAGACAGGAGAATAATGTGTGTATGCAGTCTTTTTTTTTTAATAAGCTATACAGTAGGGGAAATAACTATTGAACCAGTCCACATTTATTAATAATAGAGAAGCTCTTCCTGTATGTAGAAACTAATCTCCAACAGTGCTCAGGTTGAAGTTTGGCCCATCCTTCCTTTGGCCCATTTAAGTTGGGTCACTGACCGGGTCATTCTAACAACATGCTTATCTTTGTTCCGAACTAATTGGGAGATTCCTTCTCTGTGTGTTTGGAATCGTCTCTGCTGGAAGCTCTACCCCCAGCTCATCCTGATCATCCTGGTGGATGTCAGCAGATTATTTTCAAGAATATTGTGGGACATGGCTCTGTTTGTTGTTCCTTCAGTTATATGAAGTGTGCCAGTGCCATCAGATGAGAAACAACCCCATACCATGATACTTCCACCTCCAAACTTCACTGTTGGAGAAGTGTTTTTTTTTATTTATTTATTTAGATGATACACACTAAACATGGTTCTATTTTCATCTCATTTGACCACACTACATTCTCTCAGTATTTCATAGGCTTGTGCAGATGCTGCTGAGCAAACTTCCATCAAGCGTCATCTTGCATGCTCTTTAATAATGGAGCTCTTGACGGTGGAGTGCAGCACCTAGGGCTGCACGATTATGGCCAAAATGATAATCACCATTATTTTTGATCATTATTGAAATCACGATTAACTTTATGAAAAACACAGATTACATAAAATTCAATTATGTGTACTTCTTTATGCTTTTTTTTTTTTTTTTAATTCATCCTACTCGCCAATTGCTAGATGAAGCCTGTGGCCAAAGCACTGGAGCCTCCTCCATTTATTTAGAGAAGCTGCCTTGACAACATTAGATCCACTGTTTGTTGTTACACAGACTAGTCCCTCCTTCTGCAGGCCCCAAGATGATAGCACTTCCCTCAGTCCATGAGCTGTAGCTACTCATGTGTGGTCTTGTGAGAAAGATGACATCTGCAAGCATTGGCTTCATTTTAAAGTCTTCATTAATGTAGTGAATTGTCAGGGACATGTAGGGCTCCGTTCTGCTTGACCATAGGCCAGTCGTAGTTGCAAAGTACTCGACAGTTGTGATATCCATCTGTATTTTCCCCCGATATTTTCCACACAGCACAGGTAATGCAACTTTGGAGAAATAATTGCACAAGGTATTTCTTGTCCAGTGTTTTGAACATCTTTCTGAAGCCTTCGTTGCTCACAGTATTTATCGGACTCTGCGTGTCTTTTGGAGGTGGACGGACACGGTGAAGCTCTGTGCAGGGTTGATACTATGGTTGTCTGGGTGAAGTGACATTTGCTTTAGCCTTCATGCATTTATCGTACTTGTGTTTGTGGTGCTTTTTCAGGTGGTTGAATAAGTTAGTTGTGTTGCCCTGTGGCGCAGACACAGCTCCATGGCACTGTTTGCATATAATTTCTTTTTAGTCAGCATCACTTACCCTGAATCCAAAACATGTCCAGACAACATATGGTGATCCTTTCGAGGCACTAGCTCCCCGCTTCCACATGTTGTCGTACTGTCGCCTTCTGCTCCCCACATCTGGTTTGTGTTTCACCATCGCACCAGTCCGCTATGATAACTTAAAGGCTGCTGCTACAGGGTGCGCTCGCTTGTCAGATCTGCAGCTTAATGTCGCCCTAACGTTTGTTCGCCCCCTGCCCTGGTGGTCGGCTGGCTGTTGGTTGAGGAAACGCCTGATTTGATATGCAGCAGAGCCCAGATTTCACAAGTAAATGTCAATCTCACCGACGATCATGGTAATCTAATTGTGGCAGCCAAAATCGTGATCCTGAATAAAATTCGATCAGTTGTGCAGCCCTAGTAGCATCGATTGCTTTCTTTGTCACAATCGTACCCGCTGCCTCCAAGCCTTTCTGGAGCTCTTTCCCAGTTCTCCCTTGCTCTTGGGTTACCATTCTCATTATCTTTAGGACTCCCTGGTCAGATGACTTTTCAGGAGCTCCTGTTTATGGCCGGTTGATGTTAGAGTGATGTTCCTTCACCTGGTGGAGAACGTCCCCAGTGGTGCTCAGAAGTTTTGATGTACATCTGTAACCAAATCCATCAATGTGTTTTGCAACACTCTGGTTGTGAAGGTCGTGGGAGAGCTCTTGGCTTTTACCCACCAGGAGATGTTCCTTGTGTGACACCATGGTAACAAAAAACCTTTTTATAGCCACTCAGGAAGTATCTACCCGGCTGGTTGTATCTACCCGGCTGATATTAATGTCCACAGGTAGATAGATAGATAGATAGATGTACTTTATTGATCCCAAACTGGGAAATTACAGTGTAACAGCAGCATGACAGTTATCAACCAAACAACAGAAACACACACATGACAGACAAAGGGATTACCCATGGAAAGTAAAAAAGAAACTAACACGACTATAGAACCTATATACATCATAGCTTAATATATGATGGTGACCCGTATAAACACATGAATCATCCCATTGCACAAAGAAGGACTATCAGGAGCAGAGTGAAATGTGAGGTACCAGTTAGTCTGTAAGGTGCAGTGTGGCAGCATAGCTATGACCAGAATACAACATCATAGTGAGTTATTGTACAGTGAAATTGCATGTGGCAGGAAAGACTTCCTGTACCTAGCCGCTCGACAGCGAAGCTGTAGTAGTCTACTGGAGAAAGTGCTTCGCTGCCTATCTAGTGTTTGGTGGAGGGGGTGATCAGGATTGTTCATGATGGATCGCAGTTTATTTAGTGTTCTCCTCTCCATCACCGTCTCAAAGGTCTCTGGTCTGAGACCAATTACAGAGCCAGCCCTCTTGATAATCTTGTCAAGTCTGTTGGTATCTCTGGCTCTGATACTGCTACCCCAACAGACCGCAGCAGAGAAGATGGCGCTGGCGACAACAGTCTGGTAGAAAAGCTCCAGCGTCCTGCTGCAAACGTTGAAGGATCTCAGTTTTCTCAGGAAATAGTCTGCCCATCCCCTTCTTGTGCGCAGCATTGGTGTTGGATCTCCAGTCCAACCCGCTACTGATCCTGACACCCAGATATTTGTAGACTTCAACCACTCCCACATCCTCCCCCCTAATCTGCAGTGGCTGAGAAGGAGCCTTCCTCTTCCTGAAGTCAATCACCATCTCCCTGGTCTTGCTGACATTCAACCTCAGGTGATTCTGCTCCGTCCACTCCACAAATCTGTCTGCCAGTGCCCTGTACTCCCCCTCCTGTCCTCCTCTTATACACCCCACAACAGCTGAGTCATCAGAGAATTTTTGCAGGTGACATGATTCAGTGTTATACTGAAAGTCCGTGGTGTATAAGGTAAAAAGAAAAGGAGAGAGCACAGGTAGGAGGTAGAACTACTTTCTAATGACTTATAGATTTCTTGAGTCAATACCAAAGTCTGGTATTAACTGGTCTCATTGGAAATATACGTATGTAGTTAAAAACACGTACTTATTTCCCCCATTGTATGTTGTTTTTGTTTATGTTCCTTTGAAAGACCAACAAAACTTTTAATGGGACATCTGTCCTGACACTATCATGTATAATGAAGTGAAAACAGCATTTCCATGCGTTGTCTTATCAGGTGCATCAGAAGTGTTTCTTCTTCTTCTTCTTGGTGGTTTTTAACTCTCACTAATCTGATGCTTTCTTCTCTAACTGGCTGCCATCACAATCACACTAAAGAAAGGTGAGACGATTTGGTGTGCAAAGGTTGATGGAAAACTACCGCATGTCTTTGTGTGTGGGGGTGGTGGGCGTGTGCTCGCATGCATTAGTCTGTATGTGTGTGACTGCTTGACGTCATGTGACCTGCACGCCTGCATGAGCTGCTCCCCGCTGGGGTCACCCTGCCCCCACCCACAGGCCGTGGAGTCGGAGTGACGTCAGCAGGCTTTGCTGTATGTGGCTGTGGTGTCTGCTCAGTGTGTGGCTTCACGTCACCTTAAGCTGCGTGTCTGTGATTGGTGCAATAGACACATGAAATATGTATTAATGTTTGTTAATAATGTTTATTATTTTAGCATAATTCTAGAACGGGGTCTCCAACCTGTTGTTGCCTATGGTTTCGAAAAAGTCACAGATTTACATGAGAAGTTACAAATTTTAGAAAGTCCAAGTAAAATGTTCAAGTTATAGAATAGAATTTGCAAGCACAAAGTCACAGTTTATGTAAAAAAAAAAACAAAACAGATGCACATTTTTGAGCAAAAAATTGCATTAAAAAAACAAATTCTTGAGAAAAATTAACCAATTTACATATGATTAAGTTTAATGTTTATTTGAAAGGGACACTACATATTAATGAACATTAATACAAATGTAAGTATGCCAGATTTAGCAGTACTGCTGATTTGCATCTGTAGTCCCCCGGCGGGTCACAAAAACACGCAATCATGCATGAGCAGAACATCTGCAATGAAACTGTACAAAGTGGACATGCTACAGGTAATAAGGTGCTGCAAAACCAAACATTCAAATGTCACACGAGTGAAGTGCTGTGTATGTGTACACACACACACACACACACACACACACACACATATGCACCCAAGCACCTCACAGCAACAAACAAGAGGCGGGGCATATGTGTGTGACGCACGGGCACATACACAGTGGTGTGAAAAGTGTTTGCCCCTTCCTGATTTCTCATTTTTTTGTATGTTTGTCACACTTAAATGTTTCAGATCATCAAACACATTTAAATATTAGACAAAGATAACACAAGTAAACACAAAATGCAGTTTTTAAATGAAGGCGTTTATTATTAAGGGAAAAAAAATCTAAACCTACATGGCCCTGTGTGAAAAAGTGATCCCCCTCTAAACCTAATAACTGGTTGGGCCACCCTTAGCAGCAACAACTGCAGTCAAGCGTTTGCGATTACTGGCAATAAGTCTTTTAAGATAAGCCTTTATTAGTCCCACAATGGGGAAATTCCAGCACTGTGGAGGAATTCTGGCTCACTCATCTTTGCAGAATTGTTGCAATCCAGCCACATTGGAGGGTTTTCGAGCATCATCTGCCTTTTTAAGGTCATGCCACAGCATCTCAATCAGATTCAGGTCAGGACTTTGACTAGGCCACTCCAAAGTCTTCATTTTGTTTTTCTTAAGCCATTCAGAGGAGGACTTGCTGGTGTGTTCTGGATCATTGTCCTGCTGCAGAACCCAAGTGCGCTTCAGCTTGATGTCACGAACAGATGGCCGGACATTCTCCTTCAGGATTTTTGGTAGATACAGTAGCAGAATTCATGGTTCCATTTACCACAGCAAGTCTTGCAGGTCCCGAAGCAGCAAAACACCCCCAGACCATCACACTACCATCACCATATTTTACTGTTAGTATGATGTTCCTTTTCTGAAATGCTGTTACTTTTATGCCGGATGTAATGGGACACACGCCTTCCAAAAAGTTCAACTTTTGTCTCGTCAGTCCACAGAGTATTTTCCCAAAAGTCTTGGGGATCATCAAAATGTTTTCTGGCAAAACTGAGACGAGCCTTTATGTTCCTTTTGCTCAGCAGTGGTTTTCGTCTTGGAACTCTGCCATGCAGGCCATTTTTCCCCAGTGTCTTTCTTATGGTGGAGTCATGAACACTGACTTTAGCTGAGGCAAGCGAGGCTTGCAGTTCTTTGGATGTTGTGGGGTCTTTTGTGACCTTTTGAATGAGTCGTCGCTGTGCTCTTGGGGTAATTTTGGTCAGTCGGCCACTCCTGGGAAGGTTCACCACTGTTCCATGTTTTTTGCAACTTGTGGATAATGGCTCTCACTGTGGTTCGCTGGAGTCCCAAAATCTTTAGAAATGGCTAGAAAATTGAACTCAGCTTTCCAACTATGTGATAAACCACAGTTAAATTAACTCAAGTAATGTCATTTTGTCTTCTTTTAATTATTTACCTTTTGTTCTTATTAAAGACAAAAATAGGAGATGTTTTTACCTTCTTTACATGTTTCGGAAGACTGCAGTGACAGTCGAAACATGTAAAGAAGGTAAAAACATCTCCTGTCTGTTTTTGTCTTTAAGAACAAAAGGTAAACAGTTAATTTAAGTTTTAACAGGGGGGCAATCACTTTTTCACGCAGGGCCATGTAGGTTTGGATATTTTTTTTTTTTACCCTTAACAATAAAAACCTTCAGTTAAAAACTGCATTTTGTGTTTACTTGTGTTATCTTTGTCTAATATTTAAATTTGTTTGATTATCTGAAACATTTAAGTGTGACAAACATACAAAAAATGAAAAATCAGGAAGGGGGCAAACACTTTTTCACACCACTGTATATATGCGTATGCTGCAGAGCAAACACTAGTTATGGGTACAGTTTTGGTTGTCTAAAAGCTCATTTTTACAATGTGTCTTAAAAGTGTTTAGTGTGGTACGTTCTCTGATTGCAGGTGGTATATTATTCCATACCTCGGTGCCCCTCACTGACAGCACAGACTGAACAAATGTTGTGCATCTGTGGGGGACCTCACAGTCTCCTCTAGTGATTGCTCTGATCAGTCCTCAATTTAACATATTCTCCCGGGGGGAGTGGTGCATAGCCATTTAATATTTTATAAATTGAACAGGCAAATTTGAGAGTTTCATAATTTTCAAAAGGCAGAAAATTGTATTTCTTGTAAATGTGACAGCAATGATATGTGGGATCTTTATCAAAGATTTCTATGGCTTTTTTGTATATGAATATAAAGTCAAAGATAGGTGCACACTTTAAATAAATGGCTGCAAATTTATGGCAAAAAGCTGAAGATACTCGCAAAATGTTGCATATCAATGAAAAATACACATTCAAAAAAGATGTAAATTTACAAGAAAAAAGGTGTAACTCAGAGAGAAAAGCAGCAAATTTTCATACAAAAAGTTGTAAATTTGTAAGAGAACAGTTGCAAATTTCTGCAGAAAGAAATCTGAAATTTAAGAGAAAAAAGTCAGATTCACAAGAAAAAAAGATGCAGATTCTTTTAGGAAAAGAAAAAATACAGTTTTAAAAGAAAAAAGTCAAGAAAAATTCAAGAATTTATGACAATGAAAACATTTTTTTTTAATTGTAATAACCTTGAATTTAAGAAGGAAAACTGGCAAATTTTGAAGTAAGAGGCTGTAAATTTAATGGAAAAACTTAAGGTCAAATTTAGGGGAAAAATAAATTTAGAAGAAACAGAAATTTACAAGCAGATATGTATAAAGTTACATGGACAAAACTCAGTTTTTAGGGGGAAAAATCGTTTTTTAAGAAGAAAAATCACAAATTTATGAAAACAAAGTCAAAAAGTTAAAAAACAACAACTAATTTTCAAAAATATTTAAAAGCAAAGCTTTGAGGAAAAAGCTGAAGATTTGTAAATCAAAAAGAGTAAAGTTTACAAGGAAAAACTGCACATTTTCAAGAGAAAAAAGTTAATTCTCCTCAAAACAATGTTGATGGTGAACTCGGGCTCCCCCTAGTGGCTGAGTGGGGTATTGCATTTACATACTCTGATTTATAACCAGAAACGGCTCTCCTGCAGGGTTTGGGGTTTTTTTTGCATAAATTTGAAGGTTTTTCTCAAAAAATTGTTGCTTTTTTCCTCATAAACCTGCAGCTTTTTTCCTCATAAATTTGTGACTTTCCTGTTAGTTTTCAATCTTTTTTTCTCAAAACTTTGCTACTTTTTTCTCAAAAATGTACAAACTTTTTTTTTCTCCTGAATTAGCATTTTTTTCTAGTAAAATTTTGACTTGAATTCATAGGTAAAAAAAATGAAACTTAAATATAAATATTTCTCATGAATTTGCATCTTTTTTCTTGTAAATTTGCAACTTTTTTGGTAGGTGTGACTTTTCTCATAAATTTGGACAGTTTTCCCTTGTAAATTTTCAGCTTTTTGCTCATAAATTTACAACGTTCATTTGGATGCTTTTTAAAAAATGTTTATTTAGTGTTATTAAATTGTAATTTGCAATTTATTTAATTTTTAAATTGGCATCTTGTAGCATATCTTTGCACCTTTATTCTTGCAAATTTGTCCCTAATTTACATTTATACATTTGTACCTCATGCTAAGTTGGTGAATACCCCCCATCGGCCTTGTTAAACAATGAAAATGGCCGCCTGCCTGTAGACTAATGCCCCAAACGCAGTACTGTAGCGTAGCTGTTCCACACGCTGCTGCACTTTAACGGTTTATTTCTTTCGTTGCTAGGTACCTAAGAACCAGGCGTCGGCCTCACGGACAAACCCGGGCGAAGATGTCACGGACTCACCGGCTCCCGCCTCTGAAACTCCCACGCCTGACCCCGCCAACCCCCCACCACCACCACCCCCCGCAAACTGTGACGGAGACCAAACGAGGCCTCCCTCAGAGGGAGGAGGGCCTGTACAAAACCCAGCCTTCACCGCCAAAAACGCAGTCTGACCAAAACGTTGTGATTCCTTCTGTGAACTGATGTCTGCCGTGTTTTAGGAGCGGCTCAGTCTGGCTGTGGAGTCGCTGGGTTCTTGTTTGAATGTAAAATGCTGCATATACAGTATATGACCATGAAATAAGGGAATGACTGTGGTTAACTTATTAGATTGATTATTTTAGCAGTTTGAAGCTTTTTTTTTTTTTTTTTTTTGGACAGTTTTTGCAGCAGGCACTTTGGTTTGTGCAGGGCCTTTTCTAGCTGGGGGGGGGGGGGCAGATTTTTGGAATGAGGAAGCATTTAAATCCTTCAGAACGGGCGTGGAAAATCTCTCCAGTCACAACAACGTTAAAAAATAAGAGGCTCATTGTCTGGATGTACATAAAAAATTAAACATTGTATCGAATTTTTATGCATTACATTTACATAGAATAACAGATTTAATGAGCATCTGTATGAATGTGGAAAGTTTATGAAAAAAATTGTGCAAAATTATAACACACAAGTTTTTGAATTTACCCCCTAAGAACTCTCAAATTTACAAACAAAAAAGTCTGAAATTTACGTGAAAACAGTTGCAAATTTAAGAGAAAAAAAAACATTAAAAATTTAAGAGAAGTTGCAAATTTAAAAGAAAAAAGTGCCAAATTAGGAGAAAAATGTTACAAATTTAAGAAAAAATGTTGCAAATTTAAGACAAAAAAGTTGAACATTTAAGAGGAAAAAAGTTTTTAAGATTTACTAGAAAAGTTTCAAATTTACAGAAAAAAGTCTGAAATTTACATGAAAACAGTTGGAAATTTAAGAGAAAAAAGTTGAAAATTTAAAAGAAAAAAGTGGCAGAAGTAAGGGGGAAAAGTGGCAAATTTAAGAGAAAAAAAACCTGCAAAAGAAAGAAAACATTAAAAATTTAAGTGAAAAAAGTTGCAAATTTAAGATAAAGAAGTTGCTAATTGATGAAAAAAGGTTGCTCAGGGAGCACATGCCTCCACCAAGGCCCTCTCTCTCTCTCTCAGAATGTGGGCTTGTCTGATTGTTAGCAGGTTGACACAAAAACTGCTTGATAGATTTTGATGACGATGCGGGTCAGGGTGTAAATTCTGGATCACTTTTTCACTTTCTTCAGCACTGGGAGATGGGGCCTTGGCGGAGGTATGCGCTCATGGATCACTTTCCAAAATCTAATGGGTTCTTTTATCGCCCAGGGGCCACCTCTGGTGAACGTTTCATCAAAATCCGTCCAGTAGGTTTTCTGTGACCCTGCAAACAAACCGCTCTGATTACATGAGGAGATTTAAGAATTTAAGAGGAAAGATACTTTTAATTTCTCAGCCCAGTGTCAAGGCTGAACTTGCATCATGGGGCCCCCTAGTGGCTGAGGGACGTCACTGCCTCTGTGCTTTCAAGCCAGAAAGGGCTCTGCACTTGTGGCTCAGACTGGATTTGGGCTTTTTGTAGCACCTCCTGTGGTGGACTGTGAAGGACAGGCCTTCAGATTAAAACTGCCTCTTGGTGAATTACTTCGTTTTTCTTCACCTTATATAAGTCAGCTGTTTGAGTCCATGATTGCAGCATTTAAAGGAAGTGATGATCAGTAGATTTGAAGACAAGAACTCCCAATAAAATTCACAATAAAACCCTATTTTTTCTAGCCACAATTCTAGATGTTTCCTAATTTGGTGGAAAAAATTTTGCAAACTTCAGTAAGTGAACCCTTGGATTTAACCCCTTAAGCTGGATTCGTGCTGCACCTCTGCTGTCCGCGTACGTGCAACTGGAAACCTCGTGTGACGAATTTCACATCGTCTTCAGTCCGCTAGTGTCCAGAGTGCTCGACCGCGGACGACTGCATGCAGGCCAAATTTTGTGACCGCGCCGCCTGCCCATGACCTGAATGCGTTGATAGTGCACGCGCAAGACTGAACGTCCCATTCACGAGGTGGTGATATCAACACAGCATACAAAGACAAAGTAGATGAAGAAGACAACGAGGAGGCGGAAGACGAGAATAAACATACTTTTTGTAATTCTGCCGCAGAATATAGTAGCAGCAGCCCCTCTTCCTCTCGGTGACGGTTAAGCAACGCCATTGTTGTTGAGGTGTGTTGCTCTCACGTTTCTCCGTTGGTGAAACGTGTATGACTGGCGCCTAGCGGCTGCCCATGACTGGCGCCTAGCGGCTGCCCATGACTGGCACCTAGCGGCTGCCCCGGCCTTGGATGCGCTCTGCAGAGCGTGCCCAAATGCCAAGTCACGTTTCGTTACCTTGTATTACCCATACATGTGTAATGACAATAAAGTTGAATCTCATCTCAAAATCCTGGTACGTTAGCGCATTGGCGCTACCTATAGGACAGGAGTGAAACTACAAATGATGGTTGTGCGCATGCATCAACCGCTTGGCCTGTGTAGATGAAAAAAGTGAGCATGTACAGCACCGCGTGCGTGCAGTGCTTGTCCAAAGTGCACGCGGACCAAAGCGGACTAGAGGGGAAGTGCAACATGAATAAGGCTTTAGCATTCCAGCCAATTTCCCTAACGAGCATATGCAAAAAAAAATCAAATTCTTTCTTCACTGAGTGGCAGTAGAAAATCTGAAACGTCCCACCAGCGGAACACCAGCATTTTAAGAGGTTAAATTTACAACTTTTTCTCCCCAATTATTTATTTTTTTCTTATAAATTTGTAACTTTTTTCCTCCCGTCATTCGAAGCCCTAAAGGGATTTTGTTATGGTTCAGTCCGTCTGTCTGTCCCACTTTTGTGAAATCAACTCCTCCTACAGTTTTGTTCTGATTGTTTTGAAACTTGGTACCGTGGTTTGATATACACTGATGATGCGCATATTGCAGTTTCACTCTCATCGGGTGACTTTGAGGTTAAAGGTCAGAGGTCAGATTTTCCCTAAATCTTCTAAAGACAATAATGACTGAAAGAAATGATGTAGGCTTTTCAGATTGATGCAGCAGTTGTATCTAAGACACATCTTGGACGACTTACACCCTGACCTATCTATGGGTTTGGGGTCAAAGTTCAAAGGTAACATTGCTATTGCACTATGGTAAATGCTACATTTACTATTACTATAAAACAAGTAAAGCTAGGATCACCAAACCTGCCACACAGGTTCACCTCGGGATCCTGACCTCAGACTATGGGCTTGGGGTCAAAAGGTCAAGGTTAACATTCCTTATGCCTTATTACTCTACAACGAGTAATGTTAGGGTCACCAAAGTTGGTACACAGGTTCACCCTGTGACCCTGAAGTGTGACTTTGGTTTTAGGATCACAAGGTCAAAGGTCAACATCAAAATGGCTTATAAACTCTATCTCAACAACAAAGAAAGCTAGGGTCACCAAACCTGCTACACAGATTCACTCTGAGACCATGACCTCCGACTGCAAGTTTGGGGTCAAAAGGTCAAGGTTGTCACTCCCTATGACCTCTTCCTATAGAACATATAAAGCTGTGTAGGGTCACCATACTTGCTACACAGGTTCACCTCGGGATCCTGACCTACAGCTATGGGTTGTATACTTTGTTGTATATTTGCGGATGATGGGCTTATCATAATTTGGTTCTGCTACAGTAATTATATTGAAAAGTTGAAAACTGCTAAGTAAGTATTCAGAGTGCTCTTGTCTACACTTTATATAAGTCAGCTGTTTGATTCCATGATTGCAGCATTTAAAGGAAGGGACGATCTGTAGATTTGAAGACGAGAACTCCCAACAAAATTCACAATAAAACTTTGTTTTTTCCTAGCACAATTCTGATAAATTGGTGGAATTTTTTTGCAAACTTAAGTGAACCCTTGGATTTAACCTCTTAGCATTCCAGCCAATTTCCCTGACTAGCATATGCAAAGAAAATCAAATTCTTTCTTCATTGAGTTGAAGCAGAAAATCTGAAACGTCCCACCGGTGGAACACCAGCATTTTAAGAGCTTAAATTTACAACTTTTTCTCCCTAATTTGTTTTTTTTTTTTTTTGTTTTTTTTTTTTTGTAAATCTGCAACTTTTTTCCTTACACATTTTTTATTATTGTTCTCAAAATTTTTGCAACTTTTTCTCAAATTTGCAATTTCTTTCCTTGTAATTTTTTCTTCACTTTTTTCTCAAAAATTTGCAGTTTTTTTTCCTGTAAATCTGCAACTTTTTTCTTTGTAAATTTTAAACCTTTTTTTCTCAAAAATTTGCAGGTTTTTTTTCCTGTAAATCTGCAACTTTTTTCTTTGTAAATTTTAAACCTTTTTTTCTCAAAAATTTGCAACTTTTCCTTTTAAATTTTAAACTTTTTCTCAAAAATATGTAACTTTTCCTGTAAATCTGCAACTTTTTTCTTTGTAAATTTTTCTTTTCTCAAGAATTTGCAACTTTTATCCTTGTAAATACTAAACTTTTTCTCAAAAATTCGCAACTTTTTTCTTATAAATTTGAAGCTTTTAACCCCATAGCATTCCAGCATATTTCCCTAAATTTAGCAAACGCCAAACCCCCCCCAAAAAATCGGCTTCTTTCTTCACTGAGTGGTGGTATAAAGTCTGAACCGTCTTTAACCAGTTCCTAAATGTTTGAAGGTCCTTAGCAGCAGCAGCCTCCAGCACACACTTGTTGATCAGACCTGAGCAACGTTCAGGAGGAACTCTGGACCGTTCCTCCTTACAGAGCTGCTTCTGCTCAGCCATATTCTGATGTCTGGTGCGAACGGCTCTCTGTCTGCAAACTGCTGACTGAGTCACATGATGATGAAGTGTCTCATCTTAAATGCCGTCCTGACTTCTTCCAAGATGTTAAGCAAATCCCTTTACTGTGCTGACCTCTGACCGCATCAGTTCTACGTCCGTTCAGACTGCCAACAGCTTCCCGTCTTTGATTTTGCCAAATGATTCCAGTATTGACTGTTTTTGTCCTCTGTGTCGGTCTACTGCTGAAGTTACAGAGACTGTTTACTGTAATGATGTGCACGTGATTAAAGGGCATTTTGGAAAGATTGCAACATTTAATAGAACCTGTCATTTTTCAGTCTGTTTTCTCTCTCTCTTGCTGGGTTGTAGTATGAAGTATTGTACAGTACTGCGTCATCGGACCAGCAGGGTGTCCATCATGCCTAAAAATTGTTAAATTTGTCTTAAATATGCATTTATTAAATAAAAGCCTTTAAGATTATTGATCTGTGTCCAGTTGTTTAGCTGCTACAGGTCTAAACTGCTGAATTTTCAGTTCAGAGATTTATTGATCTCTGCACACAGTTGTTTGAAATCAAAACTTATGAGGAAAAAAAGTTGTGTAAAAAATTTTACACAAAACTTCAAATTTTATAGAAAAGTGTAAATTTACAAGACAATCACAAATTTATGAGAAAAAAGGTTGAAAATTTTACATTAAAAAGCTGCAAATTGTATAGAACAATGTTAATTTGCAAGAGAAAAATCACATTTCTGAGAAAAATGTTAAATTTTACATAAAAAGCTGCAAATTTTAGAGAAAAATGTAAATTTGCAAGAGAAAAATCACGAGAAAAAAAGCTGAAAAATTATGAGGAAAAAAGATTCAAATTTGCAAGTTTTGTGTGAAAATTTAAACTTTTTTTTCTCAAATTTGTGATTTTTCTCTTGCAAATGAACAACATTTTTCTATAAAATTTGCAGCTTTTTGTGTAAAATTTTCTAGAAGAATGTTGTAAATTTCCCGGCGGTGGTGGGGGATGGCGGGTTCACGGGGCGGATGATTTGGGGTCATTTTGCTAACAAGGGGGCCAGCATCCCCCCCTCTTAAAATCACCTACTATCTAGAGGCAAAAGCTGCAGTGACGTCCTTTCATGCTGGTATTTCCCCCTTCAACGGTCCTTCGTGATGAGGTCGTCCCTGCTGTCAGAGGTCCTCCGCAGGTCAGTCACAGGATTTCAGTCTGATTTTAATGGCTGCTGTGTGCAGAAGCCGCCACTTGAGGGCAGTAGCGCTCCTGGAAGTCCTCTCGGTGTCTTCGATGGACTCAGCCAGTCTCGGTGTGCGTGGAGGGTATTGAGGTCACGCCGTGCCTGCTACTGATGGGCGTGTGTGGGAGGACAGTAATAGGCTTCCTCAAAAACGAGACTGTGCTGTCGTTAAAAAAAAAGAAAGAAAGAAAGAAATAATACAATCAAAACCGTCTTGGCACACTCGGCCTGTCTCATATCCATGGAGAGATTTCATCAGCTCCTCTGCTGCTGCTGCTGTTATTTTTTCTTGCGTGGTCTTTAATGATGAGGAGTATAATAGCCTGTTTTTCCTTTGTGGTGTCACGACCGTGAGTGCCACGACAACACCGCACATTTTAATTTAAATGGCGTGTGAGGTCGAAGAAATGATCATGTACTGCAAGAGATCACAATCACCGCAAGAGAGAGGATCATGGGAGTCATCTGAGTGCCTGGCTCATGGGCAGGGGCGTATCTAGGTTTTTGAGGGCCCAGTGCAAGGCAAGATTGTGTTGGGGGGGGGGGGGGGGTTATGTCTTAGAATGAGGTGCTGACAGCAGACATGAACCGAACTGTCCTTTATTCAATGCACAACTGAACATTTACAGCTGGGTGATGCCGCCCTGCACCATGGCCATTTCACCACCTGATGACGTCACCTACAGTGAGCCACCACACCCAAACATCACATTTATCCCCCCCCCCCCCCGCCTTGAAAAAACCAAAGAACTTTATACAGCTAACTGGGCACCCAGGTAGACCACAGGTATGGCCGCATGATCGAGTGGATTATTCTGCCACTGTTGTTGGTCACGTCCTGACTACACACACAAGTCCAGATTTTTAAAACTTAGTTATAAGTTATAACTATACTACTTCCGGCGCCACACGAGTCGGCTGCCTTTTTGCAACAGCGGCTCAATTCTGAGTTTTTTCTTCCTCTTACTTTCTGATCCGGTGACAACTTTCTGATCCTGCGACACCTTACACACCTTATACATCACAGACACACAGATCGCCCCAAATGTCTCAAGAGCCTGTGGACGGAGCCACTGTTTATAGCAGGAGACGGTACAGCAGGGAACAGATGTTAGCACTCAACCGCCACTCGGTGCTAATGAAAAAACTCGACATACCGGGAGAACTGAGGCGAAAACGACGTGGGTGTCGTGCTGGGGTAAGACGTCGAGCAAGAAATATAAGGTACAGACCCACCCTCCCATCCGTTGTTATGGGGAATGTACGATCGATATTGGGAAAGGTAGATGAGCTAGTGGCTATCTCCCGCTACGAGAGCATATACCGGGAGTGCTGCCTTTTGTTATTTACTGAGACGTGGCTAACTGAACTAGCAGCAGATGCTAACATTGAACTGGAGGGTTTCCACGCGATACAGGCAGACCGAACATCAGACAGTGGCAAAGCAAGGGGTGTTGGAGTGATAATGTATGTTAACAACAACTGGTGCAGACCAGGACATATCACTGTTAAACAACAACACTGCAGCAAAGACATCAAATTGCTAGCTGTTAGCATGCGGCCTACCTATCTCCCGAGGGAATACTCACACGTGATCTGCATTGTTATTTATGCAAATCCGACGGCGAATGCTGGGACAGCGCGTGACGTCATCCACTCAGTAACTGACAGGCTGCAGACAGAACACCCAGATGCTCTTCTCCTCATCTCAGGCGATTTCAACCATGTTTCACTGTCTCCCATTCTACCCATGTTCACCCAGTATGTCACATGCCACACTAGAGACAATAAAACACTGGACTTATTCTACGCAAACACTAAGGAGGCGTACACCTCATCACCACTCCCCCCACTCGGAAGATCGGATCACAACTTGGTTCATCTCCGGCCGGTGTACAAACCCCTAGTGCACAGACAACCTCTGATCATGCGAACAGTGAAGTTATGGTCTGAGGAGGCAATAGACGCTCTAAAGGACTGTTTTGAAACCACCGCCTGGGAGCAGCTCTGCAAGCCATATGGTGAGGACATCGATGGCCTCACTCACACCATCACGGACTACATCAGCTTCTGTGTGGCTCAAACAACAAACCCTGGATCAACCCTGAGATAAAAACACTTCTGAGAGAGAAGGAGAGGATCTTCAGGTCGGGGAACAGGGAGATGCTGAAGTCCGTACAGAGGGAGCTGAGGAGGAAGATCAGAGAAGGCAAGGACAGCTTCAGAAAGAAGATGGAGGACAAGCTGCAACAGAGCGACATCGGTGGGGTCTGGAGAAACCTTAAAACCATCTCTGGGCTCCAGAATACCTCCCCCCAGGCCACGGGGGGCAGGGAGTGGGTGAACAATCTGAATCTGTTTTTCAATAGGTTTGACCAACCGCCCCCCCCCCCCCCGACTGCACAACAACCACTGCTGCCTCTGAAGACATCAAGTCCTGCTGCCCACTCCACCAACACCCCCCCACTCCCAACACACAGCCCCCCAACCTGACCCTCACTAAGACCTTGGTGAGGACAGAGCTGAGGAAGATCAAGGCGAGGAAGGCGTCGGGACCGGATGGCATCAGCACAAAGCTCCTCAAGTCCTGTGCAGACCAGCTGTGTCGGATTGTGGAGTACATCTTCAACCTGAGCCTGAAGCTGGGGAGGGTACCACAGTTGTGGAAAACATCTTGTGTGGTACCTGTACGATCTGAACAGCTACAGACCAGTGGCCCTGACGTCCCACATGATGAAGACCCTGGAGAGACTGCTCCTTGTTCACCTCCGCCCCCTGGTGGGACCAGCAATGGATCCACTCCAGTTCACCTACTAGCATGGCATTGGGGTGGAGGATGCGGTGATCTTCCTCCTTCACCATTCTCTGTCCCACCTGGAGAAGCCCGGAAATGTGGTGAGGATCATGTTCTTTGACTTCTCCAGTGCTTTCAACACCATCTAACCGATGATCCTGAAGGACAAGCTGCTGTGCGCAGGGGTGGACCAGCACCTGTCATCATGGATCCTGGACTACCTCACAAACCGGCCACAGTTTGTGAGAACCCGGGACTGTGTGTCCGACACGATCATCGGTAGCACGGGGGCCCCCCAGGGAACGATTTTGGCTCCCTTCCTGTTCACCCTTTATACTGTGGACTTCTCACACAACACAACACACTGCCATCTACAGAAGTTCTCTGATGACTCTGCGATCGTTGGCCTCATCTCCAACAGAGATGAAGCTGAGTACAGAGGGCTTATCCAGGACTTTGTGGACTGGTGCCATCGGAATTGCCTCCAGATCAACGCGAGGAAAACTAAGGAGCTGGTGGTGGACTGCCGCAGGCAAGGACAACCCCTCACAGCACCAGTAAACATACAGGGAACAGACATTGAGATGGTGACATCCTACAAGTACCTGGGTGTTCATCTGAACAATAAACTAGACTGGTCACACAATACTGACGCCCTCTACAAGAAGGGAAAGCGCAGGCTGTTCCTACTGAGGAGACTCAGGTCTTTTGGTGTACAAGGGGCGCTGCTGAAAACATTCTATGACACGGTGGTGGCATCAGCCATCATTTTTGGAGTGGCCTGCTGGTGCAGTGGCATTACAGCAGCCGATAGGAAGAGACTGAACAAACTGATCAAGAAAGCTAGCTTTGTCCTGGGGCAGCGCCTTGACCCAGTGGAGGAGATGGGAGAGAGAAGGATGGTGGCTAAACTGTCATCTCTGCTGGAGTCCGAGTTCCACCCCATGCAGGACATACTGAACGCACTGAGGAGCTCATTTAGCAGCAGACTACATCATCCTAGGTGCACAACCGAGAGGTTTCGCAGGTCCTTCCTACCTACGGCTTTCAGATTGTACAACCTAAGCAGGGCTGCTCACAGAGATAGCAAAAAGACGTGACAACCTAAAAGTATTGAATGCAAAAGACGCAATAGACTTACACAATGGTCCCCTCCGGTATACAACTAGGAAAATACTGGTCGCTATGGAGGGTGAGAATATGTATGGGTACATAATCATATGTATCCGTACTGTGTCTGTTTATATATTTATATATTTATTCCATCTAGCGACAATGCTCTGCACTGTGTGTGTTTATATATTTACATATTTATTCCATCTAGCTACAATGCTCCGCACTGTGTGTTTATATACTCATACATTTATTCCATCTAGCTACAATGCCCCACACTGTGTGTTTATATATTCATATTGTAACGTCGGGGCCATTTTAAGGGGAGCAGGGATTTCCCAGCATGCTTTGCCAGTTTGAAACGTTACTGTATGTGTGTTAAATATTATTTCTGAGTTATACTGCTGTGTCATTATAACTGCATTATAATGACCCAGCAGTGCTTAGCAGGATTAGGGCAAGATGTATCATGTGTGTGTAACCATGATTCAAACAGGGGTCTGGGAGAATGACCTCCACTCCACTCTGTGCGCAGAAGCAAGTTGGGGTCGGGGGTGTGTAAATAAAGCCTATTCATCACAACCATCTTGCTCCATTGTCTTTGTGTGAACCTTGCAAACGTCACACTGGTGTCAGGAGTGGGACATGGAGCAAGATGAGGATCCAGGCGGAGGTACAGCGGCCGGAGCGGTTCATCGCTCAGCCGGGAACGGAGTATAGAGCTGAGACGCCGGCCCCCGGAAAGCTTCGCTGCGATGGACGGAGCAGAGCAAACCAGCCCCGTTTCCCGCCCTTTTCAGGGCAGGACGGGCTGGCGATTCCAGAGCAATTAGGAGCGGCAATCGACCGGGAGATGACGGTCCCATCCATCCAGCAGCGAGCCAAGATTCCCCGCTACAACGGCGAGAACCTGTCGGATGACCGCCTGGCCCAGGTCGAGTTGGCTGCCGCGCTGATCATCGGAGGAAACCACCGTGCTGAGAGCGAGTGAAGGAGGAGCTACGGCAGATCACAGCAGCGCGTGCACGAAGGAAACAGCCATGGCGATGCAAGGAAGGACGGCTTCCGCTGCACAGAGCCAGGGTACATGGCATGGTACTGCCCCGCACACAGCGCACGACAAACTGGCCCCTCGCCGACGCTAAATTAGAGCGAGGTGGCATGGACGGGGAAAAAGCCGCCTCCTGCAGATGCTTCTCCCGGCAGATGACGTCACAAAGGCGCAGGAGCGACGCAGCGGAGCGAGCAGGACGAAGATGCGGCCATTTTTCCAGGCGCGGCAAGGGCTGGACGCATGGACGCGGGCCAGCAGCCGCCTGGGAGAACTGGCAGCGGTGGGAGTCGGCCGGAGCGGGCCTGGGACTCCCACTGCCAGGGAAGGGACTGTGTGTGGTCCTACAGAGGCTGTCAGATGTGTCCATCCGCCCGCTGATGGCCAAACCGGGACCCTACCCCAACCAGATTCTCCGACCGAGACTCAGATGGCCCGTGCATGCCGCTTTGACACCGGGCTGACTCGCATTGGATTTCTGAAAGTGGACTTTGAATTTTCTGGGGACAGAAACCAGTCCAGGGGGGGGCGGTGTAACGTCGGGGCCATTTTAAGGGGAGCAGGGATTTCCCAGCATGCTTTGCCAGTTTGAAACGTTACTGTATGTGTGTTAAATGTTATTTCTGAGTTATACTGCTGTGTCATTATAACTGCATTATAATGACCCAGCAGTGCTTAGCAGGATTAGGGCAAGATGTATCATGTGTGTGTAACCATGATTCAAACAGGGGTCTGGGAGAATGACCTCCACTCCACTCTGTGCGCAGAAGCAAGTTGGGGTCGGGGGTGTGTAAATAAAGCCTATTCATCACAACCATCTTGCTCCATTGTCTTTGTGTGAACCTTGCAAACGTCACAATATATTTATCCCATCTAGCTACAATGCTCCACACTGTGTGTGTTTATATATTTACATATTTATTCCATCTAGCTACAATGCTCCGCACTGTGTGTTTATATATTCATATATTTATCCCATCAAGCTACAATGTTCCACAATGTGTGTTTATATATTTATATATTTATTCCATCTAGCTACAATGCTCCGCACTGTGTTTATATATTCATATATTTATCCCATCAAGCTACAATGTTCCACAATGTGTGTTTATATATTTATATATTTATTCCATCTAGCTACAATGCTCCACACTGTGTGTTTATTACCTCCGCCAAGGAGGTAATGTTTTTGCAGTGGTTTGTCTGTTTGTCTGTCTGTCTGTCTGTCTGTTGGTTAGCAAGATAACTCAAAAAGTTTTGGACAGATTTCGATGAAACTTTCAGGCATTGTTGGAAATGGTGCAAGGAAGAACTGATTAAATTTTGGTGGTGATCCGGATCACCGTCCAGAAGAAAAACGCCATTACGGAAAATGCCATTTTCGTGACTAACTACTGAACCACTAATCCTATCATTGTCAATCCAATTGCTAGTCATACTGTATGTTCTCATGGTCAAGGAATCTGAAAACGTACACACAAACACTGTATGGGAGGAACTGTGGCCGCCATTACGGAAAATGCCATTTTCCCGAATAACTACTGAGCCACTAATCCTATCATTGTCAATCCAATTGCTAGTCATATGTTCTCATGGTCAAGGAATCTGAAAACTTACACACAAACACTGTATGGGAGGAACTGTGGCCGCCATTACGGAAAATGCCATTTTCCTGAATAACTACTGAACCACTAATCTTATCATTGTCAATTCAATTGCTAGTCATATGTTCTCATGGTCAAGGAATCTGAAAACTTACACACAAACACTGTATGGGGGGAACTGTGGCCGCCATTACGGAAAATGTCATTTTCGTGAATAACTACTGAACCACTAATCATATCATTGTCAATCAAATTGCTAGTCATATGTTCTCATGGTCAAGGAATCTGAAAACTTACACACAAACACTGTATGGGGGGAACTGTGGCGCTTGGCAGAGGTCTGCGCTCTCCGAGTGCTTTTCTAGTATATTCATATATTTATCCCATCTAGCTACAATGCTCCACACTGTGTGTGTTTATATATTTACATATTTATTCCATCTAGCTACAATGCTCCGCACTGTGTGTTTATATATTCATATATTTATCCCATCTAGCTACAATGCTCCACACTGTGTGTGTTTATATATTTACATATTTATTCCATCTAGCTACAATGCTCCACACTGTGTGTTTATATATTCATATATTTATCCCATCTAGCTACAATGCTCCACACTGTGTGTGTTTATATATTTACATATTTATTCCATCTAGCTACAATGCTCCGCACTGTGTGTTTATATACTCATATTTATCCCATCTAGCTACAATGCTCCGCACTGTGTGTGTTTATATACTCATATATTTATTCCATCTAGCTACAATGCTCCGCACTGTGTGTCTATATATTTATATTTATATGTTCATATGTATACTCGCTGCTCCTGTTTTTTTTCTTGCCTTCTGATTGTTGCTCTGAGTGTTGCTATCCCTGTGCTGTTGCAATCCTGGAATTTCCCCATTGTGGGACTAATAAAGGCTTATCTTATCTTATCTTATAAAGTCCTGAAAATGGCAGGGTCTCTGCTTAACCTGGGCCGAGTGGCGCTCGGGCTGTGTCTCTGCTGCAGGCTCCGGTGGATGTTCTTCGGGGATTGTGGGTCGTGTGTCACTGAAGTCCCAGCCCGTTCCCATCGAGTCCGCACCCATCTCCTGACCTGGGACTGAAATCGGTGCCGCCGTGACCCGTCAGTGAGACAAAAGGTGGCTGGGCCCAGTTGTGCTGTGATCTGCATCAGCATTGTCCAAAACAATTGCAACTTGTGAGCACGGTTGGGTTGCTGGATCTGGACCCAATCCAGTACTGCAAGCTTGGGTTGCTTCGCCCGGCGTTTCCTGTCAAACCCTTGCTTCATATGTTGCTGTTGTTCGATCATCCTCCCCCTAGGTAAGGGCCTTTCTGTCAAGGTAGAGTCCGATGGGGAGTGTAGTCAGTCCAGGGGCAAGCACATCTCACGTCCTAGCATTAGTAGGGCGGAGGACCTGCCCACTGTGACGTGAAGTGTCATTCTGTAATGTAGCAGGGTGCTCTGTAGTGCAGCCAAAAAAGGGAGCCCATCTGCTAGGTGTGCCCTGAGACCGTTCTTGAGGGTCTGGTTGAATCTCTTCACCCCCCCCCCCCCCCCATTCACCTGAGGATGGTAGAAGGCAGTTCTTTCATGCTTGATGCCTGTTTCCCCCACAAAGGCCGCGAAGTCTGCCAAGGTGAGTTACGGTCCATTGTCTTGTGATTGTGTCTGGCACACCTCAGTGAGTGAAAAGGGAGGGGAGGAATCAGTGACTACATTAGTGGTGACTGAGCCGGTGGGCAACACCTCGGGCCATTTTGAGTGGAGATAGTAGGCCACTAAAAGAGGGAAAGGCTTCGGGAGTCAACCCTGAGGAAAAATCCGGAGTCGGAGCCCCTAAGGCAGTTCTATGTTATGCTCAACATCGTTCTGGCAGCTCCTGCAACGGCGCTGGTGCCAAACTGTAGCAGCCCTGCTGTTCCTTTGGATTCATCAGTGACGTGGAGAGGGGGGACATGCTGCATGGGCAACATCTTGTCCTCCATATCTTCCTGCCCAGGCTTGAATCCTACCAACGCCCAACGCTGGAAGGTAGAACACCGGATCACTGGAGAGGACACTCCAGCTTCGCCTTTGGCGTAGACAAAACACGGGGAATGACAGTTACCGGTTATAAGCCACTGCTCAATTGGCGTAGAGCGTGGCGCCAGGGGTTGTTCCCGACGGTGGGAGGGATCATCAGATCTCACTGGACAGCTACCGCCCGCCTCAAGCTGGGCAGCCCCCAGCCAATAAGGTGTTGTCCCGCCACAGCTTGCTTTCCTCATTGGGTGCATGGGGATAAGGAGAAATCCAAACAGCAGGCTGAGAACCTTCGCACCAGGCAAGACAATAAAACAAAAGAGACCAACTCTAAAACTGGGAACTTGGAACGTCCGCACTATGATGACAGGACTCGCTGCTAACCTCAAGGACATCAACGACACCAGGGAGACTGCCATCATCAATAATGAGCTGAAGAGACTGGGAGTGGATATCGCCACTCTCCAGGAAACACGGTTAGCTGATGCAGGCACACTGAGAGAGAAGGACTACACGTTCTACTGGCAGGGAAAGGGCAGTGATGAACACAGGGAACACGGAGTGGGCTTCGCAGTGAAGAACACTTTGCTGAAGATGGTGGAACCGGGCAGCACTGGCTCTGCACGACTCCTCACCCTCCGCCTGAACACCACTCAAGGCCCAGTCACCCTCGTCAGTGTGTATGCCCCAACACAGACAGCCACACCAGAGGCAAAAGTCGAGTTCTACGAGAATCTCACAACAACTGTCAGGATCATCCCCAACTCTGAACAACTCATTCTCCTTGGAGACTTCAATGCCAGAGTGGGTGCTGACCACGACTCCTGGCCCTCCTGTCTTGGACCTTTTGGCGTGGGCAGAATGAACGACAATGGACAGCGGCTGCTCGAGTTCTGCACATATCACGATCTGTGCATCACAAACTCGTTCTTCAAGACCAAGCCCCAACACAAGGTTTCCTGGCAACATCCGCGCTCAAAGCACTGGCACCAGCTAGACTTGATCCTGACCAGGCGCACCTCACTGAAGAACGTGCTAATCACCCGTTCGTTCCAGAGTGCAGATTGCGACACAGACCATTCATTGGTGTGTTGCAAGGTCAAGCTGCAGCTGAAGAAATTCCATCGTGCTAGACAACCTGGAAAGGCACGGATTGACACCAGCAAGATGGCCCAACCAGAACTTGTTGAGCAGTTTGCCTCCACCTTTGAGAAGGAACTTGGTGTACCACAAGGAGGAGAATCTGCAAAGCAGAAGTGGGAAGAGCTGTGAAACACCATCTACCGCACAGCCTTGGCTACCTTTGGGAGGAAGACCTCGAAGTCACAGGACTGGTTTGATGCCAAGTTGACCGAGATGACCCCCGTCATTGAAGCCAAGCGCTCAGCACTTGCTGAGTATAAGAAGTACCCAAACGAGAAGAATCTCCAGATTCTCAGGGCTGCGAGAAGCAAAGTTCAGCAGACTGCTCGGCGCTGTGCCAACGAGTACTGGACTCAGCTCAGCCAAGACATTCAAACCGCTGCCATAACAGGGAACATCCGTGGTATGTACGATGGCATCAAGAAAGCACTTGGTCCGGCTCAGAGCAAGACGGCCCCCCTCAAATCTTCCACTGGGGAGATGATCACAGAGAAGAACAAGCAGATGGAAAGATGGGTGGAACACTACTCCGACCTCTACTCTAGACAGAACACCGTGACACCGTCGGCCCTTGATGCCATCGACTGCCTGCCATCCATGGACGAACTTGACGCCGAGCCAACCATCGACGAACTCAGTAAGGCCATTGATAGCTTGGCCGCTGGCAAGGCACCTGGCAATGACGGCATACCCCCTGACCTGATCAAGCACTGCAAGACCGCCCTACTGCTGCCATTGCATGACGTCCTCTGCCAGTGCTGGAAGGAAGGTGCCGTACCACAGGACATGAGGGACGCCAAGATCATCACCCTCTACAAAAACAAAGGGGAGAGAAGCGACTGCAACAACTACAGGGGCATTTCCCTCCTCAGCGTTGTTGGCAAAGTCTACGCACGAGTTGTTCTCGTTCGTCTACAGAAGCTTGCCGAACGTGTCTACCCCGAGTCTCAGTGTGGCTTCCGCGCTGAGCGATCGACGGTAGACATGATATTCTCCATCCGCCAACTCCTGGAGAAATGCAGAGAACAGAACATGCCTCTGTACGTCGCCTTCATCGACCTCACCAAAGCATTCGATCTGGTCAGCAGAGAGGGCCTTTTCAAGATCCTGCCAAAGATAGGATGCCCACCAAAGTTGCAAAGCCTCATCGAATCGTTTCACACCAACATGCAGGGGATAGTGCAGCATGATGGCAACGTCTCAGAGCCATTCAACATACGCAGCGGAGTGAAACAGGGCTGTGTACTTGCGCCAACCCTCTTTGGGATTTTCTTTGCTATGCTCCTGAGGCATGCCTTCAGCACAGCAACAGAGGGAATCTACCTGCACACAAGATCTGACGGCAGGCTTTTCAACCTTGCCCGCCTGAAAGCCAGAACCAAAGTACGCGAGGCTCTAATCAGAGACATGCTGTTCGCAGACGACGCTGCAGTCGCAACCCACACACAGCAGGAGCTTCAGACCCTGATGGACCGCTTCTCCCAGGCATGCAAGGACTTCGGGCTTACCATCAGCCTGAAGAAGACTAACGTCTTGGCGCAAGGCACGGAAGCACCACCAACCATCACCATTGATGACTACAAGCTGGAGGTCGTGAATCAGTTCACGTACCTGGGGTCCACGATCAGCAACAACCTCTCCCTTGATACAGAGATCAACAAGAGGATTGGAAAATCTGCCTTCACACTCGCTCACCTCACCACACGAGTGTGGGAGAATCCCAAACTCTCTGTCAAGACGAAGATGGCAGTGTACAACGCCTGCGTCATCAGCACACTGCTCTATGGGAGTGAGACGTGGACAACATACGCCCGGCAGGAAAAGAGACTGAACTCCTTCCACTTGCGCTGCATTCGCCACATCCTGGACATATCCTGGCAGGACAAAGTGCCCAACACAGAAGTTCTGTCCCGCGCCGGCCTTCCCTCCATGTTCACTCTACTCAGGCAGCGCAGGCTCCGCTGGCTAGGCCACGTTCACCGTATGGAGGATGGCAGAATCCCCAAAGACGTCCTCTATGGAGAACTGGCAACTGGCAGGAGAGACGTTGGCCGCCCACAGCTGCGCTTCAGAGACGTCTGCAAGAGAGACATGAAGGCCCTGGATATCAACACAGAGCGCTGGGAGGACCTTGCAACGGACCGCTCCAAATGGAGAGGCACCCTGACCAGACAGCTCAAGGCGGGTGAAGAGAGACTGACTGCTGCAGCAGATGAAAAAAGGACCCGCAGGAAGAACCGCCACAGACCCAGCAGCACGGAGACCACCCACAAGTGTGACCTGTGTGACAGGGACTGTCATTCGCGCATCGGCCTGTTCAGCCACAGGCGGTGCTGTTCCAGCAGAGTAGACGTTTAGGATTCTCTTCCATGGTCATCATAGACCGACGGAGGCCGACGACGAAAAGCGTTGGTGCAAGGGGGCGCTATGCAGTTCACCACATACAGTGGTACCTCTACTTACGAAATTAATTCATTCCGGAAGAATTCTCGTAACGTGAAAATTCCGTAAGTAGAGGCGCGTTTTACATGTAAATGCCGTAATCCGTTCCAAGCCCCCCAAAATTCGGGCATAAATTTTTTATAAATCGTAAAAACGCATCAAAACATGTAACAAATACATGTTACAATTAGATTACTGCACAATAAACATAAAATGAGAGTTTAAAATGAGAGAAAGAATAATAAAAGAGAATAATAAAAGAGAAAGAATAATAAAAATTATGTTCATTTACCTTTTAACTGCTATCGTCGTCGACGTCGTCACCTTTTGCCTTCTTTGGTTCATGTTCTGATCCAAGGACGTTTGCTTTTGTCAGCTTGTAAGTGCTTCCTTTTGTTTTAATACCATGCTGATCGTTGATGTATTACGGCCATCAACCAAACGCATCCCCTTTTCATACCTTTCGATTATCTCCTTCTTTGTTTGTATGGACAAAAAAACTCTCTTCTTCTTTTCTCCTTTTCCACTTATCTCCGTCACTTTCTTGGGGCCCATAGCGAATAAATGTTAATTCTGTACTGTACACACACGTAAAACTTTCACCTTGTTCTTAATAAAGTTTTGGAAAAAAAAAAAAAAAACTTCGTGGCCAATGGGATACCAGGAAGATGCTAGGCGATAGCCAATGGCAGAGCAGCTACAGGTATGTTTACGTTCGGTAAACTACGGGAGCTGCGAGGAGCGCGTACTTTTTTGCCTTTCGTATCCTGAAATTTCGTTCGTAACAAGAGGCAATATTTTCCCGTTGAGGCGTGTCGTAACCTGAAAATTCCGTATGTAGAGACGTTCGTAAGTAGAGGTACCACTGTATGTCCAATTGGTCGTATTTCCACAGGGCCAATGGCCATGGCAGTGGCTGCAGGGGCAGGGGTGGTGGCGCACCGGTTTTTCCGCTGGCTAGGCAGGGCATACAGTCTTTCACCATGATCTCCACATCCGTGTCGATGCCTGGCCACCAGACTGAGCCCCTACACCGCTGTTTGACTCTGATGACACGCAATAGGCCCTCGTGTACCATGGTCAGGATGCAGCCTTTTAGTGTCTCTGGAATCACCGTGCAGTGTCCTCTTGCCACACAGTCGTCAATCCAGCATGAGTCAAAGTCAACTTTATTGTCAATTCTGCCATATGTACAGCACATACAGAGAATTGAAATTATGTTGCTCTGATAAATCGTCCCTGACTTTGTGGAAGGGTGCCAGTTCCCCCAGCACGTTGAAAGAGGCGTCTTTCTTTGTGTAGTCATTTTTAACCTTTTTGTTTCAAAAAATTGAAGCTAAACTAAAGTTTAGCTTCAATCCATGGCCAGCCCTCGCGAATAAAGGTGCTGAGTCAGTGTTGGATTCTATTCAGAAGCCGCTTGGAGCTCTTGCAGGGAGACAGTGTTTTGGATTGGCCCATGCAGCATGTGAATCAGCTCTGGCTCCAGGGAATCTCGGTCACTGTTTGGAGTGGGGTTAGGTGTGGCCTGGGACAAAAGGTCCACCACTACATTTTCTCTGCCCAGCGTAAACTGGGTGTTAAAGTTGTATGCTTGTAGTCTTTTTGTCCACCTGCAGATGCACAGAGGTTTGTGCCCCAACCCTGATGTTTCCAGCAGCGCCATGAGGGCCCTATGGTCTGTCCGCAGCGTGAAGCATCGTCCATACAGGTACATGTGCCACTGTTCACATGCCCAAATGCATGCCAGTGCCTCCCTCTCCCCCACTGAGTACTTCTGCTCAGCTGAAGTGAGTGACCTCAAGGTGAACGCCACTGGGCGCTCAGTTCCCCCTTGAAGTTGTGACAGAAGGGCTCCTACTGCTGTGTTTGAAGCATCACACGTCACAAATGTGGGGCTCTGTAGGTCGAAGTGGGCGAGTATTGGTGGAGAGGTGAGCTGTGTCTTCAATTGGCTGATAGCGGCGGAGCACGCTGGGGTCCACACCCAGGGTGCATCCTGCTTCAGGAGGGTGTGCAGTGGCTCTATGGTCTCTGAGTAACAGGGGATCAAGCGCCGATAAAAGTTTGCCATGCCCAAAGAGAATGAGAGCTGTGCAAGGCATGATGGTTCAGGCAATTGCAGTACCATCTCCATGTTTGAGTGCAGGGGGCTCAGGCCCATGGCGGTCAGGCAGAACCCCATGAACTTGATGGTCGTTGTTCCAAAAATGCAGAGGCTGTGTTTTGCTAGCACCTCCATTACCCTATCGAGGCAAGCAGGTTCAGGTTCAGGTTACTTTATTTGTACCCGTAGGTAGATTTGTTTTGCAGTTGGTGACATCCATATTTACAAGCCACTAATTACATTCAACATAGACACAAACACAGGCACACATCTTACAAAATAGGTAAATATAAAATATGTACAATATAATTTTTATAGCTTGTTCAACTCTTTGACAGCAGCAGGGACAAAGCTGTTTTTGTAGCGCTGGGTTCTACTTTTTGGGACAGCAAACCTCCGTCTGGAGGGAAGAAGCTGAAAGTTGCAGTGCAAAGGGTGGGAGTCATCATTTAAAATCGAGTCGGCCATCCTCTGTACTTGTCTGGTGTACAGGGATGTCAGGCTCAGCTGTGACTCACCAAGCAAACGACTGGACCATCTGACTACCTGATCCAAGGATTTCCTCTGTTTCAGTTTTATCTGACCAAACCATGACATTAAAGAAAAGGATAAAACAGATTCAATAAAAGCCCGATAGAACATAGTCATTACGGTTCGGTCAATTTGGAAGCGTGCAAGTTTCCTCAAACAATGCAAATTTTGCTGACCCTTTTTGCACACCCTTTCACAGTTCACCTCAAAGTTCAATCCACTATCAATAATTGTCCCAAGATATTTGTACGATTGTACACATTCGGTGGTCTGGCCTTTTAGTATGGTGACTTTGTGCCTGGGAGTTTTCCTCCTAAAGTCAATAATCATATCTTTCGTTTTTGTTGTATTCAGCTGCAGGTAGGAATCCTCACACCAGTGAACAAAGTCATCAACTACTGGGCCGTGGCCACTCTCACCATCCTGGAGGAGACTGACAATGACTGAGTCATCAGCATACTTTATAATGTGTCTGTTGTCATGTCTGCTCCGACACATGTTTGTGTACAGGATGAAGAGTAGTGGTGACAACACACACCCCTGAGGAGAGCCAGTAGAAGAGCACTTTAGGTCAGACAATGTGCCATTGACCCTTACTCTCTGCGTCCTGTTGGTTAAGAAATCCAGAATCCAACCCACCAGATTATTGCTTAAATCAAATTGTTGCAGGAGCCTTTCAACTAAAATATGAGGTTGGATTGTATTAAAGGCAGAAGAAAAGTCCACAAATAAAAGCCTGGCGTGTGTCCCATTAAAATCCAGATGTTTAAAAAGCATGTCAAACAGAGTGACAGTGGCATCCTCCACTCCTCTGTGAGGCCTATAGGCAAACTGCAGAGGATCCAATGCATGTTCAGTCTGCCTTAGGACCTCACGTCTGACCAGTTTTTCAAAAATTTTCATTAAAATTGAAGTCAAAGCAACTGGTCTAAAGTCGTTTACCGTTTTAGGACAGCTGGATTTTGGAACGGGAACAACCACGGCATCTTTCCAGATCTTAGGCACATGTTGTGTCTGTAAGGACTTATTGAAAATATAATGAAATATAGGACTCAGTTCATGTGCACAGGACTTTACCAGGCGTCCACATATATTATCAGGGCCCTGACTTTTGTTCACTTTTACAGCGCGGAACTCCCTTTTAACATCCTGCATCTCAATATTAAAGTGCTGATTGTCTTTGAGTTTCTGTTTCAAATCTTGGATTTCTGTGCTAAAATCAAAGGAGTCAAAACGACCATAAAAACAATTAAGAGCATTAGCCAGCTCTGTGTCTGAACTAAAACCATCTAAAAACACACGGTTACTGCGCTCTGTGCTCTGAAGGCCTGCAATAGTTTTCATACTGGCCCAGGCCGAACCAAGTTTATTTGCTGCCATCTTGCTTTCCAACTCTGATTTATAATTCTGTTTTGCTCTTAAAATTTCGGCCTTCAGCTCCTTAGTGGCAACCTGTAGCGCAGAAACAGACCCTTGTTTAAAGGCAAGAGCTTTCCTCTGTAAGCAGGATTTAACTGATTTAGTAACCCATGGTTTGTTGTTGGGGTATATTTTGACACGTTTACGTGGAACAAACTTATTTTGACAGTGAGCCATGTATGAGCATGTGAGCTCAGCCAGAGAGTCCAAATCATCCCCGCAGGCCATTATGAACATCTTCCAGTCTGTACAGTCAAAGCATTCCTGGAGGCTGTGCTCTGAATCTTCTGTCCACACATCAATGTCTCTGGTCTCCACTTTGCCTCTTCTGAGAGCAGTTTTATATGTGGGCAGCAAATGAACACAGTTGTGATCTGATGATCCTAAAGGAGGAAGGGGGAGTGATTTATAGGCCCTCTCTATGGATCCATAGCACAGGTCCAATGTCTTTTTTCGCCTGGTTGGGCAGGAGACATACTGATGAAAGTTTTTAAGTGTCTTCTTTAAAGAAACATGGTTAAAATCCCCAAGAATGAAGTTTGGCGCCTCTGGAGAAATTGACTGCAGCTGCTGCACCACATCAGAGATGGTGCTGGAGGCGGAGTCAGCGTCTGCCCTCGGATGAATGTACACAGTTGGGAAGCATCATGGGAAGTCGATGTTGCACCATGCACCACGATATCCAAGTACACCACCACCCCTGGGAGGCCGGCGAAGATGGTAGCCATGATTTTCTGGAAACAGCTCGGGGCGAAACTGAGGCTGAAAGGCATGCAAGTGTACCTGTACACTCCCATGTGGGTGACAAAGGCTGTCAGGTTGTGGCTGTCGGGGTGGAGGGGAACCTGCAGGTACCCTTGGCGGAAGTCCAGTTTGGAAAAGACTTTTGAATTGTTGAACACTGCCGTCAGTTACTCTGTCATGGGCAGGGGATATTTGTTGGGAATCATCACCTTGTTCACCATTCGGAGGTCAATGCATGGTCGTAGGCCGCCCGACTAATTTGCCACGACCAGATTTGAGATCTAGGAGGAAGCGTTCACCCGTTCAATGATGCCGCGTCAAAGAACTTGTGCAGCTCCGCTGTGACATTGTCCTGCAGTGCATCCCAGCCCTACAAAGAGTCCGGCCAATGATGCTGCCAGGATCAAACTCAGTGTAAATGGTGTAGAGATTGAAAGGGTATCCGAAACTAAATTCCTTGGAGTAATAATTGATAACAAACTGTGTTGGAAGCCACATATTAATTATATAAAAGGTAAAGTATCCAAATCAATTGCAATATTACACAGAGTGAAAAATTTGCTGAATCAACCCACACTATACACCTTGTATCATTCATTAATACTCCCATACATGACATATTGTAATGAAGTATGGGGAAATACATATAAAACAAACATATATCCACTCTTTATGCTTCAAAAGAGAGCTATTAGAATAATCAACAAAGCAGCTTACAGGGAACCAACAAACCCACTTTTCCTTAAACAAAAAACTCTCAAGTTGAAAGATCTGATCGACTTTAAAACCGCAATAATAATGTTCAAAGTGAAGAATCTATCACTGCCCGCAAATATCCAAAAGTTGTTCCAAACAAGGGAGAAACGATATCACTTCAGAGGAACATGTATATTTCAAAAGCCTACAGTGAGAACAACTACCAAGCAACACTGTATTTCAGTGCAAGGTGTCAGATTATGGAACGATTTTGGACCTGAATTAAAATCATGTACAAAGCTTGGACAATTTAAAC
Source organism: Pholidichthys leucotaenia (assembly GCA_020510985.1). Classification (NCBI taxonomy): domain Eukaryota; kingdom Metazoa; phylum Chordata; class Actinopteri; order Cichliformes; family Pholidichthyidae; genus Pholidichthys; species Pholidichthys leucotaenia. Next base: position 323,111,673 of record CM035845.1, read on the forward strand.
AAAAACTAAAGGAAGAAATACTCCAAACATATTTACAAGACGACATGTAAACTCACATAAGGATTGACATTTCCAGCCTGTGTTGTGTTATAGCTTAGTTTTTCTTTTTTCTCTGTGACACTATGTCTTAGATTTGTTTTTGAATAGTAACCGCTTAACTTAGACTAGCTCAGTTTTCTTTTCTCTCAGTCATATTTTGTCTTAGCCTTGTTTTAAATTGTAATCGCTCTTGTCTTGTTTTCTCTTTTTTCTCCTTTGAATTCTTGGATGGAATATGGGTGGGCAATATAAGCTGCGGCTTCAGCCATCACCCATTTCGGATAACTCACGTGGAATTGTATAGTAGAAGGAGTCTTTGTCTAATTTGACCTTGTTGTTATATTATACAGTTTCTTTTAACCTGTAATGTACTATCCGAAATAAATAAAATTCATTCATTCATAAAATTCATTCATTCATTCAGGATGAGGAAACTGGCAGAATGGTAGAGCCCCTTGGGTCATTGATGGAGAAACCCAGTTCGCTGATCTGGTCAATACCCAGCAGGTCGGCCCCCCGACATGTTACATGAAAGGTGAACAACGGAATGGTTTTAGGGCCGCAGCGTACAGAAAAGACGACACTGCAATGCCAATTCTGACGTGCCCGTAGCCGAATAAGTCCTCCGCAATAGCTGCGATGGCCTTCCGGGAAAACAGTTTCCTGACTGTAGCCACGCTCAGAAGAGATCTCAAGGCTACTGTATCCAGTAGCAGCGGCACGTCAACACCGTCCAGCTCCACTGTGTAACATTTGAACAGCCAGCTTTTGGTGCCAACTGTGTGAATGGTGGTTAGGCCTAACGGGTGGGCCGTTGAATTTGTGAAAGGTAGAGCGGCAAACTCTTGCAAAGTGGTTGCGCTTCTTACAGCGGTAACATTTCAGCCCTCTGGCTAGGCAGGCGGGTGATTGACTCTGGTGTCTGGAGGAACTACAGTCATTGCAGGGTAGACACTCACCCGTGTTGTCCCGTTTCCTACCCTTCTTCTTCTGGTTGTAGCAGGGAGATGCGGGGTCGGAGCGCTGGGCGGTGGTGGTGACGGCCTGTGCTTGTGGGGCCGGGCGGGGGGCTTGTTGGTTCGGCGGTGTTAGCTGCATTGATGGCGGGAATGGCCGTTTCCATTTGGGACACCATCCTCACAGCCTCGTCTAATTTCAGGTTGTCCTCCGCTAGTATCATCTGCTCACACAGCCACTTGCTCCTAGGATGTTCTGCTAGCCTGTCACGCACCAGCTCTTCCTCTAAGTGGCCAAAGGTGCCCGTGCTTGCTAGGAAGTGGCGCTCGGTGACAAACTGATAGATCGTCTCGTCCGCCTGTTGACGCCGCCGGTTGATGCCGCCGGTTGAAAGCAATTCTTTGTGCCATGAGGTTACGTGTGTTGGCAAAATGTCTGTTCATCACAGCAACACAGTCGTCATATGTGCTCGCAGGGCCGAGAGAGTGGAACACACGCTGCCCCTCGCTACCAAGACTGTGGATCAGCACCCCCTTTAGCCTCTTGTCGCTAGCATCGTTTAAACCAGCAGCACTGATAAAACTCTCCTTTAATCAACACACAACTGAACATTTACAGATGGGTGGCGCCGCCCTGTGCCACGGCCAGTTCGCCACGTGATGACGTCACCTACGACGAGGCACCATGTGCGAACATCACAGGAGAGGGCTTTGTAATGGGGAAGAGTTCAAACCTTTTAAAATGAGGAAAAAACCTCCTAACAAAACTGTATTTTATATATAACTGGGGTTATTGTCGAGATAAATTGAAAAAATTTAAGCCATTGCATAGAATAAAAATTTAATATCCATATGAATGTTGCAAATTTACAAGAAAAAAGCAGCACATTTAAGAGAAACGTAATTTCATGAGAGAAGAATCACAAATTTATGATGAAAAAGTTGCAAATTTATGAAAAAAGCACAATTTGTGGAAAAAATTGCAAAATGTGAAAAAAATGAAAATTTTGCACAAAAAGTTGCAAGTTTTATAGAAGAATGCTATTAATTTGCAAAAAAAATCAAATTTATGAGAAAAAAAATGCTAATTTATGTGGGAAAAAAGGTTGAAAATTTTGTACAAATAGCTGCAAATTTTATACAAAAATACTGTCAAAATGCAAGAGAAAAATCACAAATTTATGAGAAAAAAATCAAAAATTATGAGAAAAAGGTTAAAAAATGTACACAAAAAGTTACAAATTTTACAGAAAGATTTTGGAAATTTGCAAGAGAAAAATCAAAAATTGATGAGAAAAAAGGCTGAAAATTTTAAAAAATGAAACCATTACATAGAATAAAAATTTAATATCCATATGAACATAGCAAATTTACAAGAAAAAATAGCAAATTTAAGAGAAAAAGATGTAGATTTACACGAAAAAAACACAAATTTATAAGGGAAAATGTCCAAAATTTACAAGACAGAAGTTAATGTATTTATAAGAAAAATGGAACAAATTAAAAAAAAACCAATAACAACAATTTGCAATAAAAACATTGAAACTTTGCAAGAAAAAAAATTGCAAATTTATGAGGAAAATGTACAAGAAAAAAAGTTGCATTTTTATAAGAAAAAGTAATAAACGTATAGAAAAAAGTTCCAAATTTATAAGAAAAACAGCAGAATTTATGAAAAAACCTGGAGTGACTTCATGAGGAAAAATTTACAAAAAAAAAAGAATCACAAATTAATGAGACAAACTTACCAAATTTATGATGGAAAACATTGAAATTTTATGAGGAAAAGTCACAAATTTATAAGAAAAAAATAACAACTGAGGAAAAACATCACAAATTTCCAAGAAAACCATTGGAAATTTCCAAGAAAAAAATAGCAAATTTATGAAAAAAGTTAAATATTTATGGGAAACATGTAGCCAATTTATGAAAAAAAAATCATTAATTTGGGATCTTTAATGTGCGGGATTGTGGAGCACATCTTCAGTCTGAGCCTGAAGCTGGGGAGGGTACCACAGCTGTGGAAAACATCCTGTGTGGTACCCGTACTGTACTGAAGACCTGGCACCCCAAGGACCTGAACAGCTACAGACCAGTGGCCCTCACATCACACCTAATGATGACCCTGGAGAGGCTGCTCTTTGCCCACCTCTGCCCCCTGGTGGGACCAGCAATGGATCCACTTCAGTTTGCCTACCAGCATGGCATCAGGGAGGAGGATGCAGTGATCTTCCTCCTACATCGTTCCCTGTCCCACCTGGAGAAGCCTGGGAGCACGGTGAGGATCATGTTCTTTGATTTTTCCAGTGCTTTTAACACCATCGAACCAGTGATCCTGAGGGTCAAGCTGCTGTGTGCAGGGGTGGACCAGCACCTGTCATCGTGGATCCTGGACTATCTCACAAACCAGCCACAGTTTGTGAGGACCCAGGACTGTGTGTCTGACACCATCATCTGCAGTATGGGAGCCCCCCAGGGAACAGTTCTGGCTCCCTTCCTGTTCACCCTCTACACTGCTGACTTTTCACACACCACACCACACTGCCATCTACAGAGGTTCTCTGACGACTCTGCGATCGTCAGCCTCATCTCTGATGGGGATGATGCAGAGTACAGAGGACTTATCCAGGACTGTGTGGACTGGTGCCTGCAGAACTGTTTCCAGATCAGTGCCAGGAAAACTAAGGAGCTGGTGGTGGACACAGCACCAGTAAACAAACAGGGAACAGACATTGAGATGGTGACATCCTACAAGTACCTGGGTGTTCACCTGAACAATAAACTGGACTGGTCACACAACACCAACATGCTCTACAAGAAGGGGCAGTGGAGGCTGTTCCTCCTGAGGAGACTCAGGCCTTTTGGAGTGCAAGGGGCGCTCCTGAAGATCTTCTATGATTCGGTGGTGGCATCAGCCATCACATTTGGAGTGGTCTGCTGGGGCAGCGGCATCACGGCAGCCGACAGGAAGAGACTGAACAGGTTGATCAAAAAAGCTAGCTCTGTTCTGAGGCGACATCTCAACTCAGTGAAGGAGATAGGAGAGAGGAGGATGGTGGCTGAGCTGTCATGTCTGCTGGACTCCGAGCCCCACCCCATGCAGGACATGCTGAACACACTGAGGAGCTCATTTAGCGGTAGGCTGTGCCATCCTAGGTGCATGTTGGAGAGGTTCCACAGGTCCTTCCTACCTACAGCTGTCAGACTTTATAACCTAACCAGGGCTGCTTGTGGAGGTCGTATCGAAAGTACTAAACATAACAACTTTGCACAGTAGAGATTGTCCCCTCCAATACACAACTAGGACAATAACAATCATTACCGAGGGTGGCAACAACCATGTTGATTCAACTTCGAAATATACTGTCTGGGTACATATTTATATTCTGCAGGGTAATCTGCAAGGCTATGACAACCTTGGTTCCAAGGTTGTCATAGCCAGGAGCGGCACTGGGGTTAAGCTCCCAGTGCTCATAAAATGCTCCTTATGGCGTGCGTCTCGAAAAGCCTCTGACAACTAAGTCCAACTCCTAGCCTGCCCGTGTGGTTTAGTCTCTAAGCCCGGCGGAACTGCTTTTACTAATAGGAGAAGGGGCGAGGGCGGATCTCTGGCGCCTTAAAACCAGATGCTTCGGGTAGATGGTGGCTCGTCAACCTGGGAAGGTAGCCCATCTAGGGGAAGGTAAACCCTGATTTCAAACCTCTGCTGCCTTGCGGCATACCCGGTCACGGGAAAGGCTTCGGGAGTCAACCCTGAGGAAAAATCCGGAGTCGGAGCCCCTAAGGCAGTTCTATGTTGTGCGCAACATCGTTCTGGCAGCTCCTGCAACGGCGCTGGTGCCAAACTGTAGCAGCCCTGCTGTTCCTTTGGATTCATCAGTGACGTGGAGAGGGGGGACATGCTGCATGGGCAACATCTTGTCCTCCATATCTTCCTGCCCAGGCTTGAATGTGTGGCCTTGAATGTGTGACCTGTGGATCGTCACTTCCTTGTGGTAACGTATCGTCACTTCCTGTTTTGCTGTCTGCCTGTGTGGTTTGCTCTCCAGCTCTCCAGCCACTAGCTATGGCTACTACCTCTCTTTCCTCTCCTCCTCTGGTGTGCTCTCTCTGTCAGATGTTTAGCTACACCTCTGCCTCTTTTAGTGATAACGGTAAATGTAATAAATGTTGTCTTTTTGAGGCGCTCGAGGCGAGGTTGTCTGATTTGGAATCCCGGCTCCGCTGCATTGAAACACCGTCTGCGCCAGTTAATCTCGACGGACGCCCATTAGCTGCAGCGGAGCTAGCTAGCTTAGGTCCCACTGTCAGCGGTTCCCCGGCTCTCCTCAGCAGCGAGGAGACTGGGTGGGTGACGGTGAGAAGGAAGCCTAGTCGCAAAGCCCCGGTACACCACCAACCTGTTCATGTTTCTAATCGTTTTTCCCCGCTCAGCGACACACCCGCTGAGGAAAAAACCCTGATCATTGGCGACTCTGTAGTCAGAAACGTGAACCTAGAGACTCCAGCGGCCATAGTCCAATGTATTCCTGGGGCCAGAGCAGGCGACATCGAGTCAAATTTGAAAATGCTGGCTAAAAGTAACTGTAAATATTCCACAATTGTTATTCACGCCGGCATTAATGACATCCGTCTCCGGCAGTCGGAAGTCACGAAACTTAATATAGAATCGGTGTGTGAGTTTGCAAAAACGATGTGTGCCACTGTAGTATTCTCTGGGCCCCTCCCCAGTCTGACCAGTGATGACATGTTTAGTCGCTCGTCATCCTTGAACCGCTGGCTGTCTGTGTGGTGTCCTAAAAATGACGTGGGCTACATTGACAATTGGAGCTCATTTTGGGGAAAACCTGGTCTTATGAGACGAGACAGCATTCATCCCACTTTGGATGGTGCTTCTCATTTATCTAACAATCTGGCATCTTTTTTATCCAAATTTCCAAAACCATGACTACTCAGAGTTGGGACCAGGAAGCAGAGTCGCAGTCTTACACGCCTCTCTGCAGCTCCTCTTCATCCGCCACCCCTCAGCTTAGCCCCTGTCTTCCCCATCAGAGAATCGTTGTCTGCTCTCTCCAAAGTAAATAAAAATATCATGTATAAGCATCCCAAAGTGATAAAGCAAAATATTGGTAAAACTCAAATTAAACATAAAGCCTCTAAATTGAATGATTTGGCCTCTGTTCCTCCTCATAATTTAAAAATTAAATGTGGTTTATTAAATATTAGGTCTCTAACTCCCAAGTCTCTGTTAGTCCATGATCTGTTAATTGATCATCAGATTGATTTAATTTCCCTTACAGAGACTTGGTTAGGGCAAGAGGATTATGTTGGTTTAAATGAATCAACTCCCTCTGGTTATTTAAACTGTCAAAATCCCAGAAGTTCTGGTCGTGGAGGAGGAGTAGCAACAATTTACCATTCCAAATTACTAGTTAATGTAAAGCAAAAAACATGTTATAATTCCTTTGAGGGCATGGTCCTCAGTGTTGGGCACTTTAGCAATTTCAGGTTAAACCCAATTTTATTTGCCATAGTTTATCGTCCCCCATCAACCTATTCAGAATTTTTATCCGAATTTGCTGATTTCTTAGCTGATTTAGTGCTGAAATCTGATAGAATAATTATAGTAGGGGACTTTAATATACATGTGGATGTAGATAGTGACTGCCTTAATGTGGCTTTTAATTCAATATTAGACTCGATTGGGTTTTCTCAGAAAGTAGGAAATTCTACTCATTACCTCCACCATACATTGGACCTTGTTCTGACATATGGCATAGAAATAGAAAATCTTGTAGTGTCTCCTCATAACCCTGTACTGTCAGACCATTGTCTGTTAACCTTTGATTTTACTATTTCTGACTATTTGGCTCCTAAAGAAAAATATTATCACAGTAGATGCCTCTCAGATGATGCTGTTTCCAAATTTATGCAGATTGTTTCCTCTATGCCATGTGTCAACACAACGGAAATAAGCTATAGACAGCTTGCTCCTTCTGTAATTGATAACATGGTGGATAGTGTTTCAGCTTCTCTGCATCAGGCTCTAGACTTGGTGGCCCCCTTAAAAAAGAAAAAGTCTAATCAGAGATTTTTAACTCCTTGGTTCAACACAGAAACTCGTAGCTTAAAACAGAAGACTCGTCAATTAGAAAGAAAATGGCGCTCTACTAATTTAGATGAAATCTATTTAGCTTGGAGAAATCATCTTTTAATTTATAAAAAATCTCTTAGAAAAGCTAGAACGAGTTATTACTCTGCATTAATAGAAGAGAACAAGAATAATCCCAGGTTTCTTTTCAGTACTGTAGCCAGGTTGACAAAGAGTCAGGACTCTGTCAATCCTAGCATCCCCTTAGAGCTTACTAGTCAGGACTTTATGAACTTTTTCAATAATAAAATTTCATCCATCAGAGATAAAATCAATCAGATTCTTCCCACAGTTAACTTAAATACTGTAACTATTACAACTCCTTCTATTGATGTCTGTCTTGACGAGTTTACTCCAATCGACCTTTGTGAGTTAGACAAAATAGTTTCCTCATCCAAACCTTCAACTTGTCTTTTAGACCCTATTCCTACCAGGTTATTTAAAGAAGTCTTCCCACTTATTGGTAGCTTTATTCTTCATATAATCAATTCTTCATTAACTTTAGGCCATGTACCGCAGGCTTTTAAAACGGCTGTAATTAAACCCTTACTCAAAAAGCCAACGCTAGATCCAGGAGCTTTAGCTAACTATAGACCAATCTCTAATCTCCCTTTCATTTCAAAAATCTTAGAAAGAGTTGTTGCTACGCAATTATTTGACCACCTGCAGGGTAATGGTTTACTTGAAGAGTTTCAATCTGGGTTTAGAATCCATCATAGTACTGAAACAGCCTTAGCGAAGGTCACTAATGACCTCCTCATTGCATCTGATAATGGACTAGTTTCTGTACTTGTCCTTTTAGATCTTAGTGCAGCTTTTGATACTATTGATCATAATATTCTACTTGATAGATTAGAACACTATGTTGGACTTAATGGAACTTCGTTGCAGTGGTTTAGATCTTATTTATCTGATAGGTTCCAGTTTGTTCATGTAAATGATGAGTTTTCTTTTAGCTCAAAGCTTAGTCATGGAGTTCCACAGGGATCTGTGCTAGGCCCGACTCTTTTTAGTTTATATATGCTTCCGTTAGGCAACATTATTAGAAAGCACTGTATACATTTTCATTGTTATGCAGATGACACACAATTATACCTGTCAATGAAGCCAGATGATACTAATCAATTAGCCAAGTTAGAAGCCTGTCTTAAGGAAATTAAAGCTTGGATGACTTGTAATTTCCTGCTATTAAATTCAGATAAGACTGAAGTCATTCTTGTTGGTCCAAAAAACCTTAGAAATTCCTTTCCAAATCAAACTTTCAGTTTGGATGCAGTTACTCTTTCTCTTAATAGCTCTGTGAGGAACCTTGGAGTTATTTTTGATCAGGATTTGTCCTTCAATTCACATATTAAATTTGTTTCTAAGACTGCCTTCTATCATTTGCGTAATATTGCCAAGATTAGGAGCATCTTGTCTCAGAGTGATGCTGAGAAGCTGATCCACGCTTTTGTTAGCTCGAGATTAGATTATTGTAATTCTTTATTATCAGGCTGTCCTAAAACATCTTTAAAAAGTCTTCAGCTGATCCAAAATGCTGCAGCAAGAGTTTTAACAGGTACTAGAAAGAGAGATCATATCTCTCCGGTTCTGGCCCCCCTTCATTGGCTTCCCATAGAGTTTAGAATTAAGTTTAAAATCCTTCTTCTTACTTACAAAGCTTTAAACAATCAGGCTCCTTTTTATTTAAAAGATCTGATACTACCGTATCATCCTAACAGAGCACTACACTCCCAAAATGCAGGATTACTTGTAATACCTAGAATCTCCAAAAGTACAATGGGAGGCAGAGCCTTCAGTTATCAAGCTCCTCTCCTGTGGAATCAGCTGCCAATCTGGATTCGGGAGTCAGACTCGATCTCTGTTTTTAAGAATAGGGCTAAAACCTACCTTTTTGATATAGCCTACAATTAGGGAGGGATCATGTGTTTCTGAACCCTCCCTTAGTTATGCTGCTAATAGGTTTAGTCAGCCGGGGGACCTCCAGTAATGCACTGGGCCTCACTCCTTTCCTCACTCTCTATGAAATATTTTTTTTTTTGCTGGTCATTAACATTTGTTTGTTCTCTCCCATAGATTGAGTCCCCATCGTGCTGTTTGCTCTCTACATGTCTGTTCTTTTCTTCTTCTCTATCCCCTCACCCCCCAGCCAGTCGCAGCAAATGACTGCCCCTCCCTGAGCCTGGTTCTGCTGGAGGTTTCTTCCTGTTAAAAGGGAGTTTTTCCTCTCCACCGTCACCAAGTGCTTGCTCACAGGGGATCGCCTGATTGTTGGGGTCTTTCTGCAACTGTGGGGGTCCCCCCTACAGTTGATAGTGCTATGAGATGACTGTTGTTGTGAAATGGCGCTATATAAATAAAGTTGAATTGAATTGAATTGAATCCTACCAACGCCCAACGCTGGAAGGTAGAACACCGGATCACTGGAGAGGACACTCCAGCTTCGCCTTTGGCGTAGACAAAACACGGGGAATGACAGTTACCGGTTATAAGCCACTGCTCAATTGGCGTAGAGCGTGGCGCCAGGGGTTGTTCCCGACGGTGGGAGGGATCATCAGATCTCACTGGACAACTACCGCCCGCCTCAAGCTGGGCAGCCCCCAGCCAATAAGGTGTTGTCCCGCCACAGCTTGCTTTCCTCATTGGGTGCATGGGGATAAGGAGAAATCCAAACAGCAGGCTGAGAACCTTCGCACCAGGCAAGACAATAAAACAAAAGAGACCAACTCTAAAACTGGGAACTTGGAACGTCCGCACTATGATGACAGGACTCGCTGCTAACCTCAAGGACATCAACGACACCAGGAAGACTGCCATCATCAATAATGAGCTGAAGAGACTGGGAGTGGATATCGCCACTCTCCAGGAAACACGGTTAGCTGATGCAGGCACACTGAGAGAGAAGGACTACACGTTCTACTGGCAGGGAAAGGGCAGTGACGAACACAGGGAACACGGAGTGGGCTTCGCAGTGAAGAACACTTTGCTGAAGATGGTGGAACCGGGCAGCACTGGCTCTGCACGACTCCTCACCCTCCGCCTGAACACCACTCAAGGCCCAGTCACCCTTGTCAGTGTGTATGCCCCAACACAGACAGCCACACCAAAGGCAAAAGACGAGTTCTACGAGAATCTCGCAACAACTGTCAGGATCATCCCCAACTCTGAACAACTCATTGTCCTTGGAGACTTCAACGCCAGAGTGGGTGCTGACCACGACTCCTGGCCCTCCTGTCTTGGACCTTTTGGCGTGGGCAGAATGAACGACAACGGACAGCGGCTGCTCGAGTTCTGCACATATCACGATCTGTGCATCACAAACTCGTTCTTCAAGACCAAGCCCCAACACAAGGTTTCCTGGCAACATCCGCGCTCAAAGCACTGGCACCAGCTAGACTTGATCCTGACCAGGCGCACCTCACTGAAGAACGTGCTAATCACCCGTTCGTTCCAGAGTGCAGATTGCGACACAGACCATTCATTGGTGTGTTGCAAGGTCAAGCTGCAGCTGAAGAAATTCCATCGTGCTAGACAACCTGGAAAGGCACGGATTGACATCAGCAAGATGGCCCAACCAGAACTTGTTGAGCAGTTTGCCTCCACCTTTGAGAAGGAACTTGGTGTACCACAAGGAGGAGAATCTGCAAAGCAGAAGTGGGAAGAGCTGCGAAACACCATCTACCGCACAGCCTTGGCTACCTTTGGGAGGAAGACCTCGAAGTCACAGGACTGGTTTGATGCCAAGTTGACCGAGATGACCCCCGTCATTGAAGCCAAGCGCTCAGCACTTGCTGAGTACAAGAAGTACCCAAACGAGAAGAATCTCCAGATTCTCAGGGCTGCGAGAAGCAAAGTTCAGCAGACTGCTCGGCGCTGTGCCAACGAGTACTGGACTCAGCTCAGCCAAGACATTCAAACCGCTGCCATAACAGGGAACATCCGTGGTATGTACGATGGCATCAAGAAAGCACTTGGTCCGGCTCAGAGCAAGACGGCCCCCCTCAAATCTTCCACTGGGGAGATGATCACAGAGAAGAACAAGCAGATGGAGAGATGGGTGGAACACTACTCCGACCTCTACTCTAGACAGAACACCGTGACACCATCAGCCCTTGATGCCATTGACTGCCTGCCATCCATGGACGAACTTGACGCCGAGCCAACCATCGACAAACTCAGTAAGGCCATTGATAGCTTGGCCGCTGGCAAGGCACCCGGCAACGACGGCATACCCCCTGACCTGATCAAGCACTGCAAGACCGCCCTACTGCTGCCATTGCATGACGTCCTCTGCCAGTGCTGGAAGGAAGGTGCCGTACCACAGGACATGAGGGACGCCAAGATCATCACCCTCTACAACAACAAAGGGGAGAGAAGCGACTGCAACAACTACAGGGGCATTTCCCTCCTCAGCGTTGTTGGCAAAGTATACGCACGAGTTGTTCTCGTTCGTCTACAGAAGCTTGCAGAACGTGTCTACCCCGAGTCTCAGTGTGGCTTCCACGCTGAGCGATCGACGGTAGACATGATATTCTCCATCCACCAACTCCAGGAGAAATGCAGAGAACAGAACATGCCTCTGTACGTCGCCTTCATCGACCTCACCAAAGCGTTCGATCTGGTCAGCAGAGAGGGCCTTTTCAAGATCCTGCCAAAGATAGGATGCCCACCAAAGTTGCAAAGCCTCATCGAATCGTTTCACACCAACATGCAGGGGATAGTGCAGCACGATGGAAACGTCTCAGAGCCATTCAACATACGCAGCGGAGTGAAACAGGGCTGTGTACTCGCGCCAACCCTCTTTGGGATTTTCTTTGCTATGTTCCTGAGGCATACCTTCAGCACAGCAACAGAGGGAATCTACCTGCACACAAGATCTGACGGCAGGCTTTTCAACCTCGCCCGCCTGAAAGCCAGAACCAAAGTACGCGAGGCTCTAATCAGAGACATGCTGTTCGCAGACGACGCTGCAGTCGCAACCCACACACAGCAGGAGCTTCAGACCCTGATGGACCGCTTCTCCCAGGCATGCAAGGACTTCGGGCTTACCATCAGCCTGAAGAAGACTAACGTCTTGGCGCAAGGCACGGAAGCACCACCAACCATCGCCATTGATGACTACAAGCTGGAGGTCGTGAATCAGTTCACGTACCTGGGGTCCACGATCAGCAACAACCTCTCCCTTGATACAGAGATCAACAAGAGGATTGGAAAATCAGCCTTCACACTCGCTCGCCTCACCACACGAGTGTGGGAGAATCCCAAACTCTCTGTCAAGACGAAAATGGCAGTGTACAATGTCTGCGTCATCAGCACACTGCTCTATGGGAGTGAGACGTGGACAACATACGCCCGGCAGGAAAAGAGACTGAACTCCTTCCACTTGCGCTGCATTCGCCACATCCTGGACATATCCTGGCAGGACAAAGTGCCCAACACAGAAGTTCTGTCCCGCGCCGGCCTTCCCTCCATGTTCACTCTACTCAGGCAGCGCAGGCTCCGCTGGCTAGGCCACGTTCACCATATGGAGGATGGCAGAATCCCCAAAGACGTCCTCTATGGAGAACTGGCAACTGGCAGGAGAGATGTTGGCCGCCCACAGCTGCGCTTTAGAGACGTCTGCAAGAGAGACATGAAGGCCCTGGATATCAACACAGAGCGCTGGGAGGACCTTGCAACGGACCGCTCCAAATGGAGAGGCACCCTGACCAGACAGCTCAAGGCGGGTGAAGAGAGACTGACTGCTGCAGCAGATGAAAAAAGGACCCGCAGGAAGAACCGCCACAGACCCAGCAGCACGGAGACCACCCACAAGTGTGACCTGTGTGACAGGGACTGTCATTCGCGCATCGGCCTGTTCAGCCACAGGTGGTGCTGTTCCAGCAGAGTAGACGTTTAGGATTCTCTTCCATGGTCATCATAGACTGACGGAGGCCGACGACATATTTATATTCTGCAGGGTAATTTAACAAACCGTAATGCTATTATTCCATCTAGCTGCAATACTCCTGTACTGTGTATATAACTGTGTACATATGTGTATTCATCTACTGCTTTGGCTAACCAGTTCTTATTATCTTATTAACTATTGCTCTGAGTGCTGCTATCCCTGTGCTGCTGTAATCCTAGAATTTCCCCATTGTGGGACTAATAAAGGCTCATCTTATCTTAATTTACAATAAAATTGTTGTGAATTTGCAATAAAAAGTAACAAGTTGATTAAAAAAAGTTGCACTTTAAAAAAAAGTCATATTTATCAGAAAAGCATACCAAATTTATGAGAAGAAACCTTGTAAATTTATGAAAAATGGTCACATATTTATAAGAAAAACGTAGCAAATTTACAAGAAGAAAGGTGCATTTTTTTGAGCAAAAAAACTGTAAATTTATGAGAAAGTGAGACATTTCCAGGGAAAAATGTTCAAAACTGTTTACAAAAAGTAGCAAATATACAAGAAAAAAACACAAATTTACTTAAAAGGGTCACAAATATATTGGGGGAAAAGTCCCATATTTATAAGATAAAATTTGCAAAATTAATAAAGAAAAAATAGCAAATTTGCAAGAAAAAAAAGCAAATTTATGAGCAAAAAAAACTGTAAATTTGAAAGAAAAAAGTAATCACAAACATAGAAAATAGTCACATATTTACAAGAAAAACTCAAAATGCATGATGGGAAAAAAGCTGCAATTTTATGAAAAAAAAAAATTGCCACAAACTTATGGGAGAAAAATTTGCAAAGTTCATGAGGAAAATGTAGCAAATTTACGAGAAAAACAATTCTAATTTGCAAGAACTTTGGAAATTTGCAAAGAAAAAAAAATACAGAATTGATGAGGAAAAAATTAGCAATTTTATAAGAAAAAGGCACATATTTAGGGGAAAGATGCAACATATTTACAAGAAAAAAATCAGCAATTTAAAATAATTTTTTTGTAAATTTACAAGAAAAAAGTAGCAAATTGAAAAAGGTTGCACTTTTTCAAGAAAAAGTCACATATATGAGAAAAGCATACGAAATTTATGAGAAGAAACATTGCAATTTTAAGAGGAAAAAGTCAAAATTCATATGAAAATTGTAGCAAGTTTATGAGAAAAAAATGACTAATTTGCAAGAAAAACTGGAAATTTGCAAGAAAAAAATAAATGTATGAGAAAAAAGCTACAATTTTACAAGAAGAAAGTGAAAAGTTTTGAGGGAAAACGTAGCAAATTTACGAGAAAAAAATCACTAATTTACAATAAAAAAATTTTGTAAATTTGTAATAAAAAGTAGAAAATTGATTTTAAAAAAGTTCAATTTTACAAGCAAAAAGTCATATTTATGAGAAAAACTCACCAAATTTATGAGAAAATAAAAGTTGCCAATTTATGAGAAAAAAGTTCTCTAATTTATAATAAATTCTGTAAATTTACAAGAAAAAAAGTCACATATTTACAAGTAAAACTTACCTATTGAAATTCTATGAGAAAAGTCACAAATGTATGACAAAAAAGTCATTTATTTCCAAGACAAATATGCCAAAATTATGAGGGAAAAAAGTTGCAGTTGTACAAGAAGACTTAACAAATTTACAAGAAAAAAATGAGCTAATTTCTGAGAAAAAAAATTGCAAATTTACAAGAAACACATAGCAACTTTAGGAGAAAATATGCAAATTTAATATGACAAAAGTCACAAATCCATCCATCTTCTTCCGCTTATTTCTAAGAAAAATGCAGCAAATTTACAAGAAAAAAGGCAGTGAATTTATCAGGAAAAAATCTGCAATTGTTAAAATAGAATTTGTGTATTCTGCTTTACAGGCAGAAACGGCTCTGCTCCTAGGCGCTGCAGCAGTCGGTTTATATTTCTGTGACCAGACAACTCCATTCCTTCATCAGGAACACAAAATCTCTTCTTCTAAAGGCCATCATCACATTTTCCATCCTCCACCACAGCCGCTGCGCTTTAATTCTGCCAATCCTCATCAATACTGCAAAACACTGAAACGTTATTCTGATCAGCAGCTGCGGGCCAACGGCTGCCCAGAAACAACCCGCAGCTATTTTTAGCATCCGTCCGTCCCCTCCCTGAGCCTGACAGGGAAGCGGGCCAGACAGCTGGACCGGACACCCCCGAGGAGGAACTGTTGGCAGCAGGTGATGTGAAGGGGGTTGCCACCCCCCTTCTCAGCACAATGGTCCTTAACCTGCCACCCCCATCCCCATTCACAGGAGTAAATCACAACCTAGAAAAAAAAAAAACATATAAAGCCAGCAGAAACCTTTGTATAATCATGATAGCTTTGCAACTTTTTTCTCATAAATCTGCAATTTTTTTTCTCATAAATGTTTGACTTTTTTTCTCAGAAGTTTCACATTTATCCTCAAAGGTTTGATTTTTTTTCTCATAAATTTGCAACCTTTTTCACATAAATCTGCAACATTTTTCTTAAAAATTTGACTTTTTTACTCATTTTTTTCTTGTAAATTTTCAACTTTTTTCTCCTAAATCTGTAATGTTTTGCTCTGCAGTATTTTGCTCTAATTTACAAAATTGGGGGAAAAGTCACAAATCTACTAAACTGGTGGACAAAGTCGCAAATTCACGAAACTGTGGGGAAAAGTTGCAAATTTACAAAACTGGTGGACAAAGTCACTACTTTACAAAACCGGGAGAAAGTCACAAATTTACGAAACTGGTGGACAAAGTCACAAATTCACAAAACTGTGAGGAAAAGTCACTAATATACAAAACTGTGGGGAAAAGTTGCTAATTTACAAAACTGGTGGAAAAAGTTGCTAATTTATGAAACTGGGAAGAAAAATTAGCAAATTTACAAAGCTGGTGAATAAAGTCACAAATTTACAAAACTGGTGGACAAAGTCCCAAATTCACAAAACTGTGGGGAAAAGTTGCAAATTTACAAAACTGGTGGAAAAAGTTGCTAATTTATGAAATTGGAAAGAAAATTTAGCAAATTTGCAAAACGGGTGAATAAAGTCACTAATTTATGAAACCAGGGGAAAAGTCATAAATCTATAAAACTGGTGGACAAAGTCGCAAATTCACAAAACTGTGGGGAAAAGTTGCAAATTTACAAAACTGGTGGAAAAAGTTGCTAATTTATGAAATTGGAAAGAAAATTTAGCAAATTTGCAAAACGGGTGAATAAAGTCACTAATTTATGAAACCGGGGGAAAAGTCACAAATTTAAAAAACTGGTGGACAAAGTCACTACTTTACAAAACCGGGAGAAAAGTCACAAATTTACAAAACTGGTGGACAAAGTTGCTAATTTATGAAATTGGAAAGAAAAATCAGCAAATTTACAAAACTGTTGAATAAAGTAACTAATTTGAATAAAGTAACTAATTTACAAAATCAGGGGAAAAGTTGCAAATTTTCAAAACTGGTGGAAAACGTTGCTAATTTATGACATTGGGAAGAAAAATTAGCAAATTTACAAAGCTGGTGAATAAAGTCATTAATTTATGAAACCAGGGGAAAAGTCACAAATTTACAAAACTGGTGGACAAAGTTGCAGATTTATGAAACTGGGGCTAAAAGTCACATATACGAAACCGGGAGAAAAGTTGCAGATTTACAAAACTGGTGGACAAAGTCGCTAATTTATGAAATGAGGGGAAAAGTCACAAATTTATAAAACTGGTGGACAAAGTCGCAAATTCACAAAACTGTGGGAAAAGTCGCAAATTTACAAAACTGGTGGAAAAAGTTTCTAATTTATGAAATTGGAAAGAAAAATTAGCAAATTTACAAAACAGGTGAATAAAGTCACTAATTTATGAAACCGGGGGAAAAGTCACAAATCTATAAAACTGGTGGACAAAGTCGCAAATTCACAAAACTTTGGGGAAAAGTCACAAATTTAAAAAACTGGTGGACAAAGTCACTACTTTACAAAACCGGGAGAAAAGTCGCAAATTTACAAAACTGGTGGACAAAGTTGCTAATTTATGAAATTGGAAAGAAAAATCAGCAAATTTACAAAACTGTTGAATAAAGTAACTAATTTACAAAACCGGGGGGAAAGTCGCAAATTTACAAAACTGGTGGAAAACGTTGCTAATTTATGACATTGGGAAGAAAAATTAGCAAATTTACAAAGCTGGTGAATAAAGTCATTAATTTATGAAACCAGGGGAAAAGTCACAAATTTACAAAACTGGTGGACAAAGTTGCAAATTTATGAAACTGGGGCTAAAAGTCACATATACGAAATCGGGAAAAAAGTTGCAAATTTACAAAACTGGTGGACAAAGTCGCTAATTTATGAAACCAGGGGAAAAAGTCACAAATTTATAAAACTGGTGGACAAAGTCGCAAATTCACGAAACTGTGGGGAAAAGTCACAAATTTACAAGACTGGTGGACAAAGTTGCCAATTTATGAAATTGTAAAGAAAAATTAGCAAATTTACAAAACAGGTGAATAAAGTCACTAATTTATGAAACCGGGGGAAAAGTCACAAATTTACAAAACTGGTGGACAAAGTTGCTAATTTATGAAATTGGAAAGAAAAATCAGCAAATTTACAAAACTGTTGAATAAAGTAACTAATTTGAATAAAGTAACTAATTTACAAAATCAGGGGAAAAGTTGCAAATTTTCAAAACTGGTGGAAAACGTTGCTAATTTATGACATTGGGAAGAAAAATTAGCAAATTTACAAAGCTGGTGAATAAAGTCATTAATTTATGAAACCAGGGGAAAAGTCACAAATTTACAAAACTGGTGGACAAAGTTGCAGATTTATGAAACTGGGGCTAAAAGTCACATATACGAAACCGGGAGAAAAGTTGCAGATTTACAAAACTGGTGGACAAAGTCGCTAATTTATGAAATGAGGGGAAAAGTCACAAATTTATAAAACTGGTGGACAAAGTCGCAAATTCACAAAACTGTGGGAAAAGTCGCAAATTTACAAAACTGGTGGAAAAAGTTTCTAATTTATGAAATTGGAAAGAAAAATTAGCAAATTTACAAAACAGGTGAATAAAGTCACTAATTTATGAAACCGGGGGAAAAGTCACAAATCTATAAAACTGGTGGACAAAGTCGCAAATTCACAAAACTTTGGGGAAAAGTCACAAATTTAAAAAACTGGTGGACAAAGTCACTACTTTACAAAACCGGGAGAAAAGTCGCAAATTTACAAAACTGGTGGACAAAGTTGCTAATTTATGAAATTGGAAAGAAAAATCAGCAAATTTACAAAACTGTTGAATAAAGTAACTAATTTACAAAACCGGGGGGAAAGTCGCAAATTTACAAAACTGGTGGAAAACGTTGCTAATTTATGACATTGGGAAGAAAAATTAGCAAATTTACAAAGCTGGTGAATAAAGTCATTAATTTATGAAACCAGGGGAAAAGTCACAAATTTACAAAACTGGTGGACAAAGTTGCAAATTTATGAAACTGGGGCTAAAAGTCACATATACGAAATCGGGAAAAAAGTTGCAAATTTACAAAACTGGTGGACAAAGTCGCTAATTTATGAAACCAGGGGAAAAAGTCACAAATTTATAAAACTGGTGGACAAAGTCGCAAATTCACGAAACCGTGGGGAAAAGTCACAAATTTACAAGACTGGTGGACAAAGTTGCCAATTTATGAAATTGTAAAGAAAAATTAGCAAATTTACAAAGCTGGTGAATAAAGTCACTAATTTATGAAACCAGGGGAAAAGTCACAAATTTATAAAACTGGTGGACAAAGTCACTACTTTACAAAACCGGGAGAAAAGTCGCAAATTTACGAAACTGGTGGACAAAGTTGCCAATTTATGAAATTAGAAAGAAAAATTAGCAAATTTACAAAACGGGTGAATAAAGTCACTAATTTATGAAACCAAGGGACAAGTCACAAATCTATAAAACTGGTGGACAAAGTCGCAAATTCACAAAACTGGTGGAGAACGTTGCTAATTTATGAAATTGGAAAGAAAAATGAGCAAATTTACAAAGCTGGTAAATAAAGTCATTAATTTACAAAACCGGGGGAAAAGTCGCAAATTTACAAAACTGGTGAATAAAGTCGCAAATTCACAAAACTGTGGAGAAAAGTCGCTAATTTATAAAACTGATGGACAAAGTCACTAATTTATGAAACTGGGAAAAAAAAAAATTAGCAAATTTACAAAACTATTGAATAAAGTAACTAATTTATAAAACCAGGGGAAAAGTCGCAAATTTACAAAACTGGTGGAAAAAGTTGCTAATTTATGACATTGGGAAGAAAAATTAACAAATTTTACAGAGCTGGTGAATAAAGTCATTAATTTATAAAACCAGGGGAAAAGTCACAAATTTACAAAACTGATGAATAAAGTCACTAATTTACAAAACTGGTTGACAAATTCATTAAGTTATGAAACCAGGGAAAAAGTTGCTAATTTATGAAACTGATGGACAGTCGCGGATTTATGAAATTGGTAAGAAAAATTTGCAAATTTACAAAACTGGTGAATAAAGTCACCATGTTCCCTTTGGAGTTGGGTTGTGCACCTGTATCTTATTATTCTTTCAGGTGATCAGCTGATTGGTGGAGTGGCTGATTGGCAGCAGGTGTTGATGAGCAGCTCCATAAGAGAGGAGCTGTCAAGTAGCGGGGTACGATTCTGCAAGATTTGGTATTGATCCAATACCAAGTGAATCCAGTGTCACCGATACGATACCGATACTTTTTTAATAATTAAGGTGGATCATCAAATTACTAAATCTGAATGAATTTTCATGACCTTTAAGTGTTTTGTGATTTTTCCTTTGGATTATTAATTAGTTAAAACCCAGGACAGAATTTGGGCAAAGTTTAGAGGTAAATACAGTAGATACAGTATCACTTTCACAGTTAACACAAAAGGGTAATTATAGTCAATCAAATCAGAGCCATATTATATTCAGTATATTTGTTTTAATTCCAGTAAATGTATTCATTTAAATAACATGTTCAATGAGATAAATGTATTATACCAAGGTCTTAGCATAATTTATACTTTCTGAGCTGGCTAAAGTAACAAATGACCAGTTGCACTTGGAAAATTAACATTAACTAATGCTGAAGATGACTAAAATATTACTTTCACCACTAATAGCTACCTGGAAATTATTTGCCATACTGAAAGGCCTCTGCCAATGATCTCTGCCTCTGAGTCAGGGGTCTGTGTCTGTCAAGGCCAGGGGGTGGGGGATTTCTCTCCTCCTCTCTCTGTTTCTGTAGCTCGGCGTTGTCTTTTGGATGATTGTTCATATGCTTGTAAGATTAGTTGTGTTACCACTGTATTTCACAACCTTTTTACAAGTTGTACAGCTCGCCGTTGTCTCATTTTCAGCCTGAAAATATAGCCGCACGACACGGCACTCCTCTTGCTCTCTGCCATTCTTCTGCTCCGTCTTTGTGCTGTGTGTGCGCGCATTGCGCACTGCTGGCAGCTGCTGCTTCTAGCTTCTTTACCTGGTGCTGCTGAGTCAAGTGATGGTACTTTTTTTTGTTTTATTTAACCTTTAGGGAGGAGGAGGGAGGAGGTAAAACCACAAGAAGAGGAGGAGCAAATTGTGCCCGAGTGTGCCTGCTCCATACTGTGACGGGAGTGGCAATACAGACACAGAGTATTGATTTCATTACACTGGTATTGATCAATATCAGTACCAACGCTGGTATGAATATTATCGATATTTGGATCCATCTGCCCACCACTACTGTCAAGCCAGCTGGCGGGGCTGTCATCTGCGGGTGTTTCAGGCTGCTCTCCTCTCCTGGGCACACCAGACCTTTTTGGACTCTTTTGTTGTTTTAGTTTATTGAATATTTTTTGCCCCTTTTTGTAAATAAACACTTTTCACTTTTAAGTTAATTCTCGTGCATCCTCTTTTATTCGTTATGGCCTAGAGCTGGGTCATAACAAATTGGGGGCTCATCTAAACAAATTATGCATGCTGTTTTATTTCATTTCAGTGAACCTGTAACCACGTGACAACCTGATCCTCAGGACAGGAGCATTATACCAAATTAATCACACCTGTGGATGCACACCTTATATATACCCCCTGCATCCACCCATTCTTCCTCTTTTTATCCTCCTGGTGAGTAAGAGCTTATACCAAATGTGCTCTTCTACTGGCTCTCCTCAGGGGTGTGTGTTGTCACCACTACTCTTCATCCTGTACACAAACATGTGTCGAAGCAGACATGACAACAGACAGATTATAAAGTATGCTGATGATTCAGTTGTTGTCAGTCTCCTCCAGGATGGTGAGAGTGGCCACGGCCCAGTAGTTGATGATTTTGTTCACTGGTGTGAGGATTCCTACCTGCAGCTGAATACGACAAAAACTAAAGACATGATTATTGACTTTAGGAGGAAAACTACAAGGCACGAAGTCACTGTACTAAAAGGCCAGACCACTGAATGTGTACAATCCTACAAATATCTTGGGACGATTATTGATAGTAATTTAAACTTTGAAGAGAACTGTGAAAGGGTGTGCAAAAATGTGTCAGCAACATTTGCATTGTTTAAGGAAACTTGCACACTTCCAAATTGACCGAACCATAATGATAATGTTTTATCGGGCTTTTATTGAATCTGTTTTATCCTTTTCTTTAGTGTCATGGTTTGGTCAGATAAAACTGAAACAGAGGAAATCCTTGGATCAGGTAGTTAGATGGTCCAGTCGTTTGCTTGGTGAGTCACAGCTGAGCCTGGCATCCCTGTACACCAGACAGGTACAGAGGATGGCTGCCTCCATTTTAAATGATGACTCCCACCCTTTGCACTGCAACTTTCAGCTTCTTCCCTCCAGACGGAGGTTTGCTGTCCCAAAAAGTAAAACCCAGCGCCACAAAAACAGCTTTGATCCTGCTGCTGTCAAAGAGTTGAACAAGCTGTAACAATATATTGCACATAATTTAGTTACCTATTTATTAATTTCATTTTATATTTACTTATTTTTGTAGGTTTTTTACTTGGGTTCTAAATCTTTTATTGGGTTTTAGACTTTTGAGTATTTAACCTCTTTGACTAGTCTTTAACTTTTTAATATGACCCTTCTCTCTTATCTCTGGTTTTTCTCTCATCTCTTTGTCTTATATCCTGATTGGTGGAGCCTTGAGTATTTTCATCGTGTTTATAGTCAGCTTCATGTGTGCCTGTGTTTGTGTTCATGTTGAATGTAATTTGTGGTTTGTAAATATGGATGTCACCTGACTGCAAAACAAATCTACCTACGGGTATAAATAAAGTAACCTGAACATACCAGTCTGTTTAACATTGTGTTTTTTCTGTGCTGTTTGGGCTGCCTTTACCCTTGGTACCCCATCGCTGTGTCGTAAGATTGTTGTGTTTTCTGCTCAGCGTGAGAAGGTTTGCAGTGGCTGTGCAGCGTGGCGTGCACTGTCCGTGCTTGCTTAGAGGTATGTAATATACACTTGTCTTCTTTTCAGTCAGAACTGTTAATGGTTTAGTAGCATGAGGTTGTACTACCCTTAAGGTTTGTGATGTATTTTTTTGTGCCTTCTCTTCAGGCAGAAAACTACTTTACAGCTTAACAGCACGCACTATACTTTGTCTGCTTGGGGTATGTGATACATTTTGCCTTCTTCAAGCAGGAATTGCTGACAGTTTAACAGCAAACGGTACAATTTGCTGTTAATTCTCTATTGTTTTCTTTTTTTCAACTGACAGTGTCTTAAAAAAAGGGAGACGTCTTCTTTGTCTGGGTATGGGGTGCTTCTGTGCTTAGCATACACTCGCCACCTTTTGTGGGGGAGTGGTACTGCATACATCTGGAGTTTAAATCTGATATTGGTATGCTGTCTTCTGGTTAACGCGCTTGTACCTCTTGAAACAGCTCCTTGGCTTGTTTATGATGATAATGATTTTTTTTTCTCTCCTATTGTTCTTGGAGGAATAATGGCTTCATCAAGGAATGGAGAAGAAGGAAGTAGCCCGGGAACTTGTATGCCTCCAGCCCAGGGCTCCATTCGTTCCCCTGGGCCAAGAGAGCTGCAGGGTGACCATTACAACTGACGCCTCCCTAGCAGGCTGGGGTTCAGTCTGGGAGAGCAGGTTTGTTCAGGGGCACTGGACTGTGGCTCAGCAGTCTTGGCAATAAATCATCTCGAGATGGAGGAAGTACATTTGGCTCTGAGGCATTTTCTTTCAGTCATTCAGGGCAGAAAAGTTCTGGTGTGAACGGACAGCACAGCTGTGGTGCCGTATATCAACTGGCAGGGCGGTCTGAGGTCCCCCTCTCTCCATGTGAGGGTGAACCGTCTATTCTTGTGGGTTCAGGCTAAAGGTATATTCCTGAGGGCTTTTCACCTGCCAAGGCCCCAGAACATAGTGGCAAATCTTCTGTCATGAGGAGGTCCCCATCCTGACGAGTGGCGACTGCATCCACAGATAATTGAGCAGATCTGGCTTCGGTTTGGTCAGGCAGAAGCAGACCTGTTGGTGACGGCAGAGAACACCCACTGTGCTCTCTGGGCCTCGATGCATTGCCCGCCAGGTCTGCTAGACACACATGCTTTGAGCGTTGCCTGGCCTCCAGTGAAACTGTGCCTTTCCGCCACTGCCTCTTCTGCAAGCTTTCCTTGCAAAGGTGAGGTGACTGTCTGTTCAAGTAATTTTGATAGCCCCAAATTGGCCATAAAGACCATGGATGGCAGAGATCCACGAGATTTTGGAAGGTTGTCCTTGGCCTCTCCCAGTCAGGTGGGACATGCTCTCACAGGCATAGAGTGGGATTTGGCATCCAAATCCCCAGCTCCTGAGGCTTCATGTCCTTTGAATGGGAGCAATTGTATAAACTTAGCTTGTAGGAGGTTGTAGACACTGTGCAGGCTTCATGGGCCCCGTCTACCCAGCTGCAATACTGTGGGAAGTGGAGAGTGTTTTCGAACTGGCATCAGACCAAGGGGGAGAATCCCTTGACATGTCACACCTCTGTCATCTTGTCTTTCCACCAGTACTTCTTCGCCCTAGGTTGGGCGGAGTTGACTATCAGGGGCTACCTGGTGGCGGTGTCAACTGTTCATGAGAAATGCGACGGCTTGTCTCCAGGGGTGCATCCCTTGGCTAAGCAGTTTTTGAGAGGCGTGAAATGGAGCCGTCCATCTCGGCGTCCGTTCCTGCCCACTTGGGATCTTTAGACAGTTCTTAAGGTTCTATGCTTACCCCCTTTTGAGCCACTTCCCAATGCTGACCTTCGTCTGCTCTCTTGGACGATTGCTTTTCTCTTGGCAATTGTCTCAGCCAAGAGAGTCAGTGAACTGAATGCACTCTCTGTGGACGCAGCATGCCTTAGGTTTGATGGTGATCAGGTGGTTCACCTGCGGTTTGTTTCCCGCCCTCTTGTGCTTGAGGCCTTCTACCCTCCGCCACACACCTCTTCAGAGGCTGAAAGGCTCCACAGTTTGTGCCCAGTAAGGGCCCTTAAGCTTTATGTTGACTGTACAAGGTCTGTCCGTTCTTCAGACAAGCTTTTTGTTTCCTATGGGAAATCCACGAATGGCAGGCCTATCTCTAAGCAGTGCCTGTTCCATTGGATAGTTGACCTGATTGCTTTCGCATATGTACAGGTTGGAGCGGAACCACCAGATAGGCTGGTGACTCACTGGACTCGGGGAATGCCCACTATGTGGGCGTTGTTTAGGGGTGCACCCCTGAAGGATGTATGCACAGCTACTGGCTGGGCTTCTTCCTCAACATTCACCCGCTTCTATAGGCTCAATCTGGCCTCATCAGTCATCCCCTCATCTGTTCTGGGGGTTGCAGCAGATTAAGTTGTATCTTAGTTTTCCCTTGTTTGAGCTGGCAGGTGTACCTTGTACTCGGAATGTTCTTTTGTTCAGTCCTGGTTACCTAGAGGAACTGGCTTAACTTGTATGTATTCAGTTAAGTACAATAAAGGAGTCAAACTCATCTGATGGTGTTTGTGCTTAAGGGCGTGATTTTGGCATTGTGCTCCTTTGACCAGTGGTTGATGCCACCGCCATTCTCCTCACAACTCATTTGGTATACAGTTGCCATGTGGTTACAGGTTCACTGAAATGAAATAAAAAGTATGTTTATGGATGTAAATGCGGTTTTATGAATGAAAGTTGACCTGTAACCATTCATTGTCCTTCGTCGGTGGAGGCAGGCTCCTCCCGGTCATTAGAAAGAGGAAGAATGGGTGGATGCAGGGGGTATCTATAAAGTGTACATCCACAGGTGTGATTAATTTGTTATAATGCTCCTGTCCCAAGGATCAGGTTGTCATGTGGTCACAGGTTCACTTTCATTCATAAAACCGCGTTTACATCCGTAAACGTACATTTTTATTTTCTGCCGTTTGCTGTTAGTTTCGTGCTGTGTAATTAAGTAACTGTTTCAATTAATCTGCTTTTGCAAGATTTGGCACAAATATTTTTGCTTAAGTTGCTTGTTTTTTTCCTTTTTTCCCCCTGTGTGTGTAAATTGTAAGTTGAGATCAAAGCTTAAAACTCTGATAATCCTGTCTGCTGTATTTGTTTGTTTGTGCATTTTTCCCCCTTTGGTAATGAAGTGCACTTTATGTGGTCCTGATTACTGATATGTAATAGGTATCACGGGTATGGGGATTCCCCTTGTTTGTTCAGCGGTCTGTTTCACCTTAATTAAGGACTGGTCGATGCGTGTTAATGTAATTTTGTTGAAAACGTTTTTGTCCGGTGTTGTAGGTATACACGGAGCCAACTAACATACAAATGTGGCCCTGCTATCAGCAGGTGTTATTACTGTTAAAGTACACTGATTAGCTAATATTTAAGGCACACACGTGTACTTGATGCTAAAAGTACAACATGGTAACATTAACAACTAGACCCATGATCAAAGATTTAATGTACCAAACCCAAAACCATTATTTTAAACCAGTATGAACCTGGCCAACTGGGTAGACTGCTGGTAACATCCTGCATGGTTGAGTGGGTTATTCTGCCACTGTTGTCAACCATGCTCTGCCTAAACATTTTCAAAACAGTCATTTCACAGTTCATTTTCAGGGGCTTCTGGCGAGTCCGCGGTGGGTGCAGCCCTGGAGGCGCTGGTTGTGGCGAACCAGGGTGTGCGCTCTCGTCCGTGAAGTCACAGTCCGGATCCCACAATGGCTGGGTCAGTTCCAGCATCGTGTTGATCCAGGGCAGCTGCTGCTCTTACCTTCCGCAGACAGCTGGAATGCCATCTCGAACCGTCGGCCATCTGGAAGGTGGCTGGCCCCAACTGCGCGGTGATCTGCATAGGTGGTGACAGGAGCATCTAAGATAAGATAAGATAAGCCTTTATTAGTCCCACAATGGGGAAATTCCAGGATTGCAACAGCACAGGGATAGCAACACTCAGAGCAACAATCAAGAAGACAAGAAAAACAAGAGCAGCGAATATACATATGTACATATAAAGATATAAATATATGTATATACACAGTGCGGAGCATTGTAGCTAGATGGAATAAACAGCATAACCGTCTACTTAGTTATCCTACATAGTATGAATATGTACCCATACATATTGTCACCCTCCGTAGCGACTGATATTGTCCTAGTTGTATACTGGAGGAGACCATTTGTGTAAGTCTGTTGCGTCTTTTGCATTCAATACTATTAGGTCGTCACGTTTTTTTGCCATCTCTGCGAGCAACCCTGCTTAGGTTATACAGTCTGACAGCCATAGGTAGAAAGGACCTGGGAAACCTTTTGGTTGCGCACCTAGGATGATGTAGATCTAGGATGATGCTGCTAAATGAGCTCCTCAGTGCATTCAGTATGTCCTGCATAGGGTGGGACTCGGACTCCAGCAGAGATGACAGTTTAGTCACCATCCTTCTCTCTCCTATCTCCTCTACTGGGTCAAGGCGCTGCCCCAGGACAGAGCTAGCTTTCTTGATCAGTTTGTTCAGTCTCTTCCTGTCGGCTGCTGTAATGCCGTTGCCCCAGCAGACCACTCCAAAAGTGATGGCTGATGCCACCACCGTGTCGTAGAATGTCTTCAGCAGCACCCCTTGTACACCAAAAGACCTGAGTCTCCTCAGTAGGAACAGCCTGCGCTGTCCCTTCTTGTAGAGTGTGTCGGTATTGTGTGACCAGTCTAGTTTATTGTTCAGATGAACACCCAGGTACTTCTAGTATGTCACCATCTCAATGTCTGTTCCCTGTATATTTACTGGTGCTGTGAGGGGTTGTCCATGCCTGCGGCAGTCCACCACCAGCTCCTTAGTTTTCCTTGCGTTGATCTGGAGGCAGTTCCGATGGCACCAGTCCACGAAGTCCTGGATAAGTCCTCTGTACTCAGCTTCATCTCCGTTGGAGATGAGGCCGACAATCGCAGAGTCATCAGTGAACTTCTGTAGATGGCAGTGTGTTGTGTTGTGTGAGAAGTCCGCAGTATAAAGGGTGAACAGGAAGGGAGCCAAAACCGTTCCCTGGGGGGCCCTCGTGCTACCGATGATCGTGTTGGACACACAGTCCCGGGTTCTCACAAACTGTGGCCGGTTAGTGAGGTAGTCCAGGATCCATGATGACAGGTGCTGGTCCACCCCTGCGCACAGCAGCTTGTCCTTCAGGATCATCAGTTGGATGGTGTTGAAAGTGCTGCAGAAGTCAAACAGCATGATCCTCACCGCATTCCCGGGCTTCTCCAGGTGGGACAGAGAACAGTGAAGGCGGAAGATCACTGCATCCTCCACCCCAATGCCATGCTGGTCGGCAAACTGGAGTGGATCCATCGCTGGTCCCACCAGGGGGCGGAGGTGAGCAAGGAGCAGTCTCTCCAGGGACATCTAAGTAACTAACTAACTAACTAACCTGCACTTATATAGCGCTTTTCTAGTCACAAAGACCACTCAAAAGCGCTTTCACTAGCACTAACCCTCTATTCTAAGGGCCTATAGGAAACCGATATCTAGGGACAATTTAGAACAACCAATTAACCTAACATGCATGTCTTTGGATTGTGGGAGGAAACCGGAGCCCCCGGAGTAAACCCACACAGCACAGGGAGAACATGCAAACTCCATACAGAAAGGTTCCAACCCCTGCCAGCCTGGGGATTCGAACCAGGAACCTTCTAGCTGTAAGGCAACAGTGCTAACCACTGCACCACCGTGCTGCAGGCCATCTGGGCATTCGGATCAGTGTACCCAAACCCAGTCGAACACTGCAAGCGGCAATCTGTTCGGCCGCACTCGGCACTGCTGCTTTTTCATCCCGGATGATGATTGCTGTTGTGGCAGCATGCTATTCACCCTAACGGCAGGATGTGCCCTCAGTTGGCGTTGCTCTGCTGGGTCTTGCTGGGCTACAAACTCTCTATCCTGCAGTGCTGCAGCGACTCCCTGAGGCTAATGCTTGGCGAGGATATAAGATGAGTTCGGCTTCTGCCCCTTCTCTCCTGGTGCTGGTTGTGGTCATGGTGATGTGTCGCTATCACCGGTGACGGGATATGCTCCAGGTTGACGTCGTTCACTGGAGTCCCCTTTCTCCACAAACTCCCTCTCCTGCCGCTCCACGGTGGCTCCTTGAGGCCCATGCGGGGCGAGGATCGGAGGCGAGTCCGGTTTGCGTCCTCTCTCCATGCTGTGGTTCTCTCTGCGGTGTCAAATTTGGAGCGGCTGTACCCTTGTCTGGGTGTGTTGCGCTCCTGTCATCAGTGGTCAGAGTCCCTCATTATCGTGAATGGTAAAGCCCAAATCATAAAACAGGTCGCACCCCAGGATGTTCTCTCTGTGTGTGGCTACCTGGAAGCTGAATGCTGGGAGGACTCTTGACCCATAGTGAACCATCAGCGTTATTGTTCCTACAAGGCTTGTGCATGTGTGCTCATAGCCACACAGCTCCGCTGCATTCTTCCCAATAGGATGGTTGGGGAACAATTTTTTAACTGTAACTCAGTTCAGCACTGACCTCACAGCAGCAGTGTCCAGCAGCAATGGTAAGTCTTTGTCGTCCAGCCTCACCGTGCCCCACATGTACACCGTCCCTCAGGAGCTCACTGTTTGGATGGTAGTCATTGGTGACTTTTTTGGACTGGGTGGCTGGTCTGATGTCTGTCATGACGATCGGCACACCTTGACAAAGTAATTGAATTTGCTCCAGGGTCTGCATCGCCGCCCCCTGGCCAGGCAGGAACACACTCTCTCTTGATGCGTTGGGGAGCCGCAGTTACCACATGCACAATGTTTCATGGCACTCACCTCGGCGTCCTCTGAGAAGGATGCCGAGGCCGGGCTCTTCTTCTTCTGGTTTAACTGCTTGCACTAATGGGGATTGCCACGGAGGCTCACCTAGTTGTGATTCCAGCTTGTCGGCGGCCTCCAGCTGGAGCGTCAACTCTACCGCCTTCGCCAACGATAAGTTGCCGGGCATCCTGATCAACTCTGCCCACAGCCGCGGGTTATTGGTGTGCTCCGCTAGCTGGTCCCCCACCATTTCATCCTCCAAATAGCCAAACTCACAATGTGCTCGCCAGACAGCAGAGGTCCACGATGTACTGCTGGGCCATCTCACCCACCCCTTGTTGACACCGACGGGGTCACAGCCTCGGCGTAACTGCAGAACAACTTGAACCAACAGGGCCATGGAATGGGCAATTCGCCTGGGGCCATGAGGAACAGCAGCGGTGGTGCCAGATATGCTTCTATCTTCAGTAAAATGATTAGTTTTCCTTCAGAAGATTCGATTTTTCTCCTTGTCGCCAAATGTGTCTGGAAGCAGGACAGCCGAGGCAGGAGCTGTGCTGAAGATAACTTAATTACAGTCATTGTGAACACCACGTGTTACAGTGCATGGTATACAAGCTAACCTCAAGCAGGCACAGGCTCTGGTCAGTTTGGAGACGAGGCACCAAAGACCCAGTCTTCCGCTGTTAGTCCTCCTTTATAGTCACAGCGTGATGATGACATCCTGCGCCTGCATCCCCATGTCCGTGGTGTATGTTGTGGTGTTTCCAACATGCCACAGGTAGCTAGTGGGGAATCTCTGCTTTTGGGGACATGTGTTGTCTCGAGTGCATTTGAGGAACACTTTACAGTTTTGTGCGTCTCTAGTTTTTCCCTTGTTGTGCCTTTATAAGGTGTGCACATGGTGAATTATGGCTGAGATAATCAGTGCATTTTTACAAACACCAGCAGAGGAATTTTTGGATCAATGTAATAAGGATCAGTTGATTAAAATTGCTGAGCATTATGGCATTGATGCTGGGGATAAAAGAGTTAAGGATATGGTAAAGGCAAATTTGAAATTTAGTTTATCTAAAATGAATATTTTGCCCATTTCTGCCCATGTTATTGGTCCTGGGGATTCGTGTCTGCCCACAGTCTCCAACAGGCCCAGTAATTTAACTTCTGAAGAGCAGAAAGAACTGTTAAGGTTAAAAATGCACATGGAAAAGAAAAAGAAATGGCTTTGATATAAATGTGGCAGGGATTGGAGTTGGAGAAGGCTCTAACTATGGAAAAAGTAAAACAAGAAACAGAACGAGTAAAGTTAGAGGTAGAAAAGGAAAGACTGGAATTGGTTAAATCTGGTAAAATGTCTGCTGAGGGTGTGTTTCAGTCTTCCAACTCATCCTCCTTTAGGTGCGATGTTGTTAGGGAGATGAGGTTGGTGCCTAAATTTAATGAAAATGGCGTTGAGACCTTTTTTGCATTGTTTGAACATGCAGAACGTGACAGTGCACGTTCATTAATGTTACAGTCAGTATTCACGAGTAAAGCACAGGAGGCTTATTCTCCCTAAAGTGATGCTGACTGTAGGAATCGCTCAGTCATTAAGGCTGCTGTTTTGAAAGCTTACGATATTGTGCCCGAAGCATATCGCCAGAGGTTTAGGGGTTGGAGGCGCGGCAACAAAACTCATTTGGAGTTTGCACGTGGTCTGTCTATACAGTTTGATCGCTGGTGTACTGCATCTGAAGTTAATGACTTTGAAGAGTTGCGGAACTTGATCATTTTATAACAGTTTTTGAACTCTTTGCCAGAGTGTGTTGCACTATACGTTAATCAACAAAAAGTTAAAACTGTTACAGAGACTGCTACTTTGGCAGATAATTTTGTGTCGAGACGCAGGGGGGATAATTTGAGTTTGCACGCACCCAGTGTTCCTGCTGGAAAACATAAATCTTCCATGCCTGTTTTTGAGCGTCTGATCAAAGGGGTAACCGTTCTGACCACGAGTCTGATAAAGTCTGTAACTACCGTCACAAATGTGGTCACTGTGGTCGTGTACCACGACTGTTATCACATGCAGTTCCTGATAGGAGTCTTAAACCTGCCATGTCTGTCGCACCTGCTGAGAACCCTTTAACTGTGGTAAAACTGAATATTTGTAATCCTGAATTGACATCCTATTTACCTTTCATTACTGATGGTTTTGTTTCTTTAATCGGCAGTAAGGAAAAGCTAGCAGTCAAGATTCTGCGAGATACAGGTGCCTTCGATTCATTTATTTTGGCCTCAACTTTGCCTTTCTCAGAGGACTCATATACTGGTTCTTTTATTCCAGTACTGGGGATGGGTCTGAATGTTATGAATGTACCTCTGTGTAGAGGAGCTGAAATGACGAGGCGATTTTTGTATTAAAAACAGGGTTTTTAATGAATAGCTCTTCTATCGAGTCTCATCAGGTGTAGAGCTTGGCAGAAGGCAAGAGAGTGATCTCTGCTCCGCTCGCTGGTTAAATACAAGCACACATAGAGCCACACATTGAAAAAGCTGACATCAGAGCCACTCATTGAAAAAGCTGACATCCCCCCCGTTATCTTAACCCCCATTGTTCTGCTATCTCCTCTCCTTGTCTTGGGAGGTGATGGGAACTCCTCCTCTCGCCTTAGGGGGTAAAGGTGTCAAGTCCGTCTCCGCCGCCGCGTCTTGGGAGGTCCATTGTCTTTAACCCGGCGGGGGAGATCCTTTGTCCTTTCTAGGTGTGAAGTTCAGAATCAGAATCAGAATCAGAATAAACTTTATTGCCAAGCATGTAAAAAAACACACGAGGAACTTGACTTGACATTGGTGCGCATGCGCGCGACACAACGACACGGCAGCCATAAAGGCGCCTCATCAAACAGAGATAGATAAGAAAGGGAGGGGAAGGGAGGGAACGACACAAGGGGGGAGGAGAAAAAAAACTTCGTTATCAAAATACAGCTTATTTTTAAGCAGATTGTGATTACAATGAAAAAAAATCTCTCAATAGCACAGAGCAACAACTCAGAATTCACGAGACACAAGAGAGCAGTGTACAGTATATCTTTAATCAGTTCATGAATCAATGTGTGTGCGGTGTTGAGCAGTGTTGATGATAATAAGAGAGACCCAAGGACCCTTGGCAGAAGATGTTTTGTCTGTCTGGCGCCCAGTCTTATCTGGCGCTGCAGCTGGCTGTCCAAGGCCTTGTGCTCATGATTTTGAAAAAAAAAAACACAGTCTGCAGACAGCCAGGAGGAATTTTCATGGGGAATAATAATGCCAAATAGGACTGATCACAGAGAAGACTTGTATTTCTTCTGTAGATTCAGTACATTAATCCTTCATTGCGCAGCTTTGAACTCGTCGTGGAAAGACCTGAGCGAACCCATGATGTAATCCACCTTACGAGACAGTTCTCCAGTAGTCGCTATCAGGGTCTTCTCCAGTTTCTCAATTTGTTGGATGCACCTCGCCTGGCCAGCATTTTGATAGGTTGAATCCATCTTCAGCAATTTGCGGTAAACCAAGACAATTCCCGTCCCAATCAGAATTATCCCAATCACCAAGATTACGAAGATAAACAAATCTTCAATATCTTCGATAGAGAGATTAGAGAGACACAGCATTTTCCAAATACCTGTGTCACATAGATAGCCCACTGGAGCCGTTCCAGCGGGGCAAACAGCTTCCCCCGGAGCACTTTTCCTTGTTGAAAAAATAGTGTCAATTGTGTTCAAAGCCCAGCTTATTAACTCCATAATTTCTTTTCGGCGGTCGCAGTCAGACGCAGACAGACAACAGCAAGCTGGGATCCAGTAGGAGGGGAGGAAAAAATCAGCAGGAGAGAAGAAAAAAGCGTCTGCTCTCTTGGGAGGGCGGAAGTGACATATGCTGTCACAAAACATTTCCACTTGTTCTAACATATGTAGATATGGGATATAAGAGTCATATATACCACAGGCCCCCCAAACACTAGGAAAGGACACAGAAAGAATCACAGCCTAAGATAATAGCTATGAAATACTACGTGTTACAACTGTTGCCACAGGAGAAGTTTTCTAGCAGCCATGCTCCTAAGAAAGTTCAGTGGTAAACATAACAGCATAGTGAAATCATAAGTAGCCTTAAACTGTTGTAGCACAATTAGTGAATAATTGCGGGGTGGTTGGTATCAGTCCCTGTGCTGTCTGGGCTTTATTCTTCTCCCAAAACTGCTGTAGGTTGGCTTAGGTGTCCCGCTGGGACCTTCTCGTGGTGAATCTGCATTGTGGGAAGGAAAGAGATTATTTGTTCCCTGCCTGGGGGCTGAGACTTTTCCTCTGGGGGGTCTACCACGCCGAGGTGCTCGTGCCAACTGTGCAGGTTCGTCTCTCAGCAAGAAGGCAGGTTTGAGTCTGTCAACACTGACCACTTCCTTTCTGTCCCCATAATCAAGCACAAAGTGTTTGTCACCATTTTCCAGCACTCTGAACGGGCCATCGTAAACTGGGCGTAATGTTGGTTTAATGGCTTCATGCTTAACAAAAACGAACTCAGCGTTTTTTAAAGTCTGAGGAACAAAAACTCGTGGAAAAGAGTGATGAGCTGGACCGTGGAGGGAGTCCGGTCCACTGCTGCCTAAAAACCTTGGGACTGGAAGGTGTCCTGGTTCTGGGTTCTCTGGTAAAAATTCTCCTGGGAGTCTGATAGGCTGGGCAAAAACTAATTCTGCAGGAGAAGCGTCTAAATCCTCCATGAGGGTCCTCGGATTGCTCCCTCTGTGGCCGTAGACCGCCAGGATCCTCTCGGCTCTTTCCTCCGCTGATGGGACATAATTCGCCACGATGGTCGCCTTGAGTGTCTCATATTTGTCCCGGGCTGGTGGTCGCCGGACCAAGCTCCGCACACACTTCGAAGTGGCGGAGTCG
Source organism: Pholidichthys leucotaenia (assembly GCA_020510985.1). Taxonomy (NCBI): domain Eukaryota; kingdom Metazoa; phylum Chordata; class Actinopteri; order Cichliformes; family Pholidichthyidae; genus Pholidichthys; species Pholidichthys leucotaenia. Next base: position 323,145,939 of record CM035845.1, read on the forward strand.
AGTTTGGAGACGATATGGTAAAACTTAATATCGTCTGCTGTGATGCCCGCCAGTATAAACTGGGCTTCAGCTTGCTGAAACCAAGAGGCGGGGTCCTCTCGCCAGAAGTCTGGCAGGTTGACAGCAACGGCATTCGTGCACACCATCACTGTTGTGCCCACCGGGTGAGAGTGCCTTGCCTCGGCACTCGCGGCGGTGCTGGAGCTCGGTTGAGCTCTCTCAGTGCCCTCTGCCGTGGGGAACAACTGTCTGCTTGTTCCCTCGTCTGCGTCGTCGCTGGCGTATGCCTGAGTCACCATGGATGAGCAGCTTGAAGAACACCTCCGGTCCATATTCTCGCGTCAGGGTCACCAGTGTAGAGGAGCTGAAATGACGAGGCGATTTTTGTATTAAAAACAGGGTTTTTAATGAATAGCTCTTCTATCGAGTCTCATCAGGTGTAGAGCTTGGCAGAAGGCAAGAGAATGATCTCTGCTCCGCTCGCTGGTTAAATACAAGCACACATAGAGCCACACATTGAAAAAGCTGACATCAGAGCCACACATTAAAAAAGCTGACATCAGAGCCACTCATTGAAAAAGCTGACATCCCCCCGTTATCTTAACCCCCCATTGTTCTGCTATCTCCTCTCCTTGTCTTGGGAGGTGATGGGAACTCCTCCTCTCGCCTTAGGGGGTAAAGGTGTCAAGTCCGTCTCTGCCGCCGCGTCTTGGGAGGTCCATTGTCTTTAACCCGGCGGGGGAGATCCTTTGTCCTTTCTAGGTGTGAAGTTCCTTACATATGCTGTCACAAAACATTTCCACTTGTTCTAACATATGTAGATATGGGATATAAGAGTCATATATACCACATCTGCATAAAATCATGTTGTATACAGATCTGTTCCAGGGGGAGATCTCCGTTTGTGTGTGCCCAGCTTTACCCATGATGGGTGTTACACTGATTTTGGGTAATGGTGTTGCTGGAGATAAAATGTGGGCAGAGGTGCCAACACCCTAATTATAGTGCATCTGGAAAGTCTTCACAGCGCTTCACTTTTTCCACATTTAGTTATGTTACAGCCTTATTCCAAAAGGGATTAAATCCATTTTTTCCCTCGAAATTCTACACACAATACCCTATAACGAAAATGTGAAAAAAAAGGTTTTTTTTATTTAGATTTTTGCAAATTTATTAAAAATAAAAAAATAAGATCACATGTACATAAGTGTTCACAGCCTTTGCCATGAAGCTCAAAATTGAGCTCAGGTTCATTCTGTTTCCACTGATCTTCCTTGAGATGTTTCTACAGCGTAACTGGAGTCCACCTGTGGTAAATTCAGTTGATTGGACATGATTTGGAAAGGCACACACCTGTCTATATAAGGTCCCACAGTTCACAGTGCATGTCAGAGCACAAACCAAGCATGAAGTCAAAGGATTTGTCTGTAGACCTCCAAGACAGGATTGTCTAGAGGCACAAATCTGGGGAAAAGTACAGAAAAATTTCTGCAGCTTTTAAGGTTCCAATGAGCACAGTGGCCTCCATCATCCGCAAACAGAAGAAGTTTGGAACCACCAGTACCCTTCCTAGAGCTGGCCAGCCGTCTAAACTGAGTGATCGGGGGAGAAGGGCCTTAGTCAGGGAGGTGACCAAGAACCCAATGGTCACTCCGTCAGAGCCGCAGCGTTCCTCTGTGGAGAGAGGAGAACCTTCCAGGATAACCATCTCTGAAGCAATCCACCAATCAGCCCTGTATGGTAGAGTGGCCAGACAGAAGCCACTCCTTAGTAAAAGGCACATGGCAGCCCACCTGGAGTTTGCCAAAAGGCACCTGAAGCACTCTCAGACCATGAGAAACAAAATTCTCTGGTCTGATGAGACAAAGATTGAACTCTTTGGCGTGAATGCCAGGCATCATGTTTAGAGGAAACCAGGCATCACTTATAACCATGCCAGTGGTGGTGGCAGCATCATGCTGTGGGGATGTTTTTGAGCGGCAGGAATTGGGAGACTAGTCAGGATAAAAGGAAAGATGAATGCAGCAATGTACAGAGACATCCTGGATGGAAACCTGCTCCAGAGCACTCTTGACCTCAGACTGGGGCGATGGTTCATCTTTCAGCAGGACAACGACCCTAAGCACACAGCCAAGATATCAAAGGAGTGGCTTCAGGACAACTCTGTGAATGTCCTTGAGTGGCCGAGCTAGAGCCCAAACTTGAATCCAATTGAACATCTCTGGAGAGATCTGAAAATGGCTGTGAATCCGACGCTTCCCATCCAACCTGATGGAGCTTGAGTAGTGCTGCAAAGAGGAATGGGCCAAACTGCCCAAAGATAGGTGTGCCAAGCTTGTGGCATCATATTCAAAAAGACTTGAGGCTGTAATTGCTGCCAAAGGTGCATCAACAAAGTATTAAGCAAAGGGTGTCAATACTGATATACATGTGATTTCTTAGTTTTTTATTTTTAATAAATTTGCAAAATTCTCAAAAAAAAAAACTTTTTCCACATTATCATTATGGGGTATTGTGTGTAGAGTTTTGAGGGGAAAAATGAATTTAATCCCTTTTGGAATAAGGCTGTAACATAACAAAATGTGGAAAAAGTGAAGCACTGTGAATACTTTCCGGATGCACTGTAAGTCTGGGGTGAGTAAACCTGATGAAAATGAGATGGCATTTCCTGATGTGTTCAAAGCGTGTGCAGTGGGGGAGACTGGAACTCAAGAAGGTTTTAGCAAGTATGACAAAGCTGATTTGGTGTTAACTGACGTTCCTTGGTCTGTTTCCCACAGTGAGCTGGTGAAGGAACAGCACTCTGATTCTTCATTAAAGGAGCTATTTGAGAAGGTTCTGCCTGGTAATGAGGTGGAAAAGGCTGCCCACTGTTACTTCATTCAGGATGAAGTTTTGGTGAGAAAAAGGGTTCCTCATGGCAAAATGGGTTTATGTGAGCCTATCTACTAAGTAGTGGTCCCTTCCATATTTCATGTTGTGGCTTTACAGGTCTTTCATAAGTTTGGACATCTAGGTGTCAGAAAAACTTTTAATCAGGTCCTTAAATATTTCTTTTGGCCCAATTTAAAGAAGGACATTGCTTCTTATATTAAATCATGCCACGCATGTCAGGTAACCAGTAAGTCAAATCAAGTCTCAAAGCCATCTCTTCTGAGTCCTAAATCTGCAATAAGACAGCCCTTTGAACACATCAGTGATAGTGTCACTTCTTTGCTTCCATTTAGATCAGGTGCTACTTGTGTGTTGCCAGAAGTATATCAGAATCTAGTGTATCCAGTAGCATACCCATGGCATCGTTTATGTTAATTCTGGTCCATTGGTTACAGACCACAACCCCTCTGTTTTCCTCAGTTCTCTGCAGTGCCCAAACCCACATATGATTTTATGAGCATTGTTTCTCCAGTCCTATTAGATAGTCCATATTAGAGGTTGAGACACTGTAATGGCAGATGCATTGCCTAGAGCCCCCTGCTAATAAGTTTTTGTATTTTTTTTTTTCCTGCTTAACTTCATGTAACTTCTCAGGCCACTCACTTGACTATTAAAATGCTTCAAGGGTCCAGTTGCTGAGGATGGGAAAGTGAACCTGGAGGGGTTTGTATGGAGTTAATAGCAGTATGAAATTTAGGAGCAGCACGGTGGTGCAGTGGTTAGCACAGTAAGAGGGTCACGGGATTGATTCCACCTCTGACCACCGTGAATTCGATCCCACTCCCTGACCATCAGTGACCCTTCCGTGTGGAGTTTGCATGTTCTCCCCGTGTCTGCGTGGGTTTACCCCAGGTACTCCAGTTTTCCTCCCACGGGCCAAAAACATGCAAGTTAGGTTAACTGGAGACTCTATAGTGGCTCTAGGTGTGAATGTGTGTGTGAATGGTGAAGGGATGGCACCGTACCGTGGCTGCTTCATCCATCTAGGTGGATGCCCTGAATTTCCCCTCAGGATCAATAAAATACACAAAAAAAATTACAAAACTGGGGGAAAGTCACAAATTACAAAACTGGGGAAAAGTTGCTAATTTACAAAACTGGTGGTGGGGGGCGGTGTCACAAATTACAAAACTGGTGGGCAAAGTCACTAATTTACGAAACCAGGGGGAAAGTCACTAATTTATGAAACTGGTGGTCAAAGTCACTAATTTGCAGAACTGGAGGGAAAATTTGCTAATTTACAAAACTGGCAGACAAAGTTGCTAATTTATGATATTAGGAAGAAAATTTTGCAAATTTACAAAACTGGTGAATAAAGTCACTAATTTATGAAACTGGGAGAAAAAGTCGAAAATTTACAAAACAAGAGAACAAAGTCACAAATTTACAAAACTGGTGAATAAAGTCACTAATTTACGAAATGGGGGAAAAGTCGGCAGTATAAAATGTGTAAAAAATCAAAATAGCTACTTGAGAACATGTAGTAAAATGTTGCTCATTATTATCCTATCCTTGAACTCTTCATGGGGATGGGGGTGGCTGATTAACAAGATTATGAGTCAGTTTGCTAAACAAGGGGAATGACACCCCTTCACCCCCCACACCCACCCACCCCATGACCTATTGAGTGTAGCAGCAGAACAGCTAGCGTACATGTTAACCAAAGCCACAGACTGCTCCGTCACGCCTGGTTCTGGCTGTGTGGGGCCTCTGAAACCTGCTGCTGCAGTGTTGGCTCATAACAGAAACTAGCAGATTTTTGGCACTGCGGGGCAAAGTGCCAGAGACCACCGAACTAAATGACTCTGATGGGTAACCAAGCTCGCTGTGGGTTAAAGACCCCACCCCCACCCCCCACCCCCACCCCTGCCGACCCTGCAGCTACACCCCCTGCAGCACTGTGACCAGGACCATGTGAATCAGGTCTGAGTCAGACTGGAGACCACAGAGTCATGTTATTGGCAGGATGCTGCAGACTAAATGTCACATGGCTGCACGCCTCTTCTTCTCTGTATGGAGACATCGCTGTCTGTTTTAGAAGAAATGCTGATTTTAGTACAGCACAAATAAATAAATAAACAACTGCATTTCCCATGTGGTGCCATGTTTCTGTTGTGCTTAGAGTGTGATGTTCATTGTTAACTCTTGATTAATCACACTTTAATCACACATTTTCTTTCTGTCATAATGTAAGTGTAAAGTTGAACTTGCAGTTCAAAATGGCCTCATCTCTGTCCATTTTGGCTCCCGAGGATCTTCTTGGTGGGTTGCTGTCTGCTACATGCTGCATTACTTCCTGATTTCCCAAACTGCCACTTGGAATATGGAAAGCCATCAGGGTCAAGAACCTGCGTCTGTGTTCATCACAGCTGCATTCAGAGGTGATTCCAGCCACTCTCACTTGTTTGTTTACATAAGAGATTTACTCACTGGCCAAAAGCATTTGCCTGCTTTGCCTGCTGACAAGCAGCACCTCTATCGGCATTAAATGGGGTGGTGTGTTAACTAGTTATCATTGTATTATCTTTGACATCACTAAAGGGAAAACAAATCCAACGGGCCCCCTTCAGCCACTAGGGGGCACTCAAGCTAACAGTTGATACTCAATACTTTTTGCGGGTGTCATATGCTGGACCCCGGAGTGGCAGGGAAATAGACCCAGGCACTGGATATGTTTGTGCATTTATTAACTGAAAGAACAAACAGTGCAAAAAGGTGCAAATGAGACGAAAATGTAACAAGTAATAACTTACAAGAGGAAGCCTCGGAACAAAGCATGTTCAGAGGCTGGGAGGAGATCAGAGAATGCCAGTAGACACAAACAATAACGCTGCTAAGAGGCAGTAATACGGCAGGGCTTAAATACAAGTGTACATGATTACATAAGTGAGCACCGGTGTAGGCTTGTGTGAGCAGGCAAGAAGGAAACGGTGATAATTGGAATCAGCTGGATAGATGTAGGGAGAAGCAGCTGGATTGACAACTTGACAGGTGATGCCCCCTGCAGAGCACAAACCCGGAAATCACCTGACAGCTGTCAACCCAGAGAAGAGTATCATAGCAAACATAAACACAGCAGACTGAAACCAAAACACAAATGGACATGATCCAAAAATAATTGCAAAACAAGACATGGGCAAAAATAACTGAAACAACTGGAGAAAATACAAGGCAGAATAACACTAAGAAGAGCACCAAAAATACAGGAGACAAATAAATACATAGAAAAAGCCACGAGACTGGGTCTGGCAGAAATCTCAGCCCCAGCCCGTGACAGCAGGGGAGAATTAAAATTGCCTTCAACGTTTTTCTCATATATCAGTGGCCTCTGTTTTTTTTTTTTTTGCAAATTTGCAAAATTATATCTTCTAGTGTGCAACTTTTTTCCTCATAAATTTGGTACTTTTTCTGGTAAATTTGCAACTGTTTTCTTATTTATTTCTACATTAAATGCTGTGTAGAAAATGTGACAGTCACCAAAGAGATCCGAGTCTTTCCAAACCAGAAATCCTGGATGACCAGTGAGGTCCAGGCTCTGATCGGAGCCCACAACTCAGCCTTCAGGCAGAGGGATAGCTCTCTGTACAGCACTGCCAAAGCCAATCTGAGAAGAGGCATAAAACACGCCAAGAACATCTACAGGAGGAAGGTGGAGGGCTTCCTCACAGACAACAACCCCCAACAGATGTGAAGAGGCATCCAGGTTCAGGTTCAGGTTACGTTATTTGTACCCGTAGGTAGATTTGTTTTGCAGTCTGGTGATATCCATATTTACAAGCCACTAATTACATTCAACATAGACACAAACACAGGCACACATGAAGCTGACTATAAACATAGATAGATAGATAGATAGATAGTTTATTTCGAACACAAAAATATAACAAATACAAGCAAATGGCAAATGCAATAAACATGATAAAATAATAAACAATGCAATGCAATAAACATGATAAAAATACTCAAGGCTCCATCAATCAGGGTATAAAAGACAAAGAGATGGGAGAAAAACCAGAGGTAAGAGAGAAGGGTCATGTTAAAAACTAGTCAAAGAGGTTAAAAAACTCAAAGGTCTAAAACCCAATAAAATATTTAGAACCCAAGTGACATCCTACAAAAATAAGTAAATCCAGGACTTCGTGGACTGGTGCCATCAGAACTGCCTCCAGATCAACGCGAGGAAAACTAAGGAGCTGGTGGTGGACTGCCGCAGGCATGGACGACCCCTCACAGCACCAGTAAATATACAGGGAACAGACATCAAGATGGTGACATCCTAAAAGTACCTGGGTGTTCATCTGAACAATAAACTAGACTGGTCACACAATACTGACGCACTCTACAAGAAGGGACAGCGCAGGCTGTTCCTGCTGAGGAGACTCAGGTCTTTTGGTGTACAAGGGGCGCTGCTGAAGACATTCTATGACACGGTGGTGGCATCAGCCATCACTTTTGGAGTGGTCTGCTGGGGCAGTGGCATTACCGCAGCCAATAGGAAGAGACTGAACAAACTGATCAAGACAGCTAGCTCTGTCCTGGGGCAGCGCCTTGACCCAGTGGAGGAGATAGGAGAGAGAAGGACGGTGGCTAAACTGTCATCTCTGCTGGAGTCCGAGTTCCACCCTATGCAGGACATACTGAATGCACTGAGGAGCTCATTTAGCAGCAGACTACATCATCCCAGGTGCACAACCGAGAGGTTTCGTAGGTCCTTCCTACCAACGGCTGTCAGACTGTACAACCTAAGCAGGGCTGCTCGCAGAGATAGCAAAAAGACGTAACAACCTAATAGTTTTGAATGCAAAAGATGCAATAGACTTACACAATGGTCCCCTCCGGCATACAACTAGGAAAATACCGGTTGCTATGGAGGGTGAGAATATGTATGGGCACATAATCATACCATGTAGGATAACTAAGTAGACGGTTGTGCTGTTTCATCCCATCTAGCTACAATGCTCTGCACTGTGTGTGTTTATATTTATATATCTATATATTTATTCCATCTAGCTACAATACTCTGCACTGTGTGTCTGTATATATATATATATATATATATATATATATATATATATAGTATATATTTATAGTAATATGTACATATGTATATTAGCTGCTCTTGCTTTTTTTTCTTGCCTTCTGATTGTTGCTCTGAGTGTTGCTATCCCTGTGCTGTTGCAATCCTGGAATTTCCCCATTGTGGGACTAATAAAGGCTTATCTTATCTTATCTTAAATATAAAATGAAGTTAATAAATAGGTACCTAAATTATGTACAATATATTTTTACAGCTTGTTCAACTCTTTGACAGCAGCAGGGACAAAGCTGTTTTTGTAGAGCTGGGTTTTACTTTTTGGGACAGCAAACCTCCGTCTTGAGGGAAGAAGCTGAAAGTGGCAGTGCAAAGGGTGGGAGTCATCATTTAAAATGGAGGTAGCAATCCTCTGTACTTGTCTGGTGTACAGGGATGCCAGGCTCAGCTGTGACTCACCAAGCAAACGACTGGACCATCTAACTACCTGATCCAAGGATTTCCTCTGTTTCAGTTTTATCTGACCAAACCATGACACTAAAGAAAAGGATAAAACAGATTCAATAAAAGCCCGATAAAACATTGTCATTATGGTTCGGTCAACTTGGAAGCGTGCAAGTTTTCTCAACCAATGCAAATGTTGCTGACCCTTTTTGCACACCCTTTCACAGTTCATTTCAAAGTTTAAATTACTATCAATAATCGTCCCAAGATATTTGTACGATTGTACACATTCGGTGGTCTGGCCTTTTAGTATGGTGACTTTGTGCCTGGGAGTTTTCCTCCTAAAGTCAATAATCATATCTTTAGTTTTTGTTGTATTCAGCTGCAGGTAGGAATCCTCACACCAGTGAACAAAATCATCAACTACTGGGCCGTGGCCACTCTCACCATCCTGGAGGAGACTGACAATGACTGAGTCATCAGCATACAAAGATCTATGTGAGGATATTCTTTGTGGACTACAGCTCAGCTTTCAACACTATCATCTCGAACATCCTGATCAATAACTGCATCTCCTCCAGATTCTCCTCCGAACCTGCTCCTAGATAAAAAAAAAAAAACTCTCACCAACCGCTCACAAACAGACTCGGCCCCCACCACTCCTCCACACTATCTCTCAGCACTGGCTCCCCCCAGGGCTGTGTGCTAAGCCTTCTACTGCACTCTCTGTACACCTTTGACTGTATTCCAACCTACCCAACCACTGTCATTGTGAAATACGCAGATGATGCCACCTTGGTTGGGCTCATCACTGACAATGATAAGGCATACAGGGCGGAGGTAGAGAATCTGCTGCTATGGTGCCAAGCAAACAACCTGAAACTGAATGTCCAAAAAAAACCAAAGAACTCATACTGGACTTTAAGAAAGAACAGACAGGACCACACACCCCTCCTCAAACGGCGACTGTGCACATCACCTTCAGGTTCCTGGGCACCCACATCTCAGACCTCTCCTGGTCTGTCAACACCAAGGCCCTGGTGAAGAAAGCCCAGCAGCGGCTGCACTTTGTCCACGTCCTGAGGAAGAACAACCTGGACCAGAAACTGCTGCTGGCCTTCTACTGTTGCTCAGTGGAGAGCGTGCTCACCTACTGTCTGGGTGTGCAGTACATTGGCTCCACGGCCAACAACAGGAAGGCTGTGCAGAGGGTCATCAACACTGCCCAAAAATTATCGGTGGCCCTCTGCCCTCCCTGGAGGACATCTCCAGACTCTCCTGTCTCAGAAAGACCAAGGCTATCACAGGAGACCCCTCACATCCCACCCACCTCCTGTTCGACCTGCTTCCCTCTGGACGACAGTTCAGATCAATCAGGTCCCACACCTCCTGTCTGACAAACAGTTTCTTCCCCTGGGCCATCCGGACTGCAAACAGTCAGAGGCCCCACCCAACTCCCTCCAAACATTGACATACACAGAACTGAGGACCTTTTCAATTATAACAATAAAACACGTGTCTTTGCACTCTGCACTTTCATGTTCAGCCGTGGACAAAATTGTTGGTACCCCTCTGTTAATGAAAGAAAAACCCACAATGGTCACAGAAATAACTTGAATCTAACAAAAGTGGTAATAAATAAAAATTCTATGAAAATTAACCAGTGAAAATCAGACAATGCTTTTGAATTGTGGTTCAACAGAATTACTTTAAAAAACAAACTCATGAAACAGGCCTGGACAAAAATGATGGCACCCCTAGAAAAGATTGAAAATAATGTGACCATAGGGACATGTTCAACCAAGATGTGTCCTCTAATTAACATCACAGGTGTCTACAAACTTGTAATCAGTCAGTCGGCCTATTTAAAGGTGACAAGTAGTCACTGTGCTGTTTGGTGACATGGTGTGTACCACACTAAACATGGACCAGAGGAAGCAAAGGAGAGAGTTGTCTCAGGAGATTAGAAAGAAAATTATAGACAAGCATGTTAAAGGTAAAGGCTGTAAGACCATCTCCAAGCAGCTTGATGTTCTTGTGACTACAGTTGCACATATTCAGAAATTTAAGATCCTCGGGACTGTAGCCAACCTCCCTGGATGTGGCCGCAGGAGGAGACGGATAATACGAATGGTAACAAAAGAGCCCAGAACAATCTCTAAACACATTCATGGTAAACTCCAAGGTCAAGGTACATCAGTGTCAGATCGCACCATCCGTCGTTGTTTGAGCCAAAGTGGACTTCATGGGAGACGACCAAGGAGGACACCACTGTTGAAAACAAATCATAAAAAAGCCAGACTGGAATTTGCCAAACTGCCTGTTGACAAGCCACAAAGCTTCTTTGACAGGCGCCTCCATGGCTCGCCGCGTCATTGAGAATGTCATTTATGATGTTTTCAGTGTCAAGTCAAATTCCTCGTATATTTACCTGTGTAAATGTGCTTGGCAATAAACTTATTCTGATTCTGATTCTGATTCTGGGAGAATGTCCTATGGACAGACGAGACAAAACTGGAACTTTTGGCAAGGCACATCAGCTCTATGTTCACAGATGCAAAAATGAAGCATACCAAGAAAAGAACACTGTCCCTACTGTGAAACATGGAGGAGGTTCTGTTATGTTCTGGGGCTGCTTTGCTGCATCTGGCACAGGGTGTCTTGAATCTGTGCAGGGTACAATGAAATCTCAAGACTATCAAGGTATTCTAGAGAGAAATGTGCTGCCCAGTGTCAGACAGCTTGGTCTCAGTCGCAGGTCATGGGTCTTGCAACGGGATAATGACCCAAAACACACAGCTAAAAACACCCAAGAATGGCTAAACATTGCAAAACATTGGACTATTCTAAAGTGGCCTTCTATGAGCCCAGATCTAAATCCTATTGAACATCTGTGGAAGGAGTTGAAACATGCTGCCTGGAGAAGGCACCCTTCAAACCTGAGACAACTGAAGCAGTTTGCTCATGAGGAGTGGGCCAAAATACCTGCTGAGAGGTGCAGAAGTCTCACTGATAGTTACAGAAATTGTTTGATTGCAGTGATTGCCTGAAAAGGTTGTGCAACAAAATATTAAGTTAAGGGTACCATCATTTTTATCCAGGCCTGTTTCATGAGTTTGTTTTTTAAAATAATTCTGTTGAACCACAATTCAAAAGCATTGTCTGATTTTCATTGGTTAATTTTCATAGAATTTTTATTTATTACCACTTTTGTCAGATTCAAGTTATTTCTGTGACCATTGTGGGTTTTTCTTTCATTAATAGAGGGGTACCAACAATTTTGTCCACGGCTGTATATTGACCCATTTGTGAAACCACTGCCATACCTGTGTATATTTCCCATAATCCTTGGACCATTTTATTCAATCGTGTGTCCAATTGTGTGTTCTGTACTCCGCACTTTTATGTACATCGTTTCATCCATGAAGCTCATCACACTCACCTCCTCACCGCCGTTTACAGAGGCGCCCTGGAATCTATCCTTTCTTATGGCCTGACTACCTGGTTTGGGAATTGCACAGCTTTAGAGAAGCACCAGCCGAACAGGGTTGTAAGAACAGCCAGTAAGATCATTGGTGTCCCCCTCCCCTCCTTGGAGGAGATTTTCAACAAATGCCGTGCTAACAGGGCTGTTAACATCATTAAAGACTGCTACCACCCTTCCCACAGTTTGTCTTCTCTCCTGTCCTCAGGGAAGAGGTACAGGTGTCTCCAGGCCAGGACAGCCAGAATGCTGAACAGTATTTTTTCCCCACATGCAGTCAGGATTATAAATGGACTGTATCCTATTCCCCTGCCAACTGCTTTCCCCCCTCACGCGTGCACACACACACCTCTGATAAGCATGTACATGTATTTTGTTAGGTTGGTCTGACCATAGTGTTTTTAATTGATATTTTATTGTTGTATTTTAATTTATTTATGCCACTGTTTTGACACTTATTTTATATGTATATTGTGGTACTGTGCTATGCTGGGAGAACATCATTTCATTTTTATGTGCAAGCGTACATATTAAATGACAATAAAGAAACCTTGACCCTCTGAGCCACTACCATACCTGTGTATATTTCCATAATTCTGGGCCATTTTTGTTCTGTAACCGTGTTTTATCTAATCCTTTTCTCTTACTTTATTGCGCAGTAGCCTGGTGGAGCACCCACAATTTCGTTGTACTGTATAACTGTACAATGACAATAAAGCCTACTGTATTCTATTCTATTAACTTGCATTTCTTTATCATAAATTTGCTACGTTTTTTTAAAAGGTCTCATTTCCTGGAAAAAAATGTGCTTTTGCAGGTTTAACCTTCTGAAATGAATCTATATCGCCCCAAAGGTCTCCCGAGTCGGCAGACGGAGCCACTGTTTACAGCAGGAGACGTTACAGCAGGGAAGAGCTAGTGCTAGCTAGCACTCAACCGCCATCCGATGCTAACGGAGAAACTCGACATACCGGGAACTGTAGCGAAAACGACGCTGGTGCCGGGCTGGAGTTTAGGCGGTGTGCAAGAAATATAAGACAGAATAATAAAGAGCAATAGCAAGAACCAAGCAGACCGCCCGTAAAATCTACTGGAGGAAAAAGCCCCCAGGAAGCAGCTAGCCACCAAGGCTGCTCGGAAAAGCGCTCCGGCCACCGGCGGAGTGAAGAAGCCTCACCGTTACAGGCCCGGTACCGTGACTCTGAGAGAGATCTGTCGCTACCAGAAATCCACGGAGCTGCTCATCCGTAAGCTGCCCATCCAGCGCCTGGTGAGGGAGATCGCTCAGGAGTTCAAGACCGACCTGCGCTTCCTGAGCTTTGCCGTCATGGCTCTGCAAGAGGCCAGCGAGGCCTACCTGGTGGGTCTCTTCTTCGCTAAGAGGGTCACCATCATGCCCAAAGACTTCCAGCTGGCCCGCCGCATCCGCGAAGAGAGAGCTTAGACTTTCTGCTGCACATTCACCAACCATAATGCTCCGCACTGTCTGTGTGTGTGTGTGTGTGTGTGTGTGTGTGTGTGTGTGTGTGTGTGTGTGTGTGTGTGTGTGTGTGTGTGTGTGTGTGTGTGTGTGTGTGTGTGTATATATATATATATATTATATTATATATATTACCGGAGTGGTGGCTCAGTTGGTAGAGCATCCGCCCCACACCCGGGAGGCAGGGGTTCAAATCCCGGCCGGGTCATACCAAAGACCATATAAAAATGGTGCTTTCTGCCTTCTAGCGTGGTGCTCCGCATAATGGAATGGGGAAAGTAAAGTTACACACAGAGCTACCAGAGGACTGACCCCCCGCTGTAGCTTTCACTACTTACAGTAGCTGTGTGGCCTAGGGTCAGAGAAACGGAGATAGGCGCCGCCCATATACACCTTCAGATGTGAAGGGATTAACTAACTATATACTGTATATATATATATATATATATATATATATGTATATACTGTATATATATGTACATATGTTTACTAGCTGTTCTTGTTTTTTCTTGCCTTCTGATTGTTGCTCTGAGTGTTGCTATCCCTGTGCTGTTGCAATCCTGGAATTTCCCCATTGTGGGACTAATAAAGGTTTATCTTATTTTATCTTAGATTAAAAAACATCAAAACACACTTCTCTTAAATCACACAGTCTTCATATTGAGTTAGCTTTCCAAGTGCGGTTTATATTATTATTGCTTTATATTTCAATCACCCTAATAGACATCATTGTTTCCACCTGGTTCACTAATCCACAGTCAGTAATATATCTCACATCATTCTGGCTTATTTTGTTCTATTTTTGCCGTGATGCTACATCAAACAGTTAGCATTAGCATGTCTCAGTGGTCGGAGTCGATCAGTCTAACCAAGGGGTCTGCAACCTTTGCCAACCAAAGAGCCATTTTACCCATCTCCAACTAAAATAGAAGTGGCTGAGGGCCACAACAGTAATTTGACCTTTAAAATAAAGATTATGCTGCTTATAAAGTTTTTTAATAGCTCTGAATATTATATGGTATTAATAAATTCATACTACAACAGCGAAAAAAAGCTGTCAAGCTTTATATATAGCTTCATTCATGAAATAAAAGTATTAAAACGACATTACAAATTGTTTTGTGCTAAAAATAATGTGAATATAATAATAATATATTAATGTGAATATCTAATCATGATTTTTTTGGGCAGCACGGTGGCGGAGTGGTTAGCACTGTGGCAGCACAGCAACTCACCCTTGGCCGGGGGGTCCTGGGTTGGATCCCAGCCCCCGACCAACAGTGATCTGTGTGGAGTTTGCATGTTCTCCCCGTGTCTGCGTGGGTTTACTCTGGGATTTCTCCAGTTTCCTCCCACGTGCCAAAAACATGCAAGTTAGGTTAACTGGCATCAAACTGGGGATTCTAAATTGTCCTTAGGTATGACTGTGAGAGTGAATGGTTGTCTGTCTCTCTGTGTTGGCCCTGCGATTGACTGACGATCTGTCCAAGGTGTACCCTGCCTCTCGCCCAAAAAGATGATGGGATAGGCTCCAGCCCCCCCGCGACCCGAAAAGGATTAAGCGAAAGAAAATTAATGAATTTTTTTGTAGTTTTTTAATTATCAGCACATTCATAAATTGTTTAAATCTGAAAAATATCATCCATCTCCTACTTTTAACAGTGATCACACAGCTTTAGTTCCTATTTTAATAAGACTAAAGTTTTATTAACCCCTTGCACTCTGGTCAATTTCCCTAAAAACGCCTAAAAATAACATGCCCAAAGTAAATCAAAAGCTGTTCTTCAACCCTTTGCAGCATCTTCATGGGGTTGGTCTCATTTAAAAGAAAACACTTTGAATTTTTTGGCAAAACAGTCATAATCTCTCTAAGTGCTCCGGCCACTGAGTAACAGTCATCTAAGCATAGTGAACTTGAAGAAAATAAATTTCGCCTGGGTGTTTTTTTGGATACAAATGCTTGCAAATAACACACAGCTTCAGATCCGGGCTGGAAAATGCAACAGAAATGTAGAACCAAGTGTTATCCAGCTGAGGTCAAAATTTTGTAACAATACCACAAAAAATGAATATATTACACAGCTTTGTTCTCAGGTTGTTCCCAGGCGTTTTTGAACTGTGCCAAATTGTGCCAAATGGCACAGTTTGGAAAAACGTCTGTAACTTTTGAATGCTTCAATATAGAAGCTTCATCTTGGGCTCTAATGAAAGGTGACACTCAGGGCTGTGTGTGTGTGTGTGTGTGTGGGTGGGGAAAATCACACACCCTCTGACCCCGCTACAGAGGATGGACATCGCCCGTTGCGCCGCGGTCACAGTGCGCCGCGGTCTACGACGCACAGCTGTAATTTACCGATCGGTCAAAAGTCATTTTTGATTACAATTTTCAGGGATAAAGAATAATTTAGCTTATAACACTTACCTGTTCACAACAGCAGTGTAGCTGGTGAACTTCTCTTCCTCATTGTCAGACGAACGTGACGCTGGTCCACTTGTTACGGACTCGTGGTTCTGGTCTCGTGACCCGATCAAACTATAATTCCATTATTGCGGTTTTGCGCTTCCATGATTGCGGTTTTGGCAAACGATTTTTCAAAACAAATAAAAACAGTAGTAAGAAAAAAAGACTGGCGAATGCCTGTGTCACCCAGCCTGTATTTGCAGCCGTTGGTAGGCTGCGAATACAAAGTTCTGAAACTTTGAAGAACCAATGACTGAAAACCTAGCAAGAAGGACCCGCCTACCAACGGCTGCGAATGCAGCCAGCCAACTGAAGCATAGAAGTTCGAAAGCTGTTTTGTGTAAGGCTGGGTGAAGAGAGACTGACTGCTGCAGCAGATGAAAAAAGGACCCGCAGGAAGAACCACCACAGACCCAACAGCACGGAGACCACCCACAAGTGCGACCTGTGTGACAGGGACTGCCATTCGCACATCGGCCTGTTCAGCCACAGGCGGTGCTGTCCCAGCAGAGTAGACGTTTAGGATTCTCTTCCATGGTCATCATAGACCGACGGAGGCCGACGACGAAGGCTGGGTGACACACACGTGTTAGCCAGTCTTTTTTATTACTACTGTTATTTGTTTTGAAAAATCGTTTGCCAAAACCGCAATCATGGAAGCGCAAAACCGCAATAATGGAATTATGTTTTGACCGGGTCGTGAGACCAGAACCACGAGTCCGTAATAAGCGGACGAGCTTCATGTTCATCTGACAATGAGGAAGAGAAGTTCGCCAGCTACGCTGCTGTTGTGAACAGGTAAGTGTTATAAGCTAAATTATTCGTTATCCCTGAAAATTGTAATCAAAAATGACTTTTGACCGATCGGTGAATTACAACTGTGCGTCATCGCCACATGACGGACCACGGCACATTAACCCGTGCACCGGGCGATGTCCATCCTCTGTAGCGGGGGGGGGAACAACAACCCCACACACACACACACACAGCCCTGAGTGTCACCTTTCATTAGAGCCCAAGTTGAAGCTTCTATATTGAATCATTCAAAAGTTACAGATGTTCTTCCAAACTGTGCCATTTGGCACAATTTGGCACAGTTCAAAAATGCCTGGGAACAACCTGAGAACAAAGCTGTGTAATATATTCATTTTTTGTGGTATTGTTACAAAATTTTGACCTCAGCTGGATAACACTTGGTTCTACATTTCTGTTGCATTTTCCAGCCCAGATCTGAAGCTGTGTGTTATTTGCAAGCATTTGTATCCAAAAAAAACACCCAGGCGAAATTTATTTTCTTCAAGTTCACTATGTTTAGATGACTGTTACTCAGTGGTCGGAGCACTTAGAGCAGGGGTGTCAAACTCATTCCATGGAGGGCCAAGACCCTGCAGGTTTTACTTCCACCCAGTCTCTTCAGCAGGTGTTTTCACTGATCAACAATCAGTAGGACGAAATTCAGAGAAATCACCTGTTGAAGACACTGGGTGGAGGTAAAACCTGCAGGGTCTTGGCCCTCCATGGAATGAGTTTGACACCTGTGACTTAGAGAGATTATGACTGTTTTGCCAAAAAATTCAAAGTGTTTTCTTTTAAAATGAGACCAACCCCATGAAGATGCTGCAAAGGGTTGAAGAATAGCTTTTGATTTACTTTGGGCACGTTATTTTTAGGCGTTTTTAGGGAAATTGACCAGAGTGCAAGGGGTTAAGCCAATTAGAAATAATTATAGCAGAGTGGGAAAAAAAAACGTATAAAAATTTTCTTCCCTTGAGCTAAATATTGGTTATAATTAAAAAAAAATGTGTGGCACAAATAGTCTGCACATATAATTCACTGACCAAAACCACACAGGTAACAAACTAGCACCGTTATCCTACAGACAAAAAGGTGAAAACATCCTTAAAATAAAAGGCTCACCTCTACATCACTGTCAGAATCTTCTCTCCTCTCTTTTTTCTTTAAAAATTGTGAAGGAAAACTGTCAGCTGTAGGTCTTATTTTAGGCTAGTATATGTGGTTGATGGCATTTCATAATAGCTACCACATAACCGATACAACCATTCTGAAAACTGAATCGCTGACCATATAACAACCATACATAAACAAAAGAATCTGTCCACACAGAATTAAACTCTTGTGGAAGAAGGAAGCAGATAAGGCAACGAGCTGAACGACATGTGAACTTTATTTCTCTTCCAACAGCAAGTACAGAAAATCTCTAACTGGGTCTCTCTTTATTTCCGTCCCATGAGACCCAGGAAGCCAAAAACAATACATTCAGTGGACAAATGTATTTGTGGCACATTAACATCATATAACGCCAGTCCTGCTTCTCACACCCTCTCTTCTTCCTGCGGCTCTGGCGTCTCCTGAACTCCCCGGGGGGTGACTCGTCCTTTCTGTCACATCTGAGACCCCCCAGTACCACTTCCTCCTTCAGTCTTTTGTTCCATCTTCCCCCTGGCTCCTGATTCTGGGTGGAAAGCCCCACACAAAGTGCCACCACACAGCCCTCCCCCCCCGAACACCCAGGAAGGGCACTAACCCCCCCATCCTTTGGGCTTGATCCAGCACCCATAGTGGCTGTAGCGGGGGGTCACCAATCCGGTCGAAACACTCTGTTGGCGAGGTGTGCAGGAGGGCACGTTAGTCTGTGGAGGGAAAAAGGGTGGGAGGGGAGGAAACATGTTAGCTTTGTGAGCGCAGGTCTCTACTGAGGGAACACCAACTTGTGGAGCCACTGAAGGTGGGCGTCCGCGCCGGGAAGCTTGGGCCAACACCACCTGCTTGTCTGCCAACACAAAAGCGGGCTTCAGCCTGTTGATGCAGATGATCTCCCTACACCCCTACCCCCAAGTCTAACACCACAATGCTTTGCCCCAATTTACAGCACCCTGAGCGGTCCGTCGTATGGTGGATGCAGTGCCGGTGTGCATCGTGCCTGACAAAACAAAACTGGCGTTCTGTAAGCTTTTTGGGACAAATGTGCGGGGAAAACAATGGTGGGCCAGACCCAGCATGTTAACAGCCTCAGTACTGTGCAAAAATTGCACGGGTGGACCGGCCCCGGGGGCAGGGTTTTCCAGTAAAAACTCTCTGGGGATCTGCAGCTGCTGAGAAAAAACAAGTTCTGCCGGGGAGGCTGCCAGATCCTCCTTAGGAGTGAAGCACAACCCTAAAAGAACCTAGGGTAGGCGGTCGACCCAATTTGCATCCGTGAGTGAAGCTCTGAGCGCTGCCTTAAGCGACCTATGAAAATGCTCGCATAACCCGTTAGCCTTGGGGTTTACGTGGTAGTGCTGTGAATTTTGACCCACAGGCTCTGGGCCATCGCAGACCAGAGTTCCGAAACGAATTGCGGACCCCTGTCGGAAGTGATGTCCGACAGGAATCCGAACCGTGCAACCCAAGCTGACAAAAAAGCACAAGCCACTTCCGTGGATGTGGTGGAATCCAGCGGGACCACTTCAGACCAATGCATGGTGCGGTCCACGATTGTCAAAAGGTGTGTGAAACCTTGTGACGACAGGAGGGGTCCCACCAAATCCACGTGGAGGTGGTCAAACCTCCTGGCCGGGATTTAGAATGGCTCAAGGGGGGCTGTGGTGTGCTTGTGCACTTTGGCCTGTTGGCACATGACGTACGCTGCAGCCCACTCTTTCACATCCTTGCGCAAGCGCGGCCAGACAAATTTCGCCCCCACCAGTTTAACTGAAGCACGCATGCCGGGATGCGTGCAGAATGAAAGTGGACTGACTCAAAAATGCAGCGGCGCCAAGAGCTCGGAACCAGCGGGCGTGGGCGACTGGTGGAGACATCACAGAGCAAGGAAGGCCCCCCTTCTTGCACCACCCTGCTCTCCAGCTTTAACCCAGTTGGCGCAGACTGGAGATCACAAATGTCCCCAGCTTGCTCCACGGCCATAGCAAGGAAATCTATTCCCATGTAGACTGGGGAGACTAACGCGCACGACAGGCAATCGGCCATGATGTTGAGCTTACCGACAACGTGCAGAATGTCGGTCATGAACTGTGAGATCGCGGCTAAGTGCCATTGCTGCCAGGTCGATCACGGTTCCGAGACCTTGGACATTGCATACATTAGTGGTTTATGATCCACAAACGCAGTGAACTCACACCCCTCGAGCCAAAACTGGAAATGGCGCATCACCAGGTGGAGAGCCAACAATTCTCTGTTGAACGTGCTGTATTTGTGCTCGTTGTCGTGCAAAATATGACTGAAAAATGCAAGTGGCTGCTATGAACCGGAGATGTACTGCTCCACCACTGCCCCTGTGGCAACGTCAGACGCATCTGTGGTGAGCGCTAGCCATGCCGACGGGTCAGGGTGGGCTAGCAAAGTCGCATCAGCGAACGCTGTTTTGGTGTCTGCTAAAGCCTGGACTCGCTCGGGGGTCCAGTCGATGTTTTCTGCGGGCTTCTTTTTCTTCAGCGCGCCATATAACGGCTGCATCAGCTGGGCTGCCTGGGGGAGGAAGCTGTTATAAAAATTGACCATTCCCAAAAACTCCCGTAGGGCCCTCGCAGTCTGTGGACACAGAAAGTCCAACATGGCGCGCACCTTATCCTGTAGCAGAATCGCACCCTCTGGTGAAATGCGGTGGCCCAAAAAAATCAATCACTGGCACACCGAACTGGCACTTTGTCAGGTTAACTATAAGCCCATGCACTTCCAACCTCTGGAAAACCATCTTGAGATAGGCAAGGTGCTCCTCCTCGGACATGCTAGCCATCAGAATGTCATCTCAGTAGACAAAAACGAAGAAAAAGTCACGGAGCACTGCGTCCATCATTCTCTGGAAGGTTTGCACGGCGCTCTTTAATCCGAACAGCATGTGTAAAAACTCAAAAAGGCCGAAAGGAGTTATTACCACTGTTTTAGGAACATCTTCTGTGCACACCGGGACCTGGTGGTAACCATGGACCAGATCCACTTTTGAAAAAAAACACGCGTCCCGGCCAGGTGCACGATAAAATCCTGGATGTATGGGATGGGATACTGATCATGTTCCGTGGTGTTGTTCAAGCACTGGGAATCGCCACATGGTCGCCACGACCCATCGGCCTTAGGCACCATGTGTAGCGGGGATGCCCAAGGGCTGTTGGAGCGCCTGACGATGCCCAGCTGCTCCAAGTTGGCAAACTCCTCGCACGTGCTGGCCAGTTTAGCCGCGTACAGTCGCCGAGGTTGCACGAACACTGGCGGGCCTTTTGTGGTTATGAAATGTTCAACCCCGTGCTTAGTTACCATAGCCAAAAAAGTTGGGACCGTGAGTGCTGGGAACTGTGCAAGTAAATGCTGGTACTTACCCCCTGGAGCTATAACGTCAGCCAGTGTTGTTGACCCAGCTCCCCGAGCTGTGCAGGGCAGGGAGGTGAAAGAGACAGCGTCCATTAACCATCTGTTGGCAACACTGACTAACAACCCATAAGCACATAAAAAATCTGTGCCTAAAATGGGGGCAGAACATGCAGCTACCACAAAGTCCCACTGAAAATTGCGTCTGTGTAAGCATATTGGCAGCGTCCATTCACCAAATGTCCTGATGGTAGACCAGTTGGCAGCTGTAAGCTTGGGACCGCTGCCTCCTGTCCACCTGTCTGCGCTGACCGGCAGGATAAGGCTTTTCTGGGAGCCGGAGTCCACCAAGAAACGTCTCCCCGAACGTGTGTCCACGATAAAAAGCAGTTTGTTCCTGTCGCCAGCGGTTGCAGCTGCTACGTTACTACTGGCCATGCCGTTTCCCAGCTTCCTGACTTGGCATGGTGGTAGGCAGCATTGGGCATTCAAGCCGAAACGGCGATGATAAAAACAGATCGCCTCGTTCCTGCATCTCTTGACGTCTGTTCCGGCTACCACCAACGGCTCTTTGACCTCGCTGGTGTCCCTCATGGATGCCAGTGCAGCTGCATTCACGCTGAGACCTCTGGTTGCTATAATGATGTGGTCCGTTTCCTGCGCCAGGGCGCAGTAGTCCTTGGTCACCAGCAGCGGCGAGTTTTCCAGGATCATCCTCACTGTAGCAGGTATGTTCCTGAGGAACAGGTGGGTGACCAGGAAAGATTCGTCATTCTTCCCCCTCAACGCCAACATGCTCTCCATAAGCTCCACGGCTGATCTGTCACCTAACTCTAAATGTGTTAGGAGTCTCTCTGCCCTCTCACTGTCAGACAGGGTATAGCGCTGGAGTAGCATCCTCTTGAGCGTTTCATATTTCCCCTGGGCCGGCGGCTCCTGGAGCAGGCTCGTTACCTGTTGCATGGCGTGCACATCCAGTGCAGCAACCACATAGTAATATTTCGTGTCATCCGTTGTGATCCCGCGGAGTGCGAACTGGGCTTATGTATGCAAGAACCAAGCACCCAGCTTGTGAAGCCAGAAGTCTGGCAGCTTGACTGTGACAGCGCACACGGTGCTGTTGTTCTCCCTCTGGGTAGTCTCCGGGGCAGTGCTCGGCTCACTCTCCATGGCACGTCTTGGGGTCACCAATGTGGAAGAAGGAAGCAGACGAGGCAACGAGCTGAATGACACATGAACTTTATTCCTCTTCCAACATCAAGTACAGAAAATCTCTAACTGGGTCTCTGGGCGCCTTCTTTTTATAACCTTTATTTCCATCCCATGAGACCCAGGAAGCCAAAAACAATACACTCAGTGGACAAAGACATGCGTGGCACATTAACATCATGTAAAACCAGTTCCGCTTCTCACACTCTCTCTTCTTCCAGCGGCTCTGGTGTCTCCGCAACTCCCCGGGGGGCAACTAGTCCTTTCTGTCACGTCTGTGACCCCCCGGTACCACTTCCTCCTTCAGTCCTTTGTACCATCTTCCCCCTGGCTCCCAACTCTGGGTGGAGAGCCCCCCACACAGTGCCACTGCACTCTCTGTTTTCCTCTGTGATTTTATTTTTTCTGGATCTGTTCATGTCTTACTGAGGGTGGGGAGAAGAAGCAGGAAGTTGCTGCTCTCTCTGCTTTCCACATGTGTTGCACAGAGAGGCTCGGAGGCTCTCTGTGCATCCACATGTGACACATGGTTGACAACATAGTAAATAATTCAAAATATACAGTGGTGTGAAAAAGAGTTTGGCCTCTTCCCGATTTCTTTGGGGTTTTTTGTATGTTTGTCCCACTTAAATGTTTCAGATCATCAAACAAATTTAAATATTAGACAAAGGTAATGTAACCCAGTGTTAAAAACATGATTAAAATTATGAATGTCGATACCGCTTTAAGAAGAAGGGGGGACATTCATTTCACAATGGGAGTAGATAGTTTAACGTGAATTAAATTATAAATATTGATACCGCTTTTAGAAAAGAAAAACACCCATTTCACAATGGGAATGCATAATTTGAATATCCATCCATCCATCCATCTTCTACCGCTTGTCCGGAGGTCCGGGTCGCGGAGGCAGCAGTTCAAGCAGAGAAGCCCAGACTTCCCTCTCCCCAGCCACCTGCTCCAGCTCTTCAGAGGAGATACCAAGGCGTTCCCAGACCAGCTGGGAGACATAGTCTCTCCACCGAGTCCTGGGTCTGCCCCGGGGTCTAAATATGAATATTTAAATAAATATATATTCATAAATAGTAGGAACATTTTCTAGAAGGTTCTGATAAAGTTCCTAGTATTGTGTGTTGATATTTCGAGTAACCAATGGCTGCGCTGTTGCTGGGTCACGCCACCCAATGGGTTAAGCGCGCTCTCCCTGGGTCTGGGATGACTTGCATGTTTGGCTCAGTCACGCCAGATGCCGAAAGACACAGACCAGAGAGAGATATGGTCCTTGGTGATATGGCGACGTTAGCGTGCTGGTAGCAGCCTTTACCTGGATAAAACCCCTGAAATTGATTGGGATCCGGGGGCTGTTGGCGCCGTTGAGCGCGGGAATCCCATTGAAGCACATGCCACTTGGCATGGTCAGGTTCTTTTCTTTTTTTTCTTTTTTTTTTTTTTTCCTTTGGACTGGTTTAACCAGAGCGTGGATCTCCAGATCTGGATGGCGAGCCCAAGCCTGAGTCCTAGAAACTGCTAAAGGTGACTCCACTAGTCACCTGGAAAGGACAGAAAAAAGGACTGTGAATTTTGTTAATATAATTTGGAGTATTTTGTTTTTATTTTTTTATTTTATCGCACTGTGTATTTATTTATGTGTACATAATTGTAAATAATATACATAGTTGCAAGTTCCATATATGGCTGTGTATGTGTCGTCTGTTGCTGCACCTCCCAGGCTCCTACGAACCCAGAGTCGGTCTGACCTGGCCCAATTATCCCTTTTCCCTCAGGTAGTAAAGTTAAGGTAAATACATTGCCATAACACACCACTACCAAAAGGGTACTACACCTAAAGTGAGTAGGGTGAGTGGGTGTTAGTAAGGGTTACACACAAAAATCTGGCGAGCGCAGGTGTTAGTGGACCCTGTTATACCCAGTGATATTATACCCCCAATTACCCATTGTATTAAGATAAGATAACATAAGATAAGATAAGCCTTTATTAGTCCCACAACGGGGAAATTCCAGGATTGCAACAGCACAGGGATAGCAACACTCAGAGCAACAATCAGAAGGCAAAAAAAAGCAAGCAAGAGCAGCTAATATACATATGTACATATTACTATAAAATATATATACACACACACACACACACAGACACACAGTGCAGAGCATTGTAGCTGGATGGAATAAATATATGAATATATGAACACACAGTGCAGAGCATTGCAGCTAGATGGAATAAATATGTAAATATATAAACACCCACAGTATGGAGCATTGCAGCTAGGTGGAATAAATATGCAAGTATATAAACACACACAGTGCGGAGCAATGTAGCTAGATGGAATAATATGTAGATATATAAAAACACAGTGCGGAGCATTGTAGCTAGATGGAATAAATATATAGATATATAAATATAAACACACCCAGTGCAGAGCATTGTAGCTAGATGGAATAAGTATGTAAATATATAAACACACACAGTGCAGAGCATTGTTGCTAGGTGGGATGAAACAGCATAACCGTCTATTTAGTTATCCTACATGGTATGATTATGTGCCCATACATATTCTCACCCTCCATAGCGACCGGTATGTTCCTAGTTGTATGCCGGAGAGGACCATTGTGTAAGTCTATTGCATCTTTTGCATTCAAAAACTATTAGTTTGTTACGTCTTTTTGCTATCTCTGCGAGCAGCCCTGCTTAGGTTGTACAGTCTGACAGCCGTTGGTAGGAAGGACCTACGAAACCTCTCGGTTGTGCACCTGGGATGATGTAGTCTGCTGCTAAATGAGCTCCTCAGTGCATCCAGTATGTCCTGCATAGGGTGGAACTCGGACTCCAGCAGAGATGACAGTTTAGCCACCGTCCTTCTCTCTCCTATCTCCTCCATCGGATCAAGGCGCTACCCCAGGACAGAGCTAGCTTTCTTAATCAGTTTGTTCAGTCTCTTCCTATCGGCTGCAGTAATGCCACTGCCCCAGCAGACCACTCCAAAAGTGATGGCTGATGCCACCACCGTGTCATAGAATGACTTCAGCAGCGCCCCTTGTACACCAAAAGACCTGAGTCTCCTCAGCAGGAACAGCCTGCGCTGTCCCTTCTTGTAGAGTGCGTCAGTATTGTGTGACCAGTCTAGTTTATTGTTCAGATGAATACCCAGGTACTTGTAGGATGTCACCATCTCGATGTCTGTTCCCTGTATATTTACTGGTGCTGTGAGGGGCTGCCCATGCCTGCGGCAGTCCACCACCAGCATCTTAGTTTTCCTCGCGTTGATCTGGAGGCAGTTCCGATGGCACCAGTCCACAAAGTCCTGGATAAGCCCTCTGTACTCAGCTTCATCTCCGCTGGAGATGAGACCAACGATCGCAGAGTCATCAGAGAACTTCTGTAGATGGCAATGTGTTGTGTTGTGTGAGAAGTCCGCAGTATAAAGAGTGAACAAGAAGGGAGCCAGCACCGTTCCCTGGGGGGCCCCCGTGCTACTGATGATCGTGTCAGAAACACAGTCCCGGGTTCTCACAAACTGAGGCCGGTTCGTGAGGTAGTCCAGGATCCATGATGACAGGTGCTGGTCCACCCCTGCGCGCAGCAGCTTGTCCTTCAGGATCATCGGTTGGATGGTGGTGAAAGCACTGGAGAAGTCAAAGAACATGATCCTCACCATATTCCCGGGCTTCTCCAGGTGGGACAGAGAACGATGAAGGAGGAAGATCACCGCATCCTCCACCCCAATGCCATGCTGGTAGGCGAACTGGAGTGGATCCATCGCTGGTTCCACCAGGGGGCGGAGATGAGCAAGGAGCAGTCTCTCCAGGGTCTTCATCAAGTGGGACGTCAAGGCCACCGGTCTGAAGCTGTTCAGGTCTTTGGGGTGGGAAGTTTTTGGTACAGGTACCACACAAGATGTTTTCCACAGCTGTGGTACCCTCCCCAGTTTCAGGCTCATGTTGAAGATATACGTCACAATCCCACACAGCTGGTCTGCACAGGACTTGAGGAGCTTTGCGCTGATGCCGTCCGGTCCTGACGCCTTCCTCGCCTTGATCTTCCTCAGCTCCGTCCTCACCTGGGTCTTGGTCAGGGTCAGGATGGGGGGCTGTATGTTGGGAGTGGGGGGGGTGTCGGTGGAGTGTGGAGTGGGTAGCAGGACTTGATTTCTTAGAGGCAGCAGTGGTTGTTGTGCAGACAGGGGGGAGGGCGGTTGGTCAAATCTATTGAAAAACAGATTCAGGTTGTTCGCCCACTCCCTGCCCCCCGTGGCCTGGGGAGAGGTATTCTGGAGCCCCGAGATGGTTTTGAGGTTTCTCCAGACCCCGCTGATGTCGCTCTGTTGCAGCTTGTCCTCCATCTTCTTCCTGAAGCTGTCCTTGCCTTCCCTGATCTTTCTCCTCAGCTCCCTCTGTACGGACTTCAGCATCTCCCTGTTCCCCGACCTGAAGATCCTCTTCTTCTCTCTCAGAAGTGTTTTTATCTCAGGGTTGATCCAGGGTTTGTTGTTTGAGTGACGCCGTATGGTCTTGGTGGGAACGGATTTGTCCACACAGAAGCTGAGGTAGCCCGTGAAGGTGTGAATGAGGCCATCGATGTCCTCACCATGTGGATCGCAGAGCTGCTTCCAGGCAGTGGCTTCAAAACAGTCCTTTAGAGTGTCCATTGTCTCCTCAGACCATAACTCCACTGTGTGCATGGCCGGAGGTTGTCTGTGCACTAGAGGTTTGTACACCGGTCGGAGATGAACCAAGTTGTGATCCGATCTCCCAAGTGGGGGGAGTTGTGATGAGGTGTACGCCTCCTTAGTGTTTGCGTAGAACAAATCCAGTGTTTTATTGTCTCTAGTGTGGCATGTGACATACTGGGTGAAAGTGGGCAGAATGGGAGACAGTGAAACGTGGTTGAAATCGCCTGAGATGAGGAGAAGAGCATCTGGGTGTTCTGTCTGCAGCCTGCTGGTTACTGAATGGATGACGTCACGCGCTGTCCCAGCGTTCGCCGTCGGATTTGCATAAACAACAATGCAGATCACGTGTGAGTGTTCTCTCGGGAGATATGTAGGCCTCATGCTAACAGCTAGCAACTCAATGTCTTTGCTGCAGTGTTGTTGCTTAACAGTGATATGTCCCGGTCTGCACCAGTTGTTGTTAACATACATGATCACTCCACCGCCCCTAGTTTTGCCACTCTCTGGTGTTCGGTCAGCTCGTATCGTGTGAAAACCCTCCAGCTCAATGTTAGCATCTGCTGCTAGTTCAGTTAGCCACGTCTCAGTAAACAAAAGGAGAGAGCACTCCCGGTAAGTGCTATCATAACGGGAGATAGCCGCTAGCTCATCTAACTTTCCCAGTATCGACCGTACATTTCCCATGACAACAGATGGAAGGGAGGGTCTGTACCTTATATTTTTTGTCCTCCGCCTTACTCCAGCCCGGCAGCCGCGGCGTTTTCGCCTCAGTTCTCTCGGTATGTCGAGTTTTTCCAGTGGGACCGGGTGGCGGTTAAATGCTAGCAGCTCTTCCCTGTTATATCGTATCCTGCTATAAACAGTGGCTCCGTCCACCGGCTCAGGAGACATTTGGAATGATCTGTGTGTCCGTGATATAAGTGGGGTGAAAAAAAAAAAAAGTGATCAAAAGAGAGAGGAAGGGAAAAAAAACTCGG
Source organism: Pholidichthys leucotaenia (assembly GCA_020510985.1). Classification (NCBI taxonomy): domain Eukaryota; kingdom Metazoa; phylum Chordata; class Actinopteri; order Cichliformes; family Pholidichthyidae; genus Pholidichthys; species Pholidichthys leucotaenia. The sequence continues at coordinate 323,173,961 of CM035845.1, forward strand.
AATCGAGCCGCTGTTGCAAAAGGCAGCCGACTGGTGTGGCGCCGAGACAATTCCTTGGAACATTACAGTGGTATATTGTTACAGTAACACAAGTAAACACAAAATACAGTTTTTAAATGAAGGTGTTTATTATTAAGGGTAAAAAAATCCAAGCCTACATAGCCCTGTGTGAAAAAGTGACCCCCCCCCCCCAAAAAAACCCATATATTAACTGTGGTTTATCACATCTTTGGAAAGCTGAGTTCAATTTCTCTAGCCACACCCAGGCTTGATTACGGCCACGACTGTTCTCAATGAAGAAACCACTTAAATAGGACCTGCCTGACAAAGTGAAGTAGACCTAAAGATCCTCAAAAGCTAGACATCATGCTGTGATCCAAAGAAATTCAGGAACAAATGAGAAACAAAGTAACTGAGATCTATCAGTCTGGAAAAGGTTATAATGCCATTTCTAAAGCTTTGGGACTCCAGCGAACCACAGTGAGAGTCATTATCCACAAATGGCAAAAACATGGAACAGTGGTGAATCTTCCCAGGAGTGGCCGGCCCACCAAAATTACCCCAAGAGTGCAGCGACGACGCATCCAAGAGGTTACAAAAGACCCCACAACAACATCCAAACAACTGCAAGCCTCACTTGCCTCAGTTAAGGTCAGTGTTCATGACTCCACCATAAGAAAGAGACTGGGCAAAAATGGCCTGCATGGCAGAGTTCCAAGATGAAAACCACTGCTGAGCAAAAAGAACATAAAGGCTCATCTCAGTTTTGCCAGAAAACATCTTGATGATCCCCAAGACTTTTGGGAAAATACTCTGTGGACTGACGAGACAAAAGTTGAACTTTTTGGAAGGTGTGTGTCCCATTACATCCGGCGTGAAAGTAACACATCATTTCAGAAAAGGAACATCATACCAACAGTAAAATATGGTGGTGGTAGTGTGATGGTCTGGGGCTGTTTTGCTGCTTCAGGACCTGCAAGACTTGTGGTAAATGGAACCATGAATTCTGCTGTCTACCAAAAAATCCTGAAGGAGAATGTCCAGCCATCTGTTCATGACCTCAAGCTGAAGCGCACTTAGGTTCTGCAGCAGCACAATGATCCAAAACACACCAGCAAGTCCATCTCTGAATGGTTTAAGAAAAACCAAATGAAGACTTTGGAGTGGCCTAGTCAACGTCGTGACCTGAATCCAATTGAGATACTGTGGCATGGCCTTAAAAAGGCGGTTCATGCTCGAAAACCCTCCAATGTGGCGTTACAACAATGGGGGGTTACAACAATTGTGCAAAGATGAGTGGGCCAAAATTTCTCCACAGTGCTGTAAAAGACTCATTGCAAGTTACCACAAATGCTTGATTACAGTTGTTGCTGCTAAGGGTGGCCCAACCAGTTCTTTGGTTTAGGGGGCAATCACTTTTTCACACAGGGCCATGTAGGTTTAGATTTTTTTTTCCCTTAATAATAAACAACTTCATTTAAAAAGCTGCATTTTCTGTTTACTTGTGTTATCTTTGTCTTATATTTAAATTTGTTTGATGATCTGAAACATTTAAATGTGACAAACATACAAAAAAAAAAAGAGAAATTAGGAAGGGGGCAAACACTTTTTCACACCACTGCATATATTTTATGTTCATGAAAATATGTGTTTTTGTTAAGAAATGTATCCATAAACAATTATTTGAAAAATAAAATAATTAAAATAAACTTAATTTCCATGTGTTTTGAGATGTAACTGCAGGGAGCCATAGCATGGGGGCTAAAGGGCCGCATGCGGCTCCAGAACCATGGGTTGCCGGCTCCTGGTCTAAGCGCACTGAAGCTCACATCAATGAGGAGATGCTGACATAGACCACCGGGTGTTAGCTTAACTGTCAATCCAGCCACTTTGGATCACAATTTTCTATAAATTCTATTCCCCGCCCCCCACACACACACACAAACACTGGAATCCTTGACCATCTAGCTAACAGCTAGCTAGCCTCAGTTATCCACTTTGGGCAAATGTTTCTGTGCTTTAAGACAAATTCACACTGTGTGGCTTAGGTTTACTATCTGAGCGATGGAACTAGCCAGCTAAGATTAGCAATAGTGACGAAAGAGGGAGAGTGGAGTTAACTGCAGCTCTTGGGCATTTAAAGAGACATACCAGCGATGGATCCACTCCAGTTCGCCTACCAGCATGGCATTGGGGTGGAGGATGCGGTGATCTTCCTCCTTCACCGTTCTCTGTCCCACCTGGAGAAGCCCGGGAATATGGTGAGGATCATGTTCTTTGACTTCTCCAGTGCTTTCAACACCATCCAACCGATGATCCTGAAGGACAAGCTGCTGCGCGCAGGGGTGGACCAGCACCTGTCATCATGGATCCTGGACTACCTCACGAACCGGCCTCAGTTTGTGAGAACCCGGGACTGTGTTTCCGACACGATCATCAGTAGCACGGGGGCCCCCCAGGGAACGGTGCTGGCTCCCTTCCTGTTCACTCTTTATACTGCGGACTTCTCACACAACACAACACACTGCCATCTACAGAAGTTCTCTGATGACTCTGCGATCGTTGGTCTCATCTCCAACGGAGATGAAGCTGAGTACAGAGGGCTTATCCAGGACTTTGTGGACTGGTGCCATCGGAACTGCCTCCAGATCAACGCGAGGAAAACTAAGGAGCTGGTGGTGGACTGCCGCAGGCATGGGCAGCCCCTCACAGCACCAGTAAATATACAGGGAACAGACATCGAGATGGTGACATCCTATAAGTACCTGGGTATTCATCTGAACAATAAACTAGACTGGTCACACAATACTGACGCACTCTACAAGAAGGGACAGCGCAGGCTGTTCCTGCTGAGGAGACTCAGGTCTTTTGGTGTACAAGGGGCGCTGCTGAAGTCATTCTATGACACGGTGGTGGCATCAGCCATCACTTTTGGAGTGGTCTGCTGGGGCAGTGGCATTACTGCAGCCGATAGGAAGAGACTGAACAAACTGATTAAGAAAGCTAGCTCTGTCCTGGGGTAGCGCCTTGATCCGATGGAGGAGATAGGAGAGAGAAGGACGGTGGCTAAACTGTCATCTCTGCTGGAGTCCGAGTTCCACCCTATGCAGGACATACTGGATGCACTGAGAAGCTCATTTAGCAGCAGACTACATCATCCCAGGTGCACAACCGAGAGGTTTTGTAGGTCCTTCCTACCAACGGCTGTCAGACTGTACAACCTAAGCAGGGCTGCTCGCAGAGATAGCAAAAAGACGTAACAAACTAATAGTTTTTTTGAATGAAAAAGATGCAATAGACTTACACAATGGTCCTCTCCGGCATACAACTAGGAACATACCGGTCGCTATGGAGGGTGAGAATATGTATGGGCACATAATCATACCATGTAGGATAACTAAATAGACGGTTATGCTGTTTCATCCCACCTAGCAACAATGCTCTGCACTGTGTGTGTTTATATATTTACATATTTATTCCATCTAGCTACAATGCTCAGCACTTGGTGTGTTTATATTTATATATCTATATATTTATTCCATCTAGCTACAATGCTCCGCACTGTGTTTTTATATATCTACATATTATTCCATCTAGCTACATTGCTCCGCACTGTGTGTTTATATACTTGCATATTTATTCCACCTAGCTGCAATGCTCCGTACTGTGGGTGTTTATATATTTACATATTTATTCCATCTAGCTACAATGCTCTGCACTGTGTGTTCATATATTCATATATCTATTCCATCCAGCTACAATGCTCTGCACTGTGTGTCTGTGTGTATATATATATTTTATAGTAATATGTACATATGTATATTAGCTGCTCTTGCTTGCTTGTTTTTTTTCTTGCCTTCTGATTGTTGCTCTGAGTGTTGCTATCCCTGTGCTGTTGCAATCCTGGAATTTCCCCGTTGTGGGACTAATAAAGGCTTATCTTATCTTATCTTATCTTATACACTGAAACAAGCCATTCTGAGGAAGTCTGCAACAGATGATTCACAGTGATGCTCCAAACACAATCTGGCATAGGGCCCCCAAAAATCTAGAAACGATTCTGCTGTAACCCCCACAGGTATCCACTGTAGGCTACCCTGAGCTTTTTTCCTATCCTTACCTGATTACACTAACTGCCGTCTATGTTTCTTTCCATAATGGATGGTTTTCAGTTTGCTGTTAACATATTCACACTGATGAAACTCCAGGCTGTCTGTGTGGCATTTAGCCCTGTCCTTGGTGTTTTTATCACCTCCTGGCCTGTTTTTTTCTACAGTAACATTGACAGTATTTGTGTGTAGAGCTTAAAGAGAACCACCACTGTGACTCGGGCACTGCAGACTGAGGTTTATCAGAGTAGACAGCTGTCATGGTCACCCTGGCGGCGGTGTTCATACACCCTGACCTCCGTTTACACAGAGGACAGACACTGCAGAACTACCTGTCCCCATAGAACACACTCTCATTAAGGTTTCACAGCACATCAACCTCAAGGTGGACTCATAGCTGTTTCTTGCTTTCTGTCATAGGGAAGAGTTCAAACCCCTTAAAAATGGGGGGGGGGGTCCCCTCCTCTCCTACGATATTATTATTATAAAAAATGTAACCAAAAAGATGCAAACTTAGGGCAAAAAGTTCCAAATTTACAAAAAAAGCTGATTTTTTTTTTAAATCACAAAATTACAGTGAAAAGGTTTTTAAAATATTTGTTGGGGAAGTAGCAAATCCACAAGGAAAAAAACAGCTAGCGTATGAGAAAAATGTTGCAAGTTTAAGAGAAAAAAAGTTTGCAAATTGATGTGAAAACTGGATATTTTTGACGCCCCCCCTCAAAAAAAATGTTGAGGACTAACGTGTAGCCTGGGTGCCCCCTAGTGGTTGAGCAGCCCTGTTGCATTTGCATTCTCTATAGCCAGAAACGGGTTGGATTTAGTTCTGATTACCTGATAGTTTACTGATGTTTAGAATAGGGCCGTTTCTAGCTTTTTGGGGGGCCCTGTGCAAGATTGTGTTGTAATGAGTAAGAGTTCAAATGCTTTCAAAATTTCCAGGATGTCTTTTCACAGCACCTCACCTGTGGACATCACTGTACTCAGAACAAGGTTTGCAATTCTAAAGGTGCATTCACACCAAATGTGAACAGGTGAATTTTTCATGTGGCATGATTACATTATAACTCAATGTAAACACGCCAACAGACATGAATAGTGAGATGCAGACTAGGCGAAGTTGTCTTTAAAACTTATGCAGCTGTGTTTAACCTGCTGTGGAAATTCCCAAAATAACGTCATGCTTATGTCTACATTATCCGACCAGGGGCTCACCTGAAAATTATGTCTCAAGCCTCCAACATTCACAGATGATCCCGTGTTTATGTTGCTAGATAGCTTGCTAGGACATCCGTGGCTAGAAACCATGGGTAATTAACTCCAAAAACTTGATTCAGCTGAAGAGTTCCCAGTCCTCCTGTCTCCCGGTGAATGAGTTTCATTTTCTAACTAGTCACCTCCGCCAGGCCGCAGGCCGCAGGAGGTAATGTTTTTGCCGGGGTTTGTTTGTCTGTCTGTTGGTTAGCAAGATAACTCAAAAAGTTTTGGACGGATTTCGATGAAACTTTCAGGCGTTGTTGGAAATGGTACAAGGAAGAACTGATTAAATTTTGGGGATGATCCGGATCACCGTCTGGATCCAGGAATTTTTTAAAGGATTCTTTAACATTGTGAGATAGGGCCATTTTCAACATGTGTGCAGGCACAATGGAGGGCGCTGGTCGTCGTGTCTGACGAACACGAACTCCGCGTTCTTCAAAGTTTTAGGCACAAAAGCACGCGAAAAACAGTGGTGGGCCGGGCCCGGCAGCGTGCCTGTGTTTGCGCTACGCTGCAAAAGCTGAGACGGGCAGCTGACCGGGGCGGGATTATTTGGCAGAAATTCCCCGGGCAGCCATAGGGGCTGCGCAAAAACAAGCTCTCTGCCTGGGAAGCTTCCAAATCCTCTTTTGCCGCGGAGCGCAACCCCAATAAAACCCACGGCAACCTGTCTACCCAATTTGCATCCGTCAGTGAACCCCTGAGTGCTGCTTTCAGTGATCTATGAAAACGCTTGCATAACCCATTGACCTGTGGGTTGTGCGATGAATTGCAACACCCGCAGCCTGGGAGTTTGGAGATGGAGGAGATGGACACAACAGCAACACTTGAGTTTCTCCGCCAAGGAGGTAATGCTTTTACTGGCATTTGTCTGTTTGTCTGTCTGTTTCACCAGAGGTGGTTCTTGGCCTAGAGAGGAACCCATTACATTTTGGGGATGATCTGGGAATGCATACCTCAGCCAAGGCTCTTCTCACAGTGTGTCAGCCACAAAACTCCAAAACTAATGGACAGACTTGGATGCAATTTTCACCACAAGTGGCAATAGGCCTACACACAAGCCCATTACATTTTGGAGGTGATCCATGAGAAACGGAAGGAGCCTTGGCGGAGGTATGCGCTCTATGAGTGCTTTTCTAGTTTACTCTGCAATAGTGATAATTTTACTATGTTCGCTAGCTAGCTAGCTGCTAGCATAGCTAGCCAGCGGATGCGCGACGACGAAAATTCGCGCGTACTCGTGTCTTCCCATTGATTTTCTATGGATTTGCGCTGCCCATTCACGTTTGGTGTGAACACAGCTTTACGATGTATAACAATCCACGGACAGTTCCTGTGATCAGCGATTATTTTACCACCGCTGAAGCAGAACAATACAGATCCAATGAAAAGCCCAAGTGTGGTTATCAGGGGATATAGTAACTTCTGGAATCCATGCTGTCCAATCAAATTGCTTGGATGGAACTAACTGCCCAACTATACATCACCACGGTGATATATTTATAATACCGCTCATCCTATAGTGTGATATTGCTTTTACACAACAGTTCCACAAGCACAGTTTATCAAATGACAGCAATACAAGGCAAAGCTATTTTTAACCAGTTACTTTGCTCTGCCGAGAAAAATAGTCCCTTCTAATTGTACCTAGTTAACTGTTGCTTGGCACCTAAGCATAATATTGAAAAGAATAGGCCTATTGTCATTTCACATACATGTAACCAAATTAAACACTGTCCACTGTAGAGGTCAGTGTTTATATACATACCAGTCACCTGTTTGACTCATGCACAATGTCTAGTTAGCTTGTTAGCACATTCGGGGAGTCCTTTACACAGACACGATTATGTTATCACCACATGGGGATTACGAGTCTCTGATCAGGATTGTAAATACAATCTCAGCTTGTCCATTTTTTCATCTGTTCCTCTACTGTTAAGTGGTTAAGGTAGTTTCATTTGGAATCCCACTGAATTGGCACAGTTGCATATGTCACACAAATATGAATGAATGAATGAATGAATTTATTTATTTCGGATAGTACATTACAGGTTAAAAGAAACTGTATAATATAACAACAAGGTCAAATTAGACAAAGACTCCTTCTACTATACAATTCCACGTGAGTTATCCGAAATGGGTGATGGCTGAAGCCGCAGCTTATATTGCCCACCCATATTCCATCCAAGAATTCAAAGGAGAAAAAAGAGAAAACAAGACAAGAGCAATTACAATTTAAAACAAGGCTAAGACAAAATATGACTGAGAGAAAAAGAAAACTGAGCTAGTCTAAGTTAAGCGGTTACTATTGAAAAACAAATCTAAGACATAGTGTCACAGAGAAAAAAGAAAAACTAAGCTATAACACAACACAGGCTGGAAATGTCAATCCTTATGTGAGTTTACATGTCGTCTTGTAAATATGTTTGGAGTATTTCTTCCTTTAGTTTTTGTTTAAATTGTCCAAGCTTTGTACATGATTTTAATTCAGGTCCAAAATCGTTCCATAATCTGACACCTTGCACTGAAATACAGTGTTGCTTGGTAGTTGTTCTCACTGTAGGCTTTTGAAATATACATGTTCCTCTGAAGTGATATCGTTTCTCCCTTGTTTGGAACAACTTTTGGATATTTGCGGGCAGTGATAGATTCTTCACTTTGAACATTATTATTGTGGTTTTAAAGTCGATCAGATCTTTCAACTTGAGAGTTTTTTGTTTAAGAAAAAGTGGGTTTGTTGGTTCCCTGTAAGCTGCTTTGTTGATTATTCTAATAGCTCTCTTTTGAAGCATAAAGAGTGGATATATGTTTGTTTTATATGTATTTCCCCATACTTCATTACAATATGTCATGTAAGGGAGTATTAATGAATGATACAAGGTGTATAGTGTGGGTTGATTCAGCAAATTTTTCACTCTGTGTAATATTGCAATTGATTTGGATACTTTACCTTTTATATAATTAATATGTGGCTTCCAACACAGTTTGTTATCAATTATTACTCCAAGGAATTTAGTTTCGGATACCCTTTCAATCTCTACACCATTTACACTGAGTTTGGGTACTGGGTAGTTGTGATGGTTGTTAAAGACTATAAATTTTGTCTTGCTTAAATTGAGCGTTAATTTGTTTGAATCAAACCACAGTTTCAGCTTTCCTAATTCCTTTCCGAGTGTATCCAGAAGTTGTTCCAAATTGTTTCCACTGCATAGCAGGTTAGTGTCATCAGCAAACAATATTAAGTCCATTTTTTCTGAAACTTTACATATATCATTTATATACATATTGAATAATAATGGTCCCAAAACTGAACCCTGTGGGACTCCACAGGTGACCTTCAGTAGCTCTGAGTTTTTGTTGTTAACACATACAAACTGATATCTATTCTTTAAGTAACTTCTTAACCAGGACAGTGCTACCCCTCTAATACCACAATTTTGTAGTTTCTTTAATAATAGATTGTGATCTACTGTATCAAATGCTTTTTTAAGATCCAGGAATACTCCAACTGAATACTCTTTATTTTCAATGGCTGTTGATATTTTTTCTGTAAATTCCATTAAGGCATATGCTGTTGTCCTTTTGTGTCTGAACCCATATTGCTGCTCACACAATAAATCATTCTTCAGTATGAAGTTGTCAATTCTCTCATAGAATATTTTTTCAAGTATCTTGGAAAATTGCGGTAATAGTGAAATTGGTCTGTAGTTGGAGAGTTCCCCTCTGTCGCCTGTCTTGTAAATCGGAATTACTTTAGCTATTTTCATTGCATTGGGAAATATACCTGATTGGAGAGACAGGTTACAGATATACGTCAGTGGTTTCACTATGCATTCGATAACAGTTTTGACTAGTAGCATATCAATACCATCGCAGTCAGTAGATGTTTTACTTTTGAACGATTTAACAATTTCAATGACCTCTCTTTCGTCTGTGTTCTTTATGAAGATGGTGTCTTTTACAGCAGTGTTATTGTATATTGAATCACCTGTTGGCACCGTAGTGGGTATTTCTCGGGCCAGTTTAGGTCCAATGTTAACAAAAAAATTATTAAATTCATCTGCAGGTGAAGCTATATTCACATTCGGAGTCGATTTATTATTTTTTGGAATGTTAGTTGGGTAGCTGGTATTTCTGCTTTTATTTCCAAGGATACTGTTGATTATTGTCCATGTATTTTTAATATTGTCTTTGTTTTTTTCCAGTTATTTCTTTTCAAATATTGCACAAATGTCACAAGAACATGCATGCCATGCATGTTGCATAACAAAACAGTATTTTTTTTTTTTACACTTGTGACTGTCCCACAAAGGCAACACAATTCCCATGCAACATTCACACAATGGTTATCCATGACAATTGCAAAATCTGGACCATGTCTCCCCATTCCAGCATTTTATCATCAGATGTCAAGCAAGATCAACCAAGAAGCTCCCATTGCCCTTGGGTGGCATAGTGGCACTTTGCCGCTGTGTCAACATGTGCTAGAAAATAGCCAGGCCATTGACGCCTATCCTGCACATGGAATGTCTTGTCCTTTTTGTCCCCGATCAGCCACAATTTAGTTTCATAGGTCCCCAACCCCTCACAAAGTTTTCTAACTTTTCTCATGCTTTCTGACTCACAGAAACTAAACTGAGAAGGGTTCAAGGTGGGTTTGAGACACCCGCAACAAGTCTGTGACTATTTGCCGAGAAAATTTGTCGCACAAATTTTTTGAACATTGAAAATTGAAAATATTGAACACTGAATGTTGAAAATTCCTGTGACACACGAGCGAGGCCCTGCAACTCATAAGAGGAAATTGTGAACCCCTGCAAATGTTAGGAGAGATTTTGGAAACTGCCTTGCAAATTCCGTTCTCCAACTAGTCACAAGCTGTTGCAGCCCAGTGAGATACTTTAAAGGCTAACGACGATTTAGCGTTGGTTCAATTCTGTGTTAGTTTCCACACATTTCAGTCACTTTTTCTTGGCATTTTCAGATGAAATAGAGTCCGTCAACACAAAGGTATTATGGTTGGCTAATCAAAATGATAAATCCACCTCCAGCTTGTCTGTTTGGTTGTAAACAGACTTGAAATATCTAGCCAGATGTGGGACTTCCAGGTCACGGAGGTCTGGATTTTTCAGACTGTTTTGTTTCAAACAGCGCCTAGTGCCTCACTGTGGAAATAAATTAATTCTCACATATTATAAGAAGCCATTGATATTAACTATAATTTAAAGATCATTAGAACACAGCTGAATGCATATTCGGTGAAACGTCTGAGTGTGACTATCAGGGAACATAGTAACTAATCCCTATTGTCCAATCATATTGCTCAGTCGGAACTGTTGTATAATATACTGTAACTGTTGTAATGTGTGAAAATTACATCACTGCTTCATATAACCTCCATTGCTCATAATAATCTCCTTACAGACCCTCAGATTATGTGCTGAGAACCTTTGATCCCAGAGTTCCTCAGGGAACCGTCCCGGGTCCCCCCTCTGTTTTTTTTTTTCTATCAGGTTTACTTTGGGCCCTTTTATGATTCCCAGTGTGCAGGCAGGGTGATATATTTTAAAAGGGCTTAAGCACATTATGAGCGTGCCTCGCACCATTCTGTTCCTGTAATCACATTTGGAAATGACATGCATCACTATCAAGGGAGGAAATTAGCATTCTCCTCCACCGGTCACAATAGTTGGTGCCTTCCAAATTTTTGCCAGAGCTGCTCACGATCTCAGCAGCCAAATGTGATTTTTGGAAAAGCTGAAGCATCCCAGCGGGATGGAGGTTATTGACAATTACCTCTGGGCTAATGTGTGGGTTTTCTTTCTTTATTTATTTTGCACATTAGTATTTGCAGACAGTTTTGTTTCTCCATTTTCACATCAATTACCAGTCAGAGCAAACACAGAACAAAGAGAATGTGATGCTTGAAAATCACGTTTAATGTTTCTGTGCTCTTGTGCTTTGTACCGTACATACAGTTTGGAAAAGGAAGCAAAGCATGCTGCACATAATGGACATGCATTATTAATCATTAAAAATCAATGAGAGCCGGCCGGCTACGAGCTGTAGTGTAGTCCTGCAGCACGGTTAATGATGGATTATGATGGTAATTACTGTGAGATGAGAGAGCTCTGCATAAAGAGGTGCAGAGTGAAGTGTCACTAGCCGAACTAATTACAACAAAAATCTCATTTTCCCAGATGCACCAACATCTGCAGCCTCCAACAGATGCTGCATTAAGGCGGAGAAGACGAACTACATCTGCACGCCTGTAATATTAGCTGATAGAAATGCAGATTTTTTTCTTCAGCTGCTGATTCAGTTGTTTGCTTATTTTCTCTGTCTGTTAAACCACATTAGATCTTGCTGCAGTTAGAACATTTCTTCAAGCCTGCCGTCTTATCTGAAGCGGAGCCACTTTAGCAAGCATAAAGCACATATAACTGTTAAAGTCCCTTATCTGTCAGGTGTAATTATACACAGACTGCTATGTAATGTTGCACTTAAAATTATTCATCCCCTATTCCAGCCAGCATGTCCATGTGGGCCCCACCAAAGGTTAAATCTGGGCTGCCTTATGGGTCCCATGTGGGTTTGTCCATGGAGTCCATGTTGGCCCCATCTGTGTTTGCCCACTTGGACTTTACCTGTTTACCTCTTTTCAACTTATTTTCTCATAAATTTGCTATTTTCGAGTAAATGTGATGTTTTTCTGCTAATCTGATACATTCTTCTTGAAAATTTGAAACTCTCATAAATTTGCCACTTTTTTTACTGTAATCTTGCAACTTTTTCCTCATAAATTTACTTTATTTTCCTTGTAAAGTTGCCATTTTCTTGTTAATTTGTTTTTCCCCATAAATTTGAGACATTTTTCTTGCAAATTTGGAACTTTTTTTACTCTAAACATACAACTTTTTTTCCATAAATTTGGAACTTTTTCTCATAAATTTTCTATTTATTTAGCTGTGTATTTGCTACTTTTTTTTTTGTTAATTTGCAAATTTTTTCCTCTTAAATTTGTGACTTTTTTCTTGTAAATTTGCTCAGATTTTCTTGTAAGTTTGTAACTCTTTTCAAGTAATTCTATTGGTTAATTTTTTTTGTAAATTTGTTTTTTCTTGTAAACTTTTTTCCAGTAAATCTGCGACTTTTTTTTCTCATAAATTTGCTACAATTGTTTTTGTAAATTTGTCATTTTTTTCTTATAAAATTTCACTTTTTTCTCATAAACTTGTGACCTTTTTCTTGTAATTTTGCCTGTGGCACAAATGTTACTGAAACCTGTGTAACACCAACTGTGTGTAACACTACTTTAGGTGCAGTCTTGTACCCTTTTGGTAGTACTGAGTATGGCAGTGTAGTTACCTTTAACCTTACTACCTGGACAGAAGGGACAATTGGGCCAGGTCAGATAGATTCTAGGTTCGTAGGAGCCTGGAGGGCGTAACAACAGATGACACACACAGAAGTATGGGATCTGTAGCGGATAAATAAAAAAGCTGCGAACTGAGAGTTAAAAAGGGTGTTTATTATCATTCATCCCGCCATCATTAGACTCACTCCAGCCCTGTGCAGGCGGGCTGGAGCGGGTCCTCAGGCTCTCGTGAGGAGACACAGAATGCGTGTATCAGCAGCAGTAGTCAGAGAGAGAATGAACATGAATTTCAGTCAGCTTATATACCCAATTACAGACAATACATGAAAGGCATGGGACATTTGCATCACAGTAAGAGCAGGAAGCTTGAACACAATGCATGAATGGCACATTAACATCACAGTACTGAGCAGGAAAGAGCCAGATGAAGCGAGGCTGCCTGTTGACATTAATACACACATTTCACTGTTATGTTAATTGCTCTAGCTGAGCGCTCTGCTTGTCCCAGTCTGTTGTGGGGGTGCCCCACAGGAACTTGCAAATATGTGTATTTTTTAAAGTTGTGTACACTTAAACAAACAGAGCGCTCGTGAATACAATAATAAAAAAAAAATAAATAAATAAAATACCCCAAATATATTTACAGTGTGTTCAGTCCTTTTGTATCAGTTCCAGGTGACCAGTTGGGTCACCTCTAGCAGTTAATAGGGTTCGGGCTTTGGCTCGCCATCCAGATCTGGAGAATCCACGTTCTTGTCAAACCAGGCCAAAAAAAGAAACCTGACCTACAGGATAGGCCAGAACAACAGGCTTAACCCCTTGCACTCTGGTCAATTTCTCTAAAAACGCCAAAAAGTAACGTACCCAAAGTAAATCAAAAGCTGTTCTTCAACCCTTTGCAGCATCTTCATGGGGTTGGTCTCATTTAAAAGAAAACACTTTGAATTTTTTGGCAAAACAGTCATAATCTCTCTAAGTGCTCCTGCCACTGAATAACAGTCATCTAAACATACTTGTCATAACCCGAGTGTCGGTTCTGGCCACACTCGGGTCTCATATCTTTTTGTTCCCTGGCTTTGGCAGCTGAGGGTTCCTTCCAGCTCCTCGGGCTCTTATTGTGAAGGCGCCCGGGGGAGCTCCCTGCTGTCAAAGTCAGCTGCTGCTCTGCTGTCATTAGCAGCAGCTGTGCCACGTTGGGGTCATTAGCCGCCAGAGATATAAGCGGGTGCTAAATGTCCTCCAGCGCGGCAGTCTCTGTTATATCCTGTTATGTTCAGCCACATTCCGTCGTGCTCCTGTTATTCTCCTTGCTCATCGTGGTTAATGGACTTGGGAATCCCCCGTTACCCGTCTGTTAATGGTCCCGTTGTAAGGTACGCTCTGTGTGACTGTATCTTTGTGATTATCTCGTCTGGCGCATCGGGTGTTCCCCGGCTCAGACTTCACCCAGCCACTGTATGTGTTCTGTGTGTGTTCATCCTTACTCTACAATAAATTACCACTGCAAACTCTCTGGTGACTGAGGCGTCCTGTGACGGTCCGTGAGGGCCGTCGTGACAGTAGACTGCCGCCAAACGCCCGGAGAGGAGGCGTTGTTTCGAGACGCCATTCACCGTGCAGTTTGCAGTAGTGGACTGTTTGTTCCTACCTGTCTGGGTGCCGTGTTGAAGCATGCCATCGTGGAGGTCTCGTGCTCGGAGGCAGGACGCTGTTCTCGCCGACACCCTCGAGCGCGTGGACAGAGTCCTTGTCGCCGCCTCCCTCCTCGAATACAACAGCGAAGTACCCTGGTACCTGGACCTAGCCGAGGAGATTCTGGATTCTCTTCCCCGCTTCACTAATCATCCAGAGGTAAGCGTGAGGAGAGATGACATCGCCGCCCAGCGTGAGATACTCCGAGGGCTGGAGGGAAATCCTGGCAGGGAGCCGAAGCGGAGGAGACGTCGCCCCTCGCTTCGGGATCCTGCTCCTGCCTCCGTTCCGGCCCGGGAAATCGCACCATCCGGAGGTCTTTTCCCATCGGGCATGTCGTCACTCGGGATTCCCCCAGAGAAGCTGCAGATGACAGCAGATAAGATCTGGGACCGGGTGGCTGCTGCTTGCTCCGCTAAGAATCCTCCAGCGTGTATGAAGCATGTGGTGGCGGCGGTTAGACTCGTGGAGAGGAATCCAGTGCTGCGTGAGTTTCCTGAGTTTGCTGACTTGCTTGCCGCCGTTTCTGCTCAGGAACGGCGATTTCCGGACCTCACCTTCGCCTCTCCCCCTACAAGGAACCGTCGTCACTCCGGCTTCCAACCTCGGCTAGAGCCCCGTCTGGATGCTGTTCCGGGTCGCCGCAAGGGCTCAACCCCCCACACAGCTGTCACTCCTGCGCCTCGTCAGAGGGGAATCCCCACAGCCTCGTCTTCTCCCGGGCCCTCGCCTGCTGTCCCGTCAGCGCTCCATGCCCGACTGACCCCGGCTGTCGCCCCCTCCTCCTCGTTGCCTATCCTGGCTGCTGTGTGTCACGAGAGCTCCGTTTCGGCAAGCTTCATCCCGGATCCGCCTCGAGTGGCCTCATCTCGTCTTCCCAGAGGGCCCTCTGTCGCCATCCAGCGGGGAAAGGAAGGAATGATGTCCCCCACAGCGGAGACCATCTTACCCTTAGGGGAAAGGCAAGTGCATGATAATTTCTCTTCTTTTGACATTGTTGTGCCTTGTCTGACTCCTAGGGGTGGAGTTCAGGGTATGCAGCCCCCTGAGCTCCCTCCACCCGCTGTGGATGAAAATATTAACCCTGCTTCCTCTGTGTCTCCCTCCGCTGAGCGGTCCTCGACGTCAGGCCAACGTCGCTGGATGAGGAGGGGGCCTGCGGTTCTGGAGAGCCTGGTTCCGGTTCCGCAGCCACGCCATGGGCGGAGGAGGAGAGCGGACTGCAGCGTGGAGCCATCGCCGATGAAGAAGCGTCCCCGGGGTTCCACGGAGGAGCGGTCCAGTCCAGCAGGGCGAGATTCTCCTGCCACCATGCCGTGCGGGCCACCGGTGTGGACATCGGTGCCGGAGGACTCTCTGGCTGCACGCACCATCATGCCAGCTGCGGAGCCCGACGCAGCTGAGTGGGAGCCTGAGGACGACCTCCTGACTTCTGAGCCCGGATCATCGCAGTCCTGGACGGCGTCAGAACCCGAGCTCAGGCAAGTGCTCTGTTTTATCTTTCTTCTTCACCTTTTAGAGCACTTTTGCCTGTCTCAAGGGGAGATGAGCCGGGTGCAGCCACCCGCTGCGTCCGAGCTTATCTCGCCGGGTTCTGGCGCTGCCGGTGATCCTGATCCCGGGTTTTCTCTCTTGTGTGAGTCTTCTCCCAGGGTCGCCGGCGAGGGGCTGCTCTCGCCTGCTGCGCCAGAGGTTCCGGTTTCGGGGTTGGAGGTCGAGTCTGGTGCCACGCCGACCGGGTCCACCGGGAGTGCTGTTCCGGTCCAGTTGGGGTCCACCGGGAGTGCGGTTCCGGTCCAGTTGGGGTCCACCGGGAGTGCTGTTCCGGAGGCCCAATCGGGGTCCACCGTGGGTTTGGTTCCGGAGGCCCAATCGGGGTCCACCGTGGGTGCTGCACCAGCAGGTCCTAGGTTCGGTGAGGGAGCTGCAGATCCCCAGCCACCGGATGCTGGACAGGCTCGTTTTCTTCTTCACTCTCATCTCCATTGTCATCCTCCTCGTCTCCCTGAGGCGCGCTGCCCATGTTCACCTGGGGCCGTTGGGGTTCCGATTGCTTCGCCCGGTTCTCCCTCATCTCTCCCCTTTTCAGCGGAACCGCTGGCTACTTTGACTCAATGGTTCTGGTGGGCTAGCGATGCGGGTCGGCCGCCCGAAAGACTGTCTCGCCAATTTGGCTCTCTGGGTCGGCCTCCCGACATTTTGGACTCCCTGTGTGGCGACCTGGTCCGGCCGCCTGAGATTCTCTGCTTCCGAGCATGGGACCGGGGTAGGCCGCCCGAACTGTTCTTTCTCCCCCTGCCTGTTTTGTGGCCTCCTGTTGCCGGTCGGCCCCCCGAACTTTCTGCCTCCGCCCCTCTGGGTCAGAACTACACTCTTCCCGGGGTTTCTGTTTGTCTGTGAGACTGTTGGGGTGGGGGGGGGGGGGGGTTTGATCTGTGATTTTTGTGGCTCACTCCTTTCTTGTTCCAATGTTTGGTGGTCCTTTCCCTCCACCTTATGTCAATTCGTTGTTTGCCTATATATATATATATTGCCTGTGGTTTTGTTCTTGTTACCCACGTTTAAGGGATTATGGGTTTTTTTTTCTATAGCCTTGTTGGTTGTTTGTCTCTCTCCCTCGGGCTTGGGTGTTACTCTGGCCGCTCAGAGCTCGGCCTTGAGGGGGAGGTACTGTCATAACCCGAGTGTCGGTTCTGGCCACACTCGGGTCTCATATCTTTTTGTTCCCTGGCTTTGGCAGCTGAGGGTTCCTTCCAGCTCCTCGGGCTCTTATTGTGAAGGCGCCCGGGGGAGCTCCCTGCTGTCAAAGTCAGCTGCTGCTCTGCTGTCATTAGCAGCAGCTGTGCCGCGTTGGGGTCATTAGCCGCCAGAGATATAAGCGGGTGCTAAATGTCCTCCAGCGCGGCAGTCTCTGTTATATCCTGTTATGTTCAGCCACGTTCCGTCGTGCTCCTGTTATTCTCCTTGCTCATCGTGGTTAATGGACTTGGGAATCCCCCGTTACCCGTCTGTTAATGGTCCCGTTGTAAGGTACGCTCTGTGTGACTGTATCTTTGTGATTATCTCGTCTGGCGCATCGGGTGTTCCCCGGCTCAGACTTCACCCAGCCACTGTATGTGTTCTGTGTGTGTTCATCCTTACTCTACAATAAATTACCACTGCAAACTCTTTGGTGACTGAGGCGTCTTGTGACGGTCCGTGAGGGCCGTCGTGACAATACTGAACTTGAAGAAAATAAATTTCGCCTGGGTGTTTTTTTGGATACAAATGCTTGCAAATAACACACAGCTGTCAGATACGGGCTGGAAAATGCAACAGAAATGTAGAACCAAGTGTTATCCAGCTGAGGTCAAAATTTTGTAACAATACCACAAAAAATGAATATATTACACAGCTTTTTTCTTAGGTTGTTCCCAGGCGTTTTTGAACTGTGCCAAGTTGTGCCAAATGGCACAGTTTGGAAAAACGTCTGTAACTTTTGAATGATTCAATATAAAAGCTTCATCTTGGGCTCTAATGAAAGGTGAAGGGCTGTGTGTGTGTGGGGGGGGGGGTTGTTTATTCATTCATGAATGAATGAATGAACAAACAAGCCCCCACACACAAAGAAGCATGCCACGTAAAAAATGTGTGGCTTTTTTTTTTTACAAGAAAAAATAACCTACAGTGCACTAAAAATTACACTAGAATATTTGTAATGTAGAAGATAACAACTCCCACCCACCCCCGCTACAGAGGACGGACATCGCCCATTGCTACATGACGGAAAGTGGTGACGGTGCGCCACGGTCTACTACGCACAGTTGCACTAAAATATCTGCAATATATCTGCAATCCGCTACAGAAGAGTAGCGGGGGGGGGGGGTCCGCGTTCATAACATGACAGGGGGGCCGTTCACAACATGATGGACCCGGCTCCGGTCCGGGTCCGTCATGTTGCGATAACGCACAGTTGTAATTTACCGATCGGTCAAAAGTCATTTTGATTACAATTTTCAGGGATAAAGAATAATTTAGCTTATAACACTTACCTGTCCACAACAGCAGTGTCGCTGGCGAACTTCTCTTCCTCATTGTCAGACGAACATGACGCTGGTCTGCTTGTTACGGACTCGTGGTTCTGGTCACGCGACCCGGTCAAACCATAATTCCATTATTGCGGTTTTGCGCTTCCATGATTGCGGTTTTGGCGAACGATTTTTCAAAACAAATAAGAACAGTAGTTAGAAAAAAAGACTGGCGAACGCCTGTGTGTCACCCAGCCTTACACAAAACAGCTTTCGAATTTCTGTGCTTCAATTGGCTGGCTGTATTCGCAGCCGTTGGTAGTCAGGTCCTTCTTGCTAGGTTTTCAGTCATTGGTTCTTCAAGGTTTCAGAAACCCAATTGAAGGCTCTTATTAGTCGAATGAGAGGTCAATTACATCTAAACCAATCAAAGCACTCCTTTGGCTTTCTGTTCGCGGCTGTGTCTGTAGTGGAAGAACGGAAATGCAGGTTTGTTTTTTTTTTCAGTGCCTCCTAGGATCGTGTGCCCTAGGATGCAGAGACGTGTCCGCCCGCGGTACACCGAAGTGCAACAGGTTAAGCTATGCTCTATAGCTTGTCACACAATATTTCCAAGTTGTACAACAAACAATTCAAATCTCTTCACATTACTAAATGTGCATAAAATAGGCACATATGAATACCTGTAAACCACAGATTTAATATCCACCCTTAAGTAACAATCAGCAGTAGGTGAAATGGAACCTTTGCTAACATTACAGCTCTTGAAAAATGACATTCTCCCATGAAAAACCTAGCCGGAATTAGCATCGGAGGTTAGCATTTTAAGCTAGCGGTTAGCATTTCACATACACACTGAATAGCACTCACCATGCTAAGCAACACGTGCTTCACAGGATTCCCGTGCTCACGTGAGTTCACAGCCTTTGGGTTCAAATCTTAAAATTTAACAAAAGAGGTATTAGAATTTGGCAATACAGCAATACCTCGTTTCTCATGTTGGTTTAGGCTTACCAATCTCACGAGTTTTATCCAGGCAAAGGCTGCTACTAGCACGTTAGCTCACCGTCTCAGTAAGGGATCGCGCTCTCTCGGTCGATGTCTCTGCTGCGACTGAAAGGGTTCTGCAAGTTACACCAAGATCGAGCGAGAGCACGTGACCCCATTGGCTGATGCTGCCAAACAAACGACGCAGCCATTGGTTGCTCAATATACCAAATAAAAACACTAGGAAACCCATCAGAGCCCCTAGAAATGTTTTTAACTAGTTATCGATATATTTTATGAACTTATATTTATCTATATATTTATCCTCAAAATATTTATTCCCATTGTGAAATGAGTGTCCCCCTTTTTTTTTAAAGCGGTATCGATATTTATAATTTTATTTAAGTTTTTAGCACTGAGTTGCACCTGGGTAAAGGATGAAGCAAGATGGCTGGATGAACACAGCTTTATTGAACGATGCAGAACAGCGGTTACTCGGTAGGCACCAGGCAGAGGGCACCGGTTGAAGAGGCCGCAATATGGATGCTCTCTGGTATTTATAGGGCGGTGCAATGGCACAACAGGAAGTGCCCGCCACTACACCGCACTTCACAATAAGGTGCCAAATCTCAACATCACATTTCCTCCCCCCCTTAGAAAAGTCCAAAACCACACACAAAATTAAAACCCTCCCCAATTTAGGACCCGAATTATACACTAACATAATGAAAACTAATTGATTGATTGAAAACTAATGTGCCGAAATGGTCTAACACATTCACACAACAAAACCTAAAATAGAGCTGACTGGTGGACTAACGTGCAGCCCACATGGCACGCTAGATTATTCTGTCACCTGATAAACTAAAGAAAAAGAGTCCATTATTAAACTAAAATTGTCATGAACCCAGTTCTGACCCGTGATTTTTGGCCCGCTTTCTTATTTATTTTCCATCAGGCGCATCAAGGAGCCCTTTGGGTCCTTCGCTCCCTGACAGCTTGGGCACGCCCTCTGCTCCTGTCAGTGCCATCAGCTGCGTCTCATTATTGGGTGTTTCACACACATACACACACACTTCATTCATTCCCATTCACACGCTCATTCACTCACTCATGCACACATGTTTCCAATTATGTCCAGCCCACCCTCAGTCACACCGGCGGTCTCTTCCCTCGTTAGTATTATTATTACTTAAACGCTGTGTTAGTAGGAAGAGACTGCCGGAGCATTGACATTCACACACGGCAGCGTGTACCTCCGTGTATGCTATTACCTTTGTTACGCTGTCAGCCTGCCTCACCTTCATCCACTGGACAGCACGGACTGCCCCGGATCGCTCCTGCACTGTAAGTCCATGTTTGCCTTTCAACCCATGCCGACTGCAGCTCAGCGGCACTAGGCATTCCCTTTGCCGGGCAGTAGAGCATCCAGGTGGCGTCCCTGTATGTCTGGTGGCCTTAAATTATTCTATCCAACGTTCTGTGCATATCACAACTGTTTGCTGGTTGCTGGGGTCTTTCTGCAACTGTGGGGGTCCTCCCTACAGTTGATAGTGCTATGAGATGACTGTTGTTGTGAAATGGCGCTATATAAATAAAGTTGAATTGAATTGAATTGAATTGAATTGGACTTGTTATTTTGGGGTTGTTAATAAATTGCACGAATCTGCTCCTGCGAATGGGTTTTTCATTTCTATCCTCCGTGTGCCGCGTAATGGCGCACGAGGATTCATAACAAAAATCACTGCTGTGTTCCTAAACTAAACAATAATACACAAAACAATCCCATTTTACCACATACATGTATACATGACCATCAGAACTGTTAACATACATATTCATACATATTTACAGCACTGTTCCTTGGGCAGGAGGAGTAGAACCGGCATGGGGGGGCAGGGCAGTCCCTCAGCAAGTGCGCCCCTGGAAGCAGCAGTCCCTCGGGACGATGGCTGATCTTCCGAACAAAAGCACCTCTCTTCTTCACCACCGACACCTGCTCTCGTCCAGCCCCGTCACCTGAAGCCTTTTCCCAGACATGCCGAAGCTGATTGGCGTGCCTCGCCGAGCCATCGGACAGCTTGAAGTATGCCGCGCCCAGCTTAGCCACTATGTGCAGATACTGGTGATGTTTCACTGGCTGTCATCTGGCCCATCTTCGCCATGGACGTTCTTCACCCAAATCCAAACCATGTCCATAATCTCAGTGGGGCTCGGCTCAGCCTGAAATGGTGCTGCTGAGCACGCGGTTTTACCATGCTCGTCGGTCTGGCCCCGACCCCTTCTGAAGCCATTGTAGCGGTCACCATCGTAGCTGCAGACCCTCCATCCCCCTGCAGCCAAGCTCCAGAGGCATCTGGGGCTAGCACATTGGTGTCACTCACAGGCGGAGGCACCTTACCACATTTGGTATCCCCCTCTACCATTTCCTGAGTGCTGGCACTGAGACCCTCCTGCACCAAACCTGAGTGAGGCTGGTCCTGCTTGACCACCGTGGTGTCCGTTAGCTCTTTGTCCCAAACAACATCCTCATCAACCACCGGAACCGGAGGGTTCCACTGGCCACAGCCCGACCATTCTTCCCCAGCGTCGTCTTTAATGGAGAAACCCAGTCCGCAGAACAAGTCACAGCCCATGATGTTATCGCCTCAGGCTGTCACGTAGAACGTGAAGTCAACCATCGTCGCAGACTTGTACCGAACTGTTAACTCCAAAGTCCCAATTGTGCACAGCCTGCCACCTCCATAACCATAAAGTGGTGCTGGGTTACCTTTAATCCTGTAGTGGGGAAAAAACTTTGTCACCATGGCCCAATTCAGCAATGACCCCTCTGCCCCCGTGTCGAGCAGCAGCGGCACCTCCATGCCGTCCAACTCCACTGTGCAGAACGTGTACCCATTGGTACTGGGGGACACCATATGGATGGTTGTCGGTGGTGGGTAGAGTGATTTCTTCCGTGGGCTCTCCGGCTCAGATACACAGCACATTCTAGCATAATGGTTCAAGCGTCCACATCTGCTACACCGCTTTCCTCTAGCCGGGCAGTCCTTAGCCTTATTGCGGTGCGTCGCGGACCCACAACCCTTGCAATAGGGTTTTCCCGGGGCAGACCTTTGGCTGGCAGCGTTGGCTTCCATAGTATCGTTGTCCAAGCTATCCTCACTATCCGGGTCCATAACATTTGCCGCGGCAGGAGGCTCCAGAGGCAGCTGTGACTGGTGCCAGTTTATCTCTGCAGCTAGCTTGTCTGCGGCCTCCAACTGGAGAGCTAGCTCGACAGCTCTGGCTAATGTTAAATCAGTGGGCGTCATGAGTAGCCTAGCCCACAATGCAGCACTACACATGTGCTTCACAAGCTGGTCACATACCATTTCATCTTCCAATGGCCCAAAGCGACACTCATTAGCTAGCTGCTTTAAATCAGCGACAAACTGATGAATAGGCTCACCCACTTGCCGATGTCGCTGCTGAAAGTGAATCCTCCGGACAGTCACGCTATCTGGGGTATGAAAATGGTTTGCAAGCAGCTCCACAACGTCTTCAAAAGAGTCTGAAGCTCCGAGTGTGCGCAGGACTTGCTGGCCCTCAATACCCAGGTTGTGAACAAGTAGCGCACGTGCTCTTAACTTATCGAGTTTACCCAGGTCCAGTGTGGTGATGTATGTCTGAAAAGCCTCAAACCACATCGGCCAAGGCACCGGCGGCTTGCCTATGAGCTCGAGGAAGGGGTGGAGTGGTGTAAAGCGCACCTCCATGAGTTAATCCTCGATCACCAAATGTTATGTATGGTAAAATACCTTGGGTAAAGGATGAGGCAAGATGGCTCGACGAACACAGCTTTATTAAGATAAGATAAGATAAGATAAGCCTTTATTAGTCCCACAACGGGGAAATTCCAGGATTGCAACAGCACAGGGATAGCAACACTCAGAGCAACAATCAGAAGGCAAGAAAAAAAACAAGCAAGCAAGAGCAGCTAATATACATATGTACATATTACTATAAAATATATATATATACACACACACACACACACACAGACACACAGTGCAGAGCATTGTAGCTGGATGGAATAAATATATGAATATATGAACACACAGTGCAGAGCATTGTAGCTAGATGGAATAAATATGTAAATATATAAACACCCACAGTACGGAGCATTGCAGCTAGGTGGAATAAATATGCAAGTATATAAACACACACAGTGCGGAGCAATGTGGCTAGATGGAATAATATGTAGATATATAAAAACACAGTGCGGAGCATTGTAGCTAGATGGAATAAATATATAGATATATAAATATAAACACACCCAGTGCTGAGCATTGTAGCTAGATGGAATAAATATATAGATATATAAATATAAACACACCCAGTGCAGAGCATTGTAGCTAGATGGAATAAATATGTAAATATATAAACACACACAGTGCAGAGCATTGTTGCTAGGTGGGATGAAACAGCATAACCGTCTATTTAGTTATCCTACATGGTATGATTATGTGCCCATACATATTCTCACCCTCCATAGCGACCGGTATGTTCCTAGTTGTATGCCGGAGAGGACCATTGTGTAAGTCTATTGCATCTTTTGCATTCAAAAAACTATTAGTTTGTTACGTTTTTTGCTATCTCTGCGAGCAGCCCTGCTTAGGTTGTACAGTCTGACAGCCGTTGGTAGGAAGGACCTACGAAACCTCTCGGTTGTGCACCTGGGATGATGTAGTCTGCTGCTAAATGAGCTCCTCAGTGCATCCAGTATGTCCTGCATAGGGTGGAACTCGGACTCCAGCAGAGATGACAGTTTAGCCACCGTCCTTCTCTCTCCTATCTCCTCCATCGGATCAAGGCGCTGCCCCAGGACAGAGCTAGCTTTCTTAATCAGTTTGTTCAGTCTCTTCCTATCGGCTGCAGTAATGCCACTGCCCCAGCAGACCACTCCAAAAGTGATGGCTGATGCCACCACCGTGTCATAGAATGACTTCAGCAGCGCCCCTTGTACACCAAAAGACCGATGAACGATGAACAGCGGTTACCTGGTAGGCACCAGGCAGAGGGCACCGGTCAGATGTCACAATATGGATGCCCTCCGATATTTATAGGGCAGCGCAGTGGCGGAACAGGAAGTGCCCACCACTACAACGCACTTCACAATAAGGTGCCAAATCCCAACATCACAGTAAGTACACAGTAAGTAAAGGATAATTATGAGTGAAAACAGAGAAAAGACAAAGTAAAAGGTAAATCGTATTTCACCTGACATGGTTATAATTAAATCCGTTTTTCCCTGTTTTTATATTTATTTTTTTTTCTGTGGATGTATGCACCCGAGCAAAAAACAGTGAAAGTCAGCAGAAGCAAAACAAAATACATGTGTGTGAACGAGAGGGAGGTGGGTGTAACGGTGAAGATGCAAAGAGTATAGGTAGTGAAGGTTGATGAGTTTAAATACCTGGGGTCCACCATCCAAAGAAATAGACAGTGCATGAGAGGTGAAGAAGAGATTGTAGGCAGGGTGGTAAATAGGTTTATTTTTGCTGTAAATTTGAACATTTTTATCATCAAACTTAATGGGGATAACTCACTTTTGCAGTCAGCCTCTAGTGACCAATGGAGGAACTGCATTTCTAAACATTTTTTAACCTCTTAAAACTCGGGTGTTCTGCCGGCAGGACGTTTCAAATTTTCTACTGCCACTCAGTGAAGAAAGAATTTGATTTTCTTTGCGTATGCTAAATTTGGAGAAATTGGCTTGAATACCAAGGGATTAAAAGAAAAGTTTCAAATCCATCCATCTTCCACCGCTTAATCCTTTTCGGGTCGCGGGGGGGGGGGGGGCGGCTTTAGCCTATCCCAGCTTCTTTGGGCGAGAGGCAGGGTACACCCTGAACAGACCGCCAGTCCATCGCAGGGCCAACACAGAGAGACAGACAACCATTCATTCTCACATCCATACCTAAGGACAATTTAGAATCCCCAGTTGATGGCAATTAACCTCACCTGCATGTCTTTGGCATGTGGGAGGAAACCGGAGTACCCAGAGTAAACCCACGCAGACACGGGGAGAACATGCAAACTCCACACAGACGGGTCGCCGATGGTCTGGGGCTGGGATCGAACCCACGATGGTCAAGGGTAGAATTGATCCCATGACCTTCTTGCTGTGCTGCCACTGTGCTAACCACTGCGCCACCGTGCTGCCCCAAGTTTCAAATCTACAAGAAAAAAGTAACAAATTTACAGGAAAAAAGTTGCAAATTTGTGAGATAAAGGTTGCAAATTTATAAAAAAAAGTTGCAAGTATTTGAGAGAAAAGTTAAAATTTTACAAAAAAAAGTTGCACATTTTTTGAGAAAAGTTGCAAAATTGCAAGAGAAATACGCAAACTTGCAAGAGAAAAGTTACAAATGTACAAGAAAAAAGTTGCACATTTTTTGAGAAAAAAGCTGCAAATTTACACAGAAAAAATTTCAAACTTAGGAAAAAAAGTTGCAAATTTAACCTCTAAAAATTCTAGTGGTCCACCGGCAGGACGTTTCAAATTTTCTACTGCCACTAAGTGAAGAAAGAATTTGATTTTCTTTGCATATTCCAAATTAAGAGAAATTGTCTTGAATGCCAAAGGGTTAAAAAGAACCTTTCAAATCTACAAGAAAAAAGTAGCAAATTTCTAGGAAAAAAATTTGCAAATTTTTGAGAAAAAGATTGCAAATTTATAGAAAAAAGTTGCAAGTGTTTGACAGAAAAAAGTTTAAAATTTACAAGAAAAAGTTATAAATTTTTTTGAGAAAAGTTGCAAAATTGCAAGAAAAAAATGCACATTTGCAAGAAAAAGTTACAGATTTGCAAGGAAAAAGGTTGCAAATTTTTTGAGAAAAGTTGCAAAATTGCAAGAAAAAGATACAAATTTGCAAAAAAAAAAAGTTACAGATTTACAAGAAAAAATCTGCACATTTTTTTTTTTGAGAAAAAAGTTGCAAATTTACAAGGAAAAAGTTGCAAATTGAGGAAAAAAATTGCAAATTTAACCTCTTAAAATTCTGGTGGTCCACCGGTGGGATGTTTCAAATTTTCTACTGCCACTCAGTGAAGAAATAATTTGATTTTCTTTGCATGTGCTAAATTTAGAGAAACTGGCTTGAATGCTAGGGGGTTAAAATGTGTTCAATTCTGAAAGTTGCTGCTTAGAGGAATCTAAAAATCCTTCAAGAAGCAAACTTTAAATTACGACATGAAGCCATAACAGAATATCTTTGTGTTAGTGGTCAGTGATGTATTTCAACAGTTTTATGTAAAGAAGCAGCAGTTCTATCAGTGTTCTATCCAGACATCACTGCTGCACTCCCTCTCAGCCCTTTTTTTCCTTCTCTGTTGCCTGCAAAGGATAACAGGGGGACTTTTTGTTCTGACTGGGATCAATCGCTCCATAGATGACGCCCACCCGGCCAGGCCTCTGCGTGGGCACCCTGTAGCCCAGCAGGCCGGCTCGGTCGGGCCCCGCTTGGGCCTTCCTCCGGCCCCCGCGGCATGCAGGGGCCGGCACAGCAGGAGAGCAGCCTTACAATCTGAAAGTTTTCAGCTGTCACCCCGGTGAACTTTAAAGTCACAGAAGAAGACAAGCACAGTGTTTAGGTCTTATTCCCCCCCCCCCCACACACACACACACACACAGCCAGTCAGAGACAGTGCAGCAGTTTGATTGGTTGAGAAAAAATTGAAATTTGGCAAGTTTTATTTTTTAAGCATTTGGCACTGGTCTGCAGTATTAGCAGAGCCATTTTCTGGCTATGAAGCAGTGCATTCCCAGAGTGGCCCCCCTCAGTCACTAGGGATTCCCCAAGCTACAAGCTTTCCATCAGCATTTTTTTGTGGGAGGAATAATATTACCCTTAACTTTCTTGTTCTCATAAATTTGCAAAATGTACAACTTTTTGATAGATAGATAGATAGATAGATAGATAGACCAACAGAAAAACACACAGCATAATAGAAAAGGAGTTACCCAGGGAAGTAAAGTAAAAATGCTTAGATAACTTTATATACAACATAGGCTACTACTAGGTTAAATAGATGATGATCCTTATGAATCTATGGATAGTACTGACTGTAATGAGAATGATTATAAGGCACAGGGTGAAATGCGAGGTACCAATTATACTGTGAGGTGCAGTACGGCAGCAATGTTATGACCAAAATTCAACATTAGAGTGAGTTATTGTACAGTGAAATGGCATGTGGCAGGAAACATTTCCTGTACCTAATCGTTCGACAGCAAAGCTGTAGCAGTCGGCTGGAGAAAGTGCTCCTCTATCTGTCCAGTGTGTGGTGGAGGGGGTGATCAGGATTGTCTATGATGGATCGCAGTTTGTTCAGTGTCGAGCCCATCTGCACCTGGATGGCAGAGGAGATACTGTGAGAATCACTTTTTTTGATTTCTCCAGTGCCTTTAACACCATCCAGTCACTGCTGCTGGAAACTGCGGGTGATGGGGGCTGACAGCTCTGTGATCTCCTGGATTACTGACTACCTGACAGGCAGGCCACAGTTTGTCCGGCTGGGCAATGTCTTGTCTGGAGTGGTGGCTAGTGATGCGGGAGCTCCACAGGGGACTGTGCTCTCTCCTTTTCTTTTTACCTTATACACCACTGACTTTCAGTACAACACTGAGTCATGCCACCTGCAAAAATTGTCTGATAACTCAGCTGTTGTGGGGTGTATAAGAGGAGGAGAGGAGGGGGAGTACAGGGCACTGGTAGACAGATTTGTGGAGTGGACGGAGCAGAATCACCTGAGGCTGAATGTCAGCAAGACCAGAGAGATGGTGATTGACTACAGGAAGAGGAAGGCTCCTTCTCAGCCACTGCAGATTAGGGGGGAGGATGTGGGAGTGGTTGAGGATTACAAATATCTGGGTGTCAGGATCAGCAGCGGGTTGGACTGGAGATCCAACACCGATGCTGCGCACAAGTAGGGGATGACCAGACTCTACTTCCTGAGAAAGCTGAGATCCTTCAACGTGTGCAGCAGGATGCTGGAGCTTTTCTACCAGACTGTTATCGCCAGCACCATCTTCTTTGCTGCTGTCTGTTGGGGTAGCAGTATCAGGGCCAGAGATAGCAACAGACTTGACAAGATTATCAAGAGGGCTGGTTCTGTAATTGGTCTCAGACTGGAGACCTTTGAGACAGTGATGGAGAGGAGAACACTAAATAAACTGCGATCCATCATGGACAATCCTGATCACCCCCTCCACCACACACTAGATAGACAGCGAAGCACTTTCTCCAGTAGACTACTACAGCTTCGTTGTCGAACGGCCAGGTACAGGAACTCTTTCCCGCCACATGCAATTTCACTGTACAATAACTCACTATGATGTTGTATTCTGGCATAGTTATGCTGCCACACTGCACCTTACAGACCAACTGGTACATCACTTTTTCATTCTGCTCCTGATAGTCCTTCGTTGTGCACTGGGATGATTCATGTGTTTATACGGGTCATCATATATTAAGATATGATGTATATAGGTTTTATAGTCGTGTTAGTTTTTACTTTCCATGGGTAATCCCTTTGTCTGTCATGTGTGTGTTTCTGTTGTTTGGTTGACAACTGTCATGCTGCTGTTACACTGTAATTTCCCAGTTTGGGATCAATAAAGTACATCTATCCGTCTATCTATGTCCTCCTCTCCACCACAGATTCAATCGGCAATTTGTGGTGTTTCACTTGTAATGTTACAATTTTATTGTAAATTAACAACTTTTTCGTGCAGAGCTTTAAAATCAGAGTGGTGGCTTCATGGTATAGATTGTCCGCCCCATAGCTGGGAGGTTGTGAGTTCACACCCCAGTTGGGTCCTACCAAAGACCATTAAAAAGTTGATTACCCAACTTATACCATTGTCATTTGAAATAAATTTAGCTTATTTAAAGAACAAGATAATTTATTTAATAAGGGAATAAGTTATCATTCTAGTATCCTCCCCCCCAAAAAATCAGAAAGATTGAAAAAATATATTAAGATCGGTCACTATTGCATTTCCTGCAGACATTTTTAAAGCTACTCAGTCTTCTTGCCTTCTCTGGTTGAAGTTACTAATAAAAAAAATTCAATAATAAGCTGGGCTAGGATAATTAATGAGTTAACTTTTTCGATTAATGAGGGCCAATTGACACATTTTAAACAAACTGATGATGTCAGGTGGCATCGGCAGTGGTAACTAGTTTGTTTCAGCAGCTGGCTCACCCTTCTTATGTATTGGTTTCATGGACAGAAAGTGTCCTCATGTGTATGATGTGGCCATAAACCATAAAAAATCCCCAGTTGTGCTAAGTATTCCACCTCACAAGGTGGCAGACACGTATAACTTACTGCTCTTGCCTTGGAGGACTGATGTCTCCGAAATAACCATCCAAAAACCTCACTTCTGGGACACCAACGAAGAAGAGTTTGTAAACAAACGATGTGCTCTATCACAACACAGAGGAGGCATTTGCTCCCAACTTTGCAAACTATGATTCTAAAAAGAGATTATTTAGCTTATGAAGGTAAATATCCACATTTTGTTATAACAGAGGGTGGCCAAAGCTGGTTAATTTTCACCTGCCATCAACCCCAGTGCCATGTGACTGGACAGAACAATCGCGCCTGTTCCATGTCGTCATATAAGATAAATTGCAGCGGAATAAAAGCGAAATTGAGGTGGAATAATCATAAGAGTTTCTGGATGTGGGAGAGAAAGTGAAAATGACCAAGAGAAGACAAA
The DNA here is from genome assembly GCA_020510985.1 of Pholidichthys leucotaenia. Lineage (NCBI taxonomy): Eukaryota > Metazoa > Chordata > Actinopteri > Cichliformes > Pholidichthyidae > Pholidichthys > Pholidichthys leucotaenia. The sequence goes on from CM035845.1 coordinate 323,204,165, forward strand.
ATAATGACGAAAATGGACGAAAAGAGCCGCCTGGCCAGTGGTAAGTCTCACAAATTTCTTTGTTTGCTTACATTGTACTGATTTTCTGGTTCATATACTTTGAAGATAACAAAAACCCCAAAACAAAAAACGGTGACAAAAAACAAAACCATCCTTTGTGTAAATATGTCCAAAGTCCACTTTTGACTGAAAGTTATGTAATTCGATATGGCTGCCGTGGCATTATGCAAATTAGATGCATAAATTCACTCCTATCTCAAACTTTGGATCATATTCTACATCTTTCTAATTGGCAGTAAGCCATTATCTCTTACCACTTTCAAGTTATAGCTTTGGGAATCTCTGACATCTGAACTGAACATTTTCTTAAAAAAAAATCTTGACCACCAGGGGGAGAGGTTGCTGGAGCAAAAGTGCACGACAGACAGATGAAACAAGAGCAGTGTGGGTTTTTTTCTAGTGCAGGGGTCACCAACTAAAACTGCAAAACGTCCAAAAAGTAGGTCCTCCTCCCCAGCCAAGGTCCAAACTAGGTGTGGGAATCTTTAGGCACCTTATGATTCGATTATGATTCAGAACTGTGACTTGATTCTAAAACAATTCTCAAGGCATCTTGATGCATTTTTTTTTTCCTATTCAAGAGTTTTCCCTCCCACTGTGTGACAACTTGGCCCTTTTAAAGCAAAGTATTTGCAACAACCCATGAATTTACTTCCAACATCTTTTATTAAAACAAATGGAAGAGAAATCTGACACATGGTGGGCAGTGGTGGCCTAATGGTTAGGGATGTAGACTGGTGAGTGGAGGGTCGTGGATTCGATCCTTGGACCCGCAGGATCAGATCTGGGTGGGACAGGTAACATAGCAGTGTTTGTCCCACCCTCCTTAACCCCACTGTGGTGCCCTTGAGCAAGGCTCTTAACCACAACTGCTGCGGTGGAGCTGCTCAGTGACCACAGGTCAGCCTGTGGTTGTACTGGGCAGCTTCCTGGTGTGAATGTGAGCATGGCGTCCTTGAAAAAGAGTTTTCTTCTCAATGGAACTACCCTGTATAAATAAAAAAATAAAATAAACATGGACAGATTTATCTCAAAATGTGCTTTTTAGAACTGTCATCCTTTCATGGACATTCTTTCAGAAGACCACAGCTGTCTCCATACAGGCCAATATCATTTAACTTGCTTTCTTGAATCTTTTCTCTTCGCTCATCTCTTCCTGAGGAAACTGCTGGTTTCGGCACGGACAATTCTGGCCAACTCACCGCTGCTGGCTGCCAGGGACTACCGTTCGCTGGCGGAGGAAGCAGATCACATTATCCTGGCGAGCAGGAGTTTCGGAGTCCAGGCAGTGAGACCAGGGTCTTCGGTGGAGTACACTGATGGTGAGGAGCCAAAGGTAGCGGCTGGGTCAGCCACTCAGGGACGCTGGAATGGGACGACCTGTTTCTAGCATCAGCAGTTTGGCGCCTAAGTGCAGCATTGTCTCCCACCGTGCCGCTTCAAGATGCCGGACCAACGGGCCAGCCAGCAGTTGGTAGCAGCTACGACCGCTAGCAACATGGAGAAGCTGCTTTTCATTGAGGACACACGTTCCGGGAGACAGTTTTTGGTGGTCTCTGGTTCCCAGAAGAGTCTTATTTTGCCAGTCAAGGCTGATAGGCTGGCAGAAGGCTGAGGCTCATCACTAACAACTGCCAACGGATCTCCCATCAAGACTTTTGGAGAGAGGTCGGTGACTGTGTGTTTGCATGGATGCAACTACAAGTGGGACTTTGTGGTAGCCGCCTGTTCGGTTCCTATCTTAGGTGCTGATTTTCTGTGTGCTTATGGTCTCCTTGTCGATGTTGCTAACAGACATTTAGTGGATGCTGTGTCTTTTGCCTCACTGCCTTGTATGGCTCGGGGAGCTGGGCCACCAACATATGCCAGTTTTTTAACCTCAGGGGGTGTGTTTCAGCATTTGCTTTACGAGTTTCCCACACTCACGGTATGAGTTACTGTGAGCTACTGTGACCAAGCATGGGGTTGAGCATTTTATCATGACTAAGGGCCTGCTGGTTTTTGGCCATCTGCACTGCCTGGATGCGGCTAATTGCACAGGAAGAGTTCACCAATTTGGAACATTTAGGGATTGTTAGGCACTCCAATAGCCCTTGGCCATCCCCACTGCACATGGTGCCCAAGTCAAATGGTTTATGGCGGCAATGCAGTGAATTCCATCGCCTAAACAATGTCACTGAACATGACCACTACCCCATCCCGCACATCCAAGATTTTTCGATGAACCTAGCCGGAATGCACATTTTTTCTAAAGTGGATCTGGTCAGCGGCTACCACCAGGTCCCGGTTAGCGCCGAAGACGTCCCAAAAATGGCGGTGATAAGACCTTTTGGCCTTTTCAAGTTTTTATGCATGCCGTTCGGGTTAAAGGGCACAGCTCAGACTTTCAGAGGATGATGGACACGGTGCTTCGTGACTTGCCATTTGTGTTTGTTTACATGACATTCTGGTGGCTAGAGCATCAGAGGAGGAGCACCTCTCCCATCTGAAGCAAGTTTTCTGTCGGTTGGAAGCACAGGGGCTGATAGTTAACCCAGCAAAGTGTCAGTTCGGGCTGCTGGTGATCGATTTTTTGGGCCACTGCATCTCGCCGGAGGGTGTGATCCCGCTGCCGGATAAGGTACGAGTGGTCTCAGATTTTCCACATCCGCAGACCGTGAGGGTGCTGCAGGAATTTTGGGGGATGGTCAATTTTTACAACTGTTTCTTTCCCTGGGCAGCCCACCTGCTGCAACCGCTGTATGGTGCGCTGAAGAAAAAGAAACCCACGGATAGCTTTAACTGGAACCCCGACCAGGTCCAGGTGTTTACAGGCACCAAAGCGGCGCTTGCTAATGTGGCTCTGCTGGCCCACCCATCCCCGTCGGCGCGGGTAGCACTCACTACAGATGTGTCTGACGTTGCGGTAGGAGCGGTGGTGGAACAGTACGTCTTGGTTCGTGGCAACCACTCGCCTTTTTCAGCCGTACTTTGCGCGGCAACAAGCGTAAGTATAGTATTTTTGACAGAGCGCTGTTGGCCCTCCACCTGGCCACGTGTCACTTTCAGTTCTGGCTCAAGGGTCGCAAATTTACCGCGTTTGTTGACCACAAACCCCTAACCTACGCAATGTCCAAAGTCTCAGAACCGTGGTGGCCTGGCAGCAACGACACCTAGCTGCAATTTCGGAGTTCACTACCGACATTCAACAAGTAGCCAGTAAACTTAATGTCATGGCTGACTGTCGCACGCGTTAGTTTTTCCGGTTTACGTGGGTACTGATTTTTCCGCCATGGCCACCAACCAACCAGGGGATGTGGACATTTGCACACACCGATCTGCGGGTACCGGACTAAAACTGGAAAACAGGGTGGTACAAGAGGGTTGCCCCCCTTGCTTTGCGACATCTCCACCAGCCACCCCCGCCCGGTGGTTCTGAGTTCTTGGCGCCGCCGCATTTCTAAGGCCGTCCACTCTCTTTCACACCCGGGCATACGGGCTTCAGTAAAGCTGGTGGGGTCTAAATTCATCTGGTCCTGCTTACGCAAGGATGTCAAGGAGTGGGCTGCGGCATGCATCGCGTGCCAACGGGCTAAGGTCCAAAGGCACACCAAGGCCCCCCTCAAACCTTTCTGAATCCCAAGCAGAAGATTCGACCATGTACACGTGGATTTGTTGGGCCCCCTTCCACCGTTGCAGGGGTTCACGCACCTTTTAACAATAGTGGACCGCACCACGCGTTGGCCAGAGGCGGTTTGGCTGGCTTCCACCACATCCAACGTTGAGCGTGCATTTTTGTCATCCTGGGTCACACGTTTCGGTTCCCTGTAGGACATCACTTCCGACAGGGGTCCCCAGTTTGTTTCGGAACTCTGGTCCGCAATGGCCGAGAGCCTGGGGGTCAAAATCCACTGCACCACAGCATACAATCCACAGGCTAACGGTTTGTGCGAGAGGTTCCACAGGTTGCTGAAAGCAATGCTCAGAGCCTCATTGACAGACGCGAATTGGGTTGACTGCCTGCCTTGGCTTCACACCCAAAGAAGATTTGGCAGCTACCCCAGCAGAGCTTGTTTTTTGTCTGCCTTTACGGATGCCAGGTGAATTTTTGCTGGAAAGTCCCACGCCCTGTGCCGACTTGTCCACGTGCATTTTTCCCGGGGCAGGGGCTAGCAGTATTCCGGGGCCGGTGCACCATTGCTTTCCCCGCACTTCTGTTCCAAAGCATTTGGAGAATGCCAAGTTTGTTTTCGTTAGACACGATGCCCACCAAACCCCGCTGCAGCCGCCTTACGACGGCCCTTTCAGAGTTTTGGAAACTGGGGCGAAAAATTTCGTGTTGGATTTTGGGGGGCGTAAGGAAACCATCTGTATAGACAGGCTGAAGCCCACTTATTTGTTGGCAGATGAGCAGGTGGTGCTGGCCCAGGCTCCCCGGTGTGGTTGCCCGCTTGCGGTGGGTCAACAGGTTTGTTTTCCCCCTTCAGAGAGCTGTTTGCAGGAGACCAAATCTTTCCCCTCCCCACCTTTCCCCCTACAGAGGACTGTGCACCAGAGACCAAGTCTTCTCTCTATCCACCTCAACGGGAAGGTCCTTCAGCCAGCCTGGCAGCTCTACGTTGCAGCCAGTACGGGCGATTGCTCAAGCCCAAGGCACCAGATGATTAAGGCCCCTTCTGGGTGTTCGGGGCAGGGGCGGGGTGTGGTGGCACACCGGGAGGTCTTACTCGCACCCGGTGACTTTGGGAATAGGGAGGAGGGGCAAGAAATGAAAATGTGTGCGTGTCAGGTGGGAGAGGCAAATATTGGTGCTGTGGCACCCAGGGGGAGAGTTGAAAGGAGGAGATGCAGAGGTAGGCGCCAGAGGGGAGAAAAGATGTTAAGAATGTGCCTTCACACCTGGGACTGCAGGTGTGAATGTATTGTGATGCTCTGTACGCTATTGTGATGATATGTACTCTTGATGCCAAAGAAGAGAAGTGTAAGATGTATAAAAGTTTTGCTTTGGCACCCAGAAGTCAGTCTTATTTTGAGGATGGAGGAATAAAGTCTGAATCTGCAAAGCTTGTGTTTCATCTCATCAATCCTCCACAGTGGGACTTTTCATGTTCAGTAACACACGGAGCTTTTACTGAGATTTTACGTGATAACCAGCGACCTCACCTCTGCATCCCAGCATGGACTACTCTCAGGTCACAATAGCGCTTCTTTTTGTGGGTACAGACCGGTCTGTCTGGGGTGTATGTCGACCTTGTGTGTATGTGTGTGTGTGTGTGTGGGGGGGGGGGGGTGCCCGTAGCAAACCTGATTTTGCAGCCCGCTGCATATTCTCCGCAGCGGTTGGAGCCACAGAGTCTCTGCAGAGTGTGGCGTTTGTGGTACAGCGAAGGGGCAGTCTGCAGCAGAAGAGCGCTCAAAGGCTTGTGCCATAATCTGTAGGTGGTCACCAATGCAGCAGTTCAGTTTTTTTCCACTTTTTTCCCCACCAAAAAAAACCACTTTCCCTTTTCCCCAAATTGTATCAAAAGGCTTCGGGGTCCGGACGGAGGACTCTCGGGTTCCGGATCTGGACTGGAGTCTGCCAGTTGGTGACCCCTGTTCTAGTGTTTAAATTCACTTTGCAATAAAATGATCCTCTGGTATTCATCCACACACCCCACTTGAAGCTATGGTCACAAAGATTCTTATGAACGATGGGGTCGTAAGAATCTCCCAGTTCCTATGAATTCTGGACTTCGTAGACAGCCATGGAAGGGGGCATAGTTCCTTATGGCTGCTGTTCAATTCGCAAGAGCAACTTGATGCATTCTTGAGAAATGAGGTGTTTTTCTGTCATACGATAGCCCTAGATTTCTTATGTTCTTTGTAAGGGTGCCTTGGGATCTTCCTACAGCATACTTACTGCCATCTTACAAAATTTTTTCTGCAACTCACAGCACTCTGAAGTCATTGGTAGGAAGATCTTACGGTTTTCGGCACATTTTGTTGGCACAAATATCACACAAATGATATACTTCCACCTTATGAGCAACTCACTACTGCCTTATGCATGCTGTACGAATCTCTGTATGAATCCCCATTCGTACGGCATTTCCAATAACCGCTGTAAGGGGCCCTCAAGAACAACTTAAGGTGTTCTTGAGGCATACTTACAGCCAGCATCTTAAGCAGTTCTTACGTTGTTCCTATGGCATTCGTACGGCTGCCCTACGATGAAGGGTTTTCGTGGGGCATTCATATTAATCTTGGAGAAGACCATTGACCTGGCCACGAACTTATGAATGATCTATGGATGTTGGATTCTCCTACCATCGCCTTAGGAAGACCGTACGAAATGGTCCAGAAATCATTTATATGGTGTTCGCAGCTGTTCATAAGGGTATTTGTGACTGTAGCTTAAAGTACATATTACAGGCCTCAGAAGGAGTCTGTTTTATGTAGTAAAACAGAGACATCAGTTGTGGTCGGTCTCCAGGCTCGTTCTTGTCTTAGCTACAGGAGCCCGGTAACACTCACCTTGTGTGATACTTCCTCCTTGTGGTGAATTGATGCAATTACATTTTCACAGCGCAACACAAAAACGCTAACACTGGAGTAAATGGGGCCTCTTTCACTAATGAATACTCAAATCAACTTACACATTGCGATCATACATTTGTAGGTGTCACACACACACACACACACACCTGACCTATCGTCATTGATTAGGGTTGCTCGCTCAAAAGTTTGAAAAGTGACTCACTCTAACAGAGTGAGTGGAGAAAAACACACACTCCAATATAGTTAATAAAAGCTTCTGACTCAACATTAAGATGGAAATCAATTAAGAATTGCTAAGTGTGATTCTACTTTTAAGGGCTGAGATATTTAGAAAAGACACCTTAAGTAGAACCTCTGATTTCCTCTTTGACTGTTTCAAAACAAAACAGGAAATGTGACAATACTAAAAAAGTAGTTTTACAAAGAAATCGACTCCCTCTTTATAAAGAACGTAAAAAGAATATCACAAACTGATATGGTAAAAGATTTTTAATTGTTGAATATGCATTCATGATTATCAAGTGTTCTATGTTGCTCTAGTAGTATTTTTGTTGAATACGAGAGTCACAAGTATGTTCAATAAATAAAAATTCATGGTGTTGGACAATTAAAAATTTTAATCGGGATTAATCTTTTGGAATGTTGAGTTAATCGTCATTGATAGCGTGTTAATTGCATGTTTTTCCATACAGAGACACTGTACCTTAAGTCGGTAATTTTTCAAGTTTGTCATACTGTTATGAACGTGGGAGTGGACAAATATGCTTGCTGTCTTCATCTGCAGGTTTATTAAAGCTCTCAGCATATCCGGAATGACAAAAACTATCCAGAATATTCTCCAGAAAATTCTCAAAAGTAGACTGCATGTGCAAACAACGAAATGTCAGGGCTAAAATGTCACTGCAACGCAAATTAGCATCCAACCAGCCAGCAGCCTCAAATGGAGCTTGCTCTTTCTCCCATAGCAAACAACCAACAGATACAATTGCTCTTTTAGCAGAAAAATTTGCAAACATAAACAATTCTCTCGCCCATGATGACACCCCACCGTGCTGCAAAAATGGCAGGGGAGTGAAAGGATATTACGAGCACAGCTTGAGAATTATTTTAGGCTGCTACTCACCAACAGTTGGACCCAAAGTTGGATCCAAAGCTGGCTAGTAGCATGTAGCTACTAGCCAGCTTCCACAGAATAAGAACAACCCAACATCCAGGTGAAGTTTTGGAGGATGCTGTTACAATTATCCAGGTGAGAGCTTTGACAGATAACATTGTAAACGTAAACATGACAGCACTTCGGGAATTTCCATGGCTGTAATCCAGCTTGTTTGACTGCGCAATGTCTGCATGGTGCGTACAGTGTCTGTGGCCAGAGTGGCCTGGGCACGGAGAGACGCTAGGCCAAAAAGTACTGTTTACGCTTTCTGCCGTTAACCGCAATCACAAAATTTGTCGCTGTTAAGGGGAGCAAAGCGTTGACGGGTAATTAACACGATAACGCCAACACCACTAATAAAAATATAATTAAAAGCTGCTAAGCTATACAGTGGATATAAAAAGTCTACACACTCCTGTTCAAATGCCAGGTTTTTGTGATGTAAAAAATGACACCAAGATAAATAATTTTAAATTTTTTTCCACCATTAATGTGACTATGGAGCTATTATTGTTGCAAAACTATTTGTAAGCATATGCATACTGCCACAAATGCGTGTACAGATCCACAAATGTGTAAAAAGTATTTGCAAATGCGTTCACAACTCTACAAATGCTTGCATTGATCTACAAATGCGTGCACTTATCTACTAATGTGTGCATTGATCTACAAATGCGTGCAAAGTTCCATTAATGCATGCACGCATGAGTGCATGTTTTATGTGGTTTTCTTTCAACTATCAGTTGTCAGGACGTTATACGAACGGATCACCTTCATCACAGACCAAGAAGACAGACAGGAGGAGGAAAACCACATAAAACATGCACTCATGCGCTGCCAATATCCAGCATGGGCCATAAACAAAGGGAAACAGCAAGTCAAAAATAAAGAATACAAACAGGAAACAAGACACAGAACAAAAGCCAAAATCAAAAACAAGGACAAATACATCCGAGGGATAACAGAACCAATTCAAAGGATCATGAAAAAATACAAAATAAACACAGCAGTAAAACCACACAAAAAAATTAAGACAGTTATTAGTACACCCCAAGGACAAAATAGAACAAGGCAAAAAATGCAGTGTAATATATGAAATATCATGCAGATCATGCAACAAAACCTACATCGGAGAAACCGGAAGATCATTCACCACAAGGAAAAAAGAACATCAGAAGGAATGTGAGAAGGGAACACAAGGACGACTCACAAGATCACAAAAAGAAAAGGCAGAACAAGCAACATTAAAATCAGCAATATCAGATCACTGCAAAAGAAATAATCACATTATGGACTGGGACAACGCAAGAATTATTGGATCAGAGAGCAACAGACACAAACGCTTCATCAAGGAGGCCATAGAAATCAGGAAGTGGGGAAAAGATAGCATGAACCGGGATGAGGGGGCATTTATGCTTTCCCACACCTGGGACTACATTCTCCAGAGATCATCAGACGGTGGAAAGCGGGCCGGCTTGGTGGATCTGACAGTTCTGCTGGGCTGGCCCCGCCTACGAAAGTCAGCTGATAAAATGACACCTCGCAGCAATCAGCTGACACTTGTGATGAAGACTGCAGTGACAGTCAAAACATGTAAAGAAGGTAACAAAACGTCTCCTTTCTAGCTCTGTCTTTAATAAGAAAAAAAAGGTAAAACATGTGTACACAGATCTACAAATGCCAGTAAGCTGGGTTTTTGTTACCCTGACCTCAGGCTGACAGGCTGCACGCAGGGCTCCATACTCGTTCCTTTCTACCAGTTTGGCTGCAGCTCTCCTTCTCCACACTTACACTGCAGACACAGAACTTCACATGGATGGAGCTGGACTATAACGGCTACTACTGACCTATTTCTTTTTCTGTGTTTTTCAGAGTTTGCCGTGAGTGAATGACTGCTGTGCCTGCAGTTAATTATGATCCACAATCCAGCATCAGACAACAGAAGAGATGTGGGTCTCAGAGCTCTGGAGGCGGAGATGGTACCTGTTGGTGATGGATTTTGACTGTTTTTGTGATTAATACACTAACTGATGAATTGACTGTTAAAACTAAAGTGGTGCAGAGAGATATTGCAGTTTTTATTGTTTTTGTTCTGGGCTCTCTGACAATGATGTACAGGCCTTTTTATTTGTGTTCAGGCTGAATTTGTTTGTCAGCCTGTCTTTTTAATTATTTTAGTATCTAGTAAAAGTAATTTGTATTTTGTTTTATCCAGTCAGGAGCATTAGTTATGTAGTGTAAAAATTAATTTTCTGGACAGTTAGCAGAATCTTTTCAGTTAACCAACCAATAATCACAGAAGGAATACTATTTCTCAGCTTAACTTTTATTGAACCACACAGGGAGTCAGTACGTGGCCATGGGTCTCCCCCCCCCCCCCCCAGCTCCCTTTGCTGGAAAGGACCCAGAACAAAGGAATTCACAGCTACATATAGGTAAGTTAATGGGCGTTTGTTCCTGCCTTTATGGCTTCCACTCAGCATCCATATGTCTTCTATTCAGCCCTACACATGCCCATATATGGAAACACGAACAGAGACTTTCCTGTGAAGCTTATGTGTGTGTGCATGTGTGTAAGCAACTGATGTTTATGTGTGAGTGGTTGAGAGAGCATTTGACTTGTGTGTGTGTGTGTGTGTGTGTGTGTGTGTGCATACTGTACGTGTGGCTCTAAGAGATATGTGTATGCAAGCACTTTGTGTAATATCTAATTAACTAATCTTTAGTATTTATTTATTTTAACAGTAGAGTTGGAGATATTGAATGCTGGATTAATTTAGCAGAAAATTTGTCCTTTTTCCCTTTTATTTGGCTCTACTCTGGAGTTTTATTCATTTTACCAGTTTCTTAATTGAGTTTGCTGTTTCTTCTCATTTTGCTTTTTAATTGTTGGTTTGCCAGTTTAGAAAGCTTGGGAGAGTTTGGTTGTGAGAGTTTGGTTTGTATTGCCAACAGTCGGTCGGACTCATTCCCAGTGAGAGTTGGACTCCGCCAGGGCTGCCCTCTGTCACCGATCCTGTTCATAATTTTTATGGACAGGATTTCTAGGCGCAGCCAGGGAATGGAGGGTGTCATGCTTGGTGACCACAGGATCTCATCTTTGTTGTTTGCAGATGATGTTGTCCTGTTGGCTTCATCCAGCAATGACCTACAGCTCTTGCTGGTACGGTTTGCCGCTGAGTGTGAAGCGGCTGGGATGAGAATCAGCACCTCCAAGTCCGAGTCCATGGTCCTCAGCCGGAAAAAGGTGGATTGTCCTCTCCGGGTTGGGGACAGGCTCCTGCCCCAAGTGGAGGAGTTTAAAGGCCTCAGACGGTGACATTTTTTTATTGAACCAATAAACTGATTGTATGAAAATATTCCATTCTGGCCATTCCCGTGATTTAAAATGTGTCACCAGCCTCCATAAATGACTTTATTTGTTAATAGCCCATATTTCACTTAGTGATGCTGCAGTACCGCCATCTCTCGATAGGGGCGTGCAGCAGTGACGTCAGGTCAGGGAGAAACAGGAAATGGCTGCAGGAAATGGATGA